>CM037779.1:15414278-15464278 GCA_021229015.1 Solen grandis
TGTGTGCTAAAGACATTGTAATAATCTCCCTTTCACAGTTTGACAGGTAAGGCGTGAAAATAGCCGATCAGCACATGAGTTGGAAACAGATGATTAAACTGTACGCCAGGGGCCCAACTTTACTTCGGATAAATGTCATGTTTCCAAACGAATAAAAGGTTGTATATAATATGAACCTATATAAGGAAAAAAATCGGGACCGATGGTTAGATTCGGATAAAGGATAGGCTTCGAAAAACGCATGTTTAGATAACCGAGATAAAATAAAATTTAAATAAAATAAAATTTAAAATAAATTTATGGCACCTTAGCCGTAAAGGACGAAACTTTGCGGCACCTAGAACGAAACTGTATGGCACCCAGATTGTATGGTACCTTATTGACAATTGTAAACATGTCCTTTCGAGACCTTTAGGTTGGCCATGAACAGGGCCGTTTGACATCAGCCTCATCCTGTTGCCGCATTTCCTGAGTAGTTGTTACTCAAGACTGTCTATTAGTTTCTTCTGTAGATATTCAATATCTTCTATGATGGTAAAATTTGCTTCAATTATATTTAAGATATGATTGTAGTTTTCTTCAGTACAGTAGCATTCGTTCAATTTTGCTACGATACTCATGAGTATTTTTGTAATTTTACGTGAACGTTGGTATCGCTCCTGTAATCTGTCCATGCTAGTTACGTGTGTCTAATCCATCGGACGACTTGGTAATGAATGGTCATTTGGTTTGATACTATTATTACGGAAAATGTTGGTTTGACAATTGAGGTATATTCTTTTTCGAGACATTTCGGTTGACCCTGAAAAAGGCGTTGTCTTTTAATTGTCCTCCCTACTTCTTACTCTTCTTGCTATTTTTGATATCTTTACAATTTGCTTCAAGTCCAAGTTGCTAGAAAGGGATCTACTGACAAGCGGACGTTTGGTGGATGATTCCGCTTTTCCTGGTGTGAAAGTGATAGGCACGACCAGTTTGCATGTCTTCAATTGATACGGCATTCCATTTCTTCCTCCCGGTGGTGACTTCGGATTTTTCATGTGAGGAAGCCTTCCAGCTGGCTTGCGGAAGGTTGGTGGTTCTACTCGGGCTCTTCCTCCACCTGTAATTAGCTGGACGTCGCTATATGATTGAAATACTATCGCAGTGACGGTAAACCCCAATACAACAACAACAACATTTCTTCCATTCTGTGTTGAAGTTTGGTGAAGTTGTTCACTTTTTTGAGATCCCTCAGAATAATTTGCCCGACTCTATTTAGTAGCTGCGTTTCGTTAATGCTTTGTAATTATTGTTGCTGAACTGGTTGTTGATGCTGCTGTTGATGTGGTTGCTGAGGTTGTTACGTTGATTGATACGAGGGTCATCCAGAAATGAATGAGAGTTGCCTAATTACGTAAAAACTAAAAGTGTTACAAAATCTCTTTATAGTCCCTCAATATGAAATCCCGCGGATGCTATAGTCGACTCAAAGCTATTTGGCAGATCCCAAACTCCCGTTGCTAGGCAATTTTTGTTGATGTCCCAATGCCCGCCTTCACGGCGACATATAGTTCATTCAAATCGTCATATCGGACTCCTCGTAGTGGTTTTTTAAGTTTTGGAAACAGGTCGTAGTCGGGGGGTGGGGGGGACTTATGTCTGGCGAATATGGCGGGTGATACAGAACTTCCCAGTGGTACCGCTCGAACACGTCCCTAACAACGCCGGACTTGTGCGGCGTGGCGTTATCATGCAAAATTAATGGCGTCACCTGTAAAAGTTCCGGTCGTTTGCGGCGTATCGCTGGTCGAAGAATTTTAGTCAAATACCACTCATAGTACTCTTTATTAACCGTGCTTCCATGTGGAACTCTGTGTGTTGTCAAAACGCCGTAAATATCGTAAGCGAATATCATTAACATCATTAACAGTGCATACTGTGGCGATATTTCACAGGTCTTGGCGAGTTTGGAGTATGTCATTCAGAGCTTTGGCGTTTCAATTCTGGCTCAAATGACCGGAACCATGTTTCGTCGATAGCAACCACTCTATTCAGCATCATTTTACCTTCCTCTGAATATATATTCAACATTTCAGTGCAAATTTGAACACGTTTGTCTTTTTTCAGTTTTTGAGACGGCAGAATTTAGGCATGAGAAAGATCGCCGCGCGGTAGGCGCCCTACCGCGCGGCGATCTTTCTCATGCTTAAATTCTGCGTCAGAATAACATGAACGGAACTCTTACGTATCCCCAATTCATAAGCAATTTCCTCGCATGTCAATCGTCTATCAGAGTTGAGAAGTTGAGCAACAATTTCGGCGTTATCGGCGTCTGTAACTGTCACCGGCCTACCGGAGGAGTGCTTCTTGTAAGACTCTTGCCGTCCATTGTTGAAATCCTTCACCCATCTACAAATAGTACTAAATCCAACTGCACATATCGTGTTAACCTTCTGGAGTGCAATAAATATTTCAATCGTTTTCTTTCCGCGCCTACTCTCTATCTTGATATACGCATAAATTTAAAACACATCGTCCGCCATTGCGTTGTTTGATATGACGTCATCAAAATGACGTAACTTCACGATGCTTATTAATACGTGCGCTTACGTGCAAAGAGTTAATTTAGTTAAGTTTTGTGGCTTTATGTTGTTTCAATCAAGATTAAAAACTAACTCTCATTCATTTTCGGACGCCGATGGTTGGTAAGCAGCTGTCGTCAGCTCATACAAATCAGCAGCTTGCATGACGTTGTAAATGAGATCAGAAGTAACGTAGCTTTCATGGTTGTGGAGTGAGAATATGACAGGAGTTTGATGTGTGCGCTTTATAGTCTTGGGACAGATTGACCTACTTTCTATCGAGTGTTGGCGCACACCAATCAGAGAACGTTATTTTCATGCAAAGAAAATAACGCGAGGTTTTTATCTTGACCTGAGGTGGATTGACCTACCTTTTCATGACTATAAAGTGTTTTGAGAAGATGAAGGTAGATGCACGATGTCTGAACAGAGACTTTGGTTAGAAAAACGTGGTGTGTGTTTAGAAGAGAGGGAGGAGGAGATTTATCACATCAACAAGCGCCGATGACAGGACCTTGTGTGTATAAAGTGCCACGCACGACTTCAGAAGTTTCCGTTTTTTAAGGGCACCCTACCAGGTGTATACCGGGCTTGCATGTGTTTTTGCAAAATACGGACCGACTGTGCGTTCAACCTATTATGGAATATGGTTCGATCCTGTTGATTCAGAGTTGGTAGGTTGACTCAGAGTCATTTAGGATCAAATCAAAACGGCCCTTTTCAGTTCATGTTTAAGCATTTTATTGAACTCTTTGAACACTGAAAACAATATGAATAATGCAAACAATATCAAACATGCAAACAATATCAACAAGAAAGTACGTAAGGCATAAAAAAACATTATGATGAAAGTAGAATTTGTCCTTACTGTAAGCTAGTAATTCAAAACACACCAGACCATTCCCAAACTCTGTTGGTTGTTCAGCAATGTATGTTTGTTGGCTGATATACACTTGCCTTCTTGCACGTTTGTATAGTTCTGCATAGTTCTATTAAAACCAACATCCCACGTTAGAATTGTTCAAAATGAAGTGAATTTGATCATCTGTCCGGAAGTTAGCTCTAAACACCCGTGTTAAATCACATCCACGAACAAGAAAATGCAATGCAAACAAACAATATGCTCCTCACACAAACGAGTTGTACCCCTGAAGTCTCATGAGATTCCAATTGTAGGGTCCATATCTTTCCGAGAAACATTGAATGCCCCCCGGTGAAGTATTGTTGTTGTTTTTTTGTCCATCCGAATCAAAGTAGTAAGTCGATTTATCGTTGGAAATCACATACAATCTTCACATCAAACATCTCTACCCACTCCCTTTTGCTTTCAATCAAACGCTGGATGTTGTGTCCGACAGATGATCAATGCAACTATAACAGTTTTCATGCACGAAATCGAAGAGGTGCGTCCGCAGTTCATGTACCACATGATTGTTCAAACTCTTTACAATATTGTACCCCAAACACGGGTATGCTACCGGGACATTTTTTCCCTAAGTACCCGAAGCCTGCAATGTGCTACAGCTGTCACGAAGAAGGCCACTTTCCACCCGCCTAAGAAAGGGATGGGCAGTACAGTACACTTACATACAGTAAACACACAGGCAAACAGTGAAATGCAGAAAATGGACGTGGTCCAGACAGTGCAAAAGACGGACAGTGATGTTGAGTTACTAGAGACTGCCGTCGAAACCTACCGTGAAACCCAAGAAACGCAAAAGAAGCTTAAACACATGCATCGTGTGTCCTGAGGCTCACCCATTAACAAGCAGTACGGAGTGTAACCGACCAGCTAAGAAGCGAAAAAGTAAAATGTGACATTGAACACTAGACTCAAAAAATTGTTGTGTTAAATTCATTTATTTCATTTCCTGTATGATACTTGTTTTTAGCTCACCTGAGCACAAAGTGACGTGCGTCGTCAACAATTTGCTTTAAACGACATCTCCTCTGAAACCGCTGGACAGAACTTAATGAAACTTGGCAGGAATGTTCCTTGGGTGAGGCTCTACAAAAGTTGCTAAAATAAAGTTGATCCATGAAGAACTCTGGTTGCCATGGCTACAAAAAGAAAAATAATTTGAAAACTTTAAAAATCATCTCCTTCAAAACTACTGGCCAGATTTCAAAATAATTTGGTACAGATGTTCCATGGGTCAACCTCTACCAAAGTTGCTAAAATTATTCCGATCCGTAAAAAAACATGGCCGTCAGGGCCGGGGCTTATTTGCCTTATATGTATATAGAGAAACCTTTAAACAACATCTCCTCTGCAACCACTGGACAGAATTTGATTAAACTTGGCAGGGATGATCCTTGGGTCAACCTTCACAAAAGTTGCTAAAATAAACTTGATCCATGTAGAACTCTGGTTGCCATGGCAACAAAAAGAAAAAAAAATGAAAACTTTAAAAATCATCTTCTTCAAAATTACTGGCCAGATTTTAAAATAAATTAGTACAGATGTTCCTTGGGTCAACCTATTTATCTCAGGTGAGCGATTTAGGGCCATAATGGGCCTCTTGTTTGTTGAACACAAAATATTTTATGACAAGTGTATTAGCTATCCTTTCTATATCATTGAAATGATCCTGAAAAGGACCGCTCCTGAGAAGTGTCTAACACTCACCAAAATACAAATACCGCCAGTAATGTTTGCCGGCTTCTGGATACGCCAAGTATCCCTGACAAATCAGGGTACAATGGTACAGGGGGAAAACTTGGATACAAGTTTACACATGCTTCCTTTCCTACCGTTTTCTTCTTATCCTTCGCCTTCCTGCACAAATCGCCTTTCTTGTACGTCGGAATAACTTACCAGATGTTCATGGTGAAAAATGAATACATACACTGCATTGAAAACACATTTTATAGTCAAGAAAAAGGCGGTCAGTCCACTTCAGGTCTACCTTCCAGTTATTTTTGAAGATGTTCCGGCTACACTACTAAAAGAGATGAGATGGAACGTCACCCTGTGTTTCACCCTGTGTTTCATATGTGACAGGGATCTAATCCGTTGTCACTTGAATCTTTTTGCAGGGTGGATGACGAAATATGTGAAGGGATGGAGCTGTACAACTTGTGGTTTGAACCACAAATAAAACAGAACACTAACGCTATACTTCATATTTCATGAGTGAAACATGAGTTCGTACACACGTCATCACAAATACAATGTGGCTTGAATTAGTTTTGTTTAAAATGTTACACCTATTCGGATTGGTATGTTAACATTCGATTCAAAGTAGGTCAATCCACCTCAGGTTAAGGTTAAACCTCGTGTCGTTTTCACTGGATGAAAATAATGTTATCTGATTAGTGTGCGCTAACACTCGATAGAAAGTAGGTCAATCCGCCTCAAAGCTATAAAAACATCGCAACACTTCCTGTTATATTCTCACTGCACAAACATCGAAGAGATTCAGCATCTGATTGAATTTATTGAGCGTCTTGATGAATATCGCGAAATGTATGTCAACGAATTGATGATGATAAACGCATTGAGTGGAGACAACAAGTCCATATCGGCCAATACAAACTGCAATTGGAACAAATGGTATATTAGGTGTTGTTGAGACAACAGCAACAAGATGAGGACCATATGCTCATAGAACATCAGGAGAAAACAAGATTAGAACGATGTCATCGAAATCAAGGGCGATTAGAACGGTGCCATAGAAATCAAGAACGATGAGAACTAAAGAAGAAAACAAAAAGGCCCACCCAAATGTCTCGAAAGGTCAATAAGGTACCAAACAATCTGGGTGTCATACATTTTTGTTCCAGGTTCCTTCTAGGTACATTTTCGTCCGTGACCACCCTTTTCGGCCAAGGTGCCCCAAATTCAGGGTGCCATATAGCCACACTACACTACTAGTGTTGCCTATAAATACTAATGAGAATTTCTAACAACACTGGTGACTTAAACCTTAAAAAATTGGAAAAACCCAACCAAATTTCCTTCCATCAATAATTGGTTGATGTACACGACGCACCTTTATGTTACAAATACTTTTGTAAAGTTTTATGAAAATCCATCTCTTAATATGGAGCGGACACGAAGATGTAGACTATGAACACCAAAGACAATTTCTAATAACTTCAGCGACCTTAACCTTTCAAATGTGGTTACGCGATGCATGCAACACATTCTTGGGTAATGAGGAATACTTCTCATAAATGTCCAAGTAATGAAGCGGACACGAAAGCGGGACGGACGGACGGTCGGACGAAAGGACACGTGCAAACCTGTAGTCCCCAACCGGTTTCACCGGTGGGGACTAATAACGTCAAATATAACGTGGTATGGTCACACAGGGGTTGATCCACTCCAAGGTAGGTCATTGAATATCTGAATAAATTTTCATTATTACTTCTTGAAAATTGTATATAATTAAAATAAACACAAGAAGTACGGTAATATGTTTATTGAATATACACCATGGACATTAAAGTTTTAAGTTTACATATAACTATATTATACGATGTGTTCAATTTTGAATGATTCACAATTAATAGAACAGGATCGGCAGGAAATAGATTATTGGAAAGTGCCCTCTTTGATTTTAAGAATAAAAAGGAGAACGATATGAGCTCGTAATACAAAAGAACGTAATATATCGCATAAAACATATATATATATATGCATTCACTAAGCCATGTAGACCAAAATATAACCAATGAATCCCAATGATTCTTATCACAGTTTCTTTAGAGCCATTTTGTGTCTAATTAAAAAACAAATGTCACTATTTATGTCAATGGGCACCTTAGCGAAAACATGTAAAACTACATATATCAAACTAGTTACGATTGCCCAAATGAATTTTTTTTTTATATATGCTAAGTATACAAATTGAAATATGTACTGGTTTTGAATCGGTTTTGTAAGAAAATATTTTAATCGTTTCTTACACGTCTTACAAAAAAGAGAAAAGAGAATCAGCGGCAGTACATTCGTTTTATGACATTTGGCATTACAGATGCGACGTATAACGTCAGGGGTTCTGCGACATTTAACGTTGGTTGCGACATTTATTGTCAGCCTTGCGCCATATAAAACCAAGTGCGACATTAAGCGTTGGTGTGACATGAAATACATACGGAAAAATAATGAACTGCATTCATCTGACACATGTTAAATGTGTATTATCAAAATCAGTTGCCGTTCATCAAATTGTTCACATTTCTCTGTTGTATAAATACAACACAGTTATATGTTCAATATTTGGCAACGGTTTATGCTTGCCCTGGATATTCGAAATACTTTTTATTATTTCATTTATTTATTAAGATACTTAGAATTAACTTATTAAAATGAAGAAAAAAAATCATTTAAAGAGATTTACATTTGTTTATCTGTCACGTTTTATTGTACAAATAACTGCATATGTTAACAATAACAAAAAGAGAAGGAAAATAAAAATCCACTGATAGCTCCCACTTGTACAATCCATTTCAACGACATTGATTTCTTCGACTCCGCCGTCATATTCCCTCATACTCCATTTCTCTTGCTATTTTACCTCTTTCTGACATCGTATTCCTGAAAGCAATACATGTACACGCGAGAGCTTTGTAATCATAATGACACTTATACATGTAATCTCTGTTTAACAATTTCACAGACGGTCAAAGACTTTAAATCTTTTGTCATCCTGTCTTTTTTGTAAATTAAATTCAATAAAATAATGTTACGGCCAAAGGATTACTAGAAAAATTAACCCTCTCGCAGTGCGAAAACCTATTGTTCTTCTTCTGTTGATTTTTTTTTTCATTATTATTATTAATTTTCTTCTTCTATCCTTTTTTGTACACGCCCCTTTTCCATCAATTGAGGAATGCTACTTTGTGAAAATGATTTAAAACAACAAAAAAGAATCCACCGTGTTATGACATGAAACCCCTTAATTACTATGTATATTGAATTCTTCCAGCCTGCCGAGATGCTCTCATTGAAAATTAATTCGCCAAAACCAAAACAACTAATAACGCTTTTATAATCATAATTGTCATATGCAATAATGATATGAACAAATATCAAACAAGCCTATTTACAGATATCGTCTATAAATAAGTATATTTCAAAAAAGGAAAAATACTGAACTATTTCTAGAGCGTACTAAATTTGTTGTGCGTCGGTCTTTCGCGCGCTTTTCCTCGGAATGTTCTAGAAGACTGGAAATCTCGTTTTTCTTTCATCCTACGCCGAATATCTTTTTTAAAGATATTTCTTGTTTCTGATTCAGCCACTAGAATGCGCAACAATGAAATCACTCAATAAGATAAAGTCTAATTTAGATGCGGTTTTTTACCTTTTGCTTCTTTATTCTAGAGCCCAATAAAATATGATCGGTTTCTTGGCATCGAGGAACTGATAAAAACTGTTCTAGGAGAGGTTGAATGTTCGAATCTTGCAAAAAAAGTGGACAAATGAGAGTAGGTCACAGAAAAAAGTGCCCATTTTCTTTTAAGAAGAGATAGAAAAATTCTGTTTGCTGCATACGATTTTCAAGACATATACGCACAAAAAAAATATGGTGTGGCGAATTTGAGAAATGCATGGTTTGTCTTCTAGAAACGGTCAAACTTCACTGAAATTTAGGAAAAATTGAAAATTCAAAAACATGTTTTTGTCGCTCCTGATTTTATTTTTTGTTCATTCTTCATAGTTTCTACACATGGTATGCATTGTTATGCTTGAAAGGATCTCACAATTAAAAGATTAAAAAATTGCTAAGGTCAAGGTCATATTACAATATTTATTTTTTTCTTTGACTCTGAAAAGCTACAAAACTAAAATTATTTTTTAAGAGTATATTAACAAAACTTTGTTCTTGAAGAGCTCTTTCTAGTGATGTTTTTGAAGATCGGGATTGATTTTGGCATTTTACGGCAGTCCAAATTTTGAACAATGGTAAATCAGTTTGTATTCTTCAAATTGTGACACTTAAGAAACAGGATAATGACCCATGCACAATTTATACTTAATTCAACTATTTGCTGCATTTCTATGTACCTAATAGAAAATATTTTATTAATTTTGTCTCATTTTGCTCCGGGCGGGGCGGGCGCTTGCTTTGCTTAAAATCACTCTTTTGTATGTAACTCAAATTCAAATGCAGTGTTCAGCATTTTCCTTAATTACAGCTCATTTGAATATGAAGGATTTCAAAGTATCGGGTGGGGGAAAATATTTGCGCTAGAAGAGGTTGAATGTTCGAACCTTGCAAAACACTGTGCAAATGAGAGTAGGTCTACGAAATTCCTGCCCAATTTTGTTTGAGATCAGACAGAGGAATTCTGTTTGCTGCATACACACAAAATATTTGGTTTATCCACAGGATACGATCAAAAAACTTTACAAATATTTTTAAAAAAATTCAAAAACGTGAATTTTTAGTTTGTTTTTTTTTAAGCTCCTTACTTTAGTTTTTGTTCAATCTTCATATGTTCACAGGTAATGTAGGTTTATGATTCAAAGAGCATCACAATTTAAAAAGTTAAAAAAATGCAAAAGTCAATGACATATTACATTTAGAAGTTTTTTGTCATTGAGAGAATATGGACAAAAATGTAAGATCTTGAAGAGCTATTTCCAGTGATATTTAGTTTTTAAAGATCAGGCTTTATTTGGTCATTTTATGGCAGTCCAAAGATTAATCCTTTTTTGAACAATTATAAATCAGTTTTTATGCTTCAAATTGTGATATATAAGAAATAGAATATTTGACTAGTGCGACTTGTATACTTGAGTTATTTGTTGCATTGCTAGGTACCAAATGGTAAAATCTTACTCAATTTTGTTTCTCATTTGCCGCAAGGGGCGCTTTGCTTCATATCATTCTTTTGCTTATAACTAAAAGTTGAAGTCTGATCCAAATGCCGTTTTTGCATTATGTTCGTTGTTGATAGCACAGTAGAATATGGTGGATTTCAAAGGAGATAGTACGAGAAAATATTTGTTCTAAAAGAGGTTGAATGTTCGAACCTTGCAAAAAATATTTGCAAATGCGGTAAGGTCTATGAAAACATGCCCAATTATGTTTTATAAAAGTTCTGTTAGCTGCATATGATTTGCAATACATATAAGCACAAAACATGGGTTGGCAAATTTCGTGAATGCATGGTTTGTCCTGTAGAAACGGAAAAACCTCACTAAAATATTGGAAAAATTAAAATATCAAAACTATGATTTTTTCCAGATATTTTGTCGCTCCTGACTATCATGAATTTATCACATGTAACGTAATTATATATTTTAAAGGGCCTGACATTTTGAAAATTAAAAAAAATGCAAAGGTCAAGGTCATACTACGATCATTGTTTTGCCAAAAAAAAGCTCAAAACTAAAAATATTTTATCGAGAGTATATGGACAAAAAAGTAAGTTCTTGAAGAGCTCTTTCCATTGATGTTTGATTTGGTCATTCTACGGCAGTCCAAAGTTTGATCCTTTTTTAAACAATTGTAAATCAGTTTTTTTATACTTTAAGAATTAGAATGTTTGACTTATGTGACCTGTATACAAAAGTGGACTGTTTGCTGAAATGCTAATGGTAAAATTTTAATCAAATTTGTTTCTTATTTTGCTGCTAGGGGCGCATTGCTTGAAATCACTAATTTGCTTATAACTGAAAAAAATAAATTCTGATTCAAATATCGGTTTTCAGCATTCTGTTCTTTGTTGACAGCCACAATATAATAGGTATCTTGTATGGCGTACCAAAAAATATTGAGATTGAATGTTCGAACCTTCAAAAAGGTGTGCAAATTAGGATGTCTATGAAAAGACTTTTTTTGTTTTTTGTCACATGAATTTTTTCACAAATTATGTAGCAGTTTTATATTTCAAAGTTTCTCATAAAATAAACAAGAGGGCCATGATGGCTCGGATCTCTCACCTGGTATCATTAGGCTATGTAAAATCAAGTGACCCCTGGGGCAGAGCCAATTTTGACCCCAGGGCATGATTTGAACAAACTTGGTAGAGGTCTATTAGCCCATGTTACATACCCAATATCTCAACTCCAACCCTTGTGGTTTTTTAGAAGATTTTGCTAGTTTTTTTCCAAAACAAGTCTATTTCAAATCAATAGATCCCTGGGGCGGGGCCAATTTTGACCCCAGCGTCATGATTTGAACAAACTTGGTAAGAATCAACTAGACAATGCTACACACCAAATATCTAAACCCCAGGCCATGTGTTTTCTAAAAAGAAGAATTTTTAAGTTATTTCTATATTAGCCTATGTAAAATCAGGTGACCCCTATGGCTGGGCCAAATTTGACCCCAGGGCCATGATTGAACAAACTAAGTATAAATCCACTAGACAATGCATGATTCATGATTTGAACAAACCTTGTAGAGGTCTATTAGTCCATGTTACATACCAAATATCTAAACTCCAGGCTTTGTGATTTCTGAGAAAAATCTTCAGGTTTCTCCTATATTAGTCTATGTTAAATCAAGTGACCCCTGGGGTGGGGCCAATTTTGACCCCAGGGTCATGATTTTAACAAACTTGGTAGAGATCCACTAGACAATGCTACACGCCAAATATTTTAACACCAGGCCATGGTGGTTGCTGAGAAGATTTTTCAAGTTTTTTTTTCTATATTAGCCTATGTAAAATCAGTTGACCCCTTGGCGGGGCCAAATTTGACCCCAGGGTTATGATTTGAACAAACTTGGTTGTGATCTACTAGAAAATGCTGCACACAAAATATCTAAACCCCAGGCCTTGTGGATTAGGAGAAGAAGATTTTTAAAATTTTCATTTTTAAAAATTTTCTAAGCTCCTGTGACCTAGATTTTTGAACAATCAAAATAATTTTAACAACTTTGGTAAAGGGCCCTATAATGAACATTTCTGTGAAGTTTTATCAAAATTCAGTGAGTAGTTTAGAAGGTGGACGCACGCAAGCACGGACGACGTACAAAAAGCGATCAGAAAAGCTCACCATGAGCACGTTGTGCTCAGGTGAGCTAAAAACTCGAATAAAATGTAAAGGTCAAAGTCATTTTACGATGATTTGTTTGTTATTCGGCCTACAATAGGTCCAAAACTAAAGAATATTTTATCGAGAGAATATGGGCAAAATTCTAATTGCTTAAAGATATTTTGCCAGAGATGTTATAGTATTTAAGATATGGCATGGCTTAGTTATTTAACGACAGTTCAAAGTTTGATTCTTTGTTGATCAATTGTAAATTAGTTTTTAGCTCGACTATTCGAAAAATATGAGAGCTATTGCAGTCGCCCTTTCGTCGGTGACGGCGATGGCGTTGCAGCTTTTGGTTAAAATTTTGCATGCAAGTTACTAGTGACCTTATATCTCAATAACTCGACAGTTTATAAATATGTTCAGGGGCATCAGATAACCAAGGTGGATAACTCCTGACTGAATTTAATATAAATTATGGCCCCTTTTTTTTACTTAAAAATGTTGGTTAAATTTTTTGCATGCAAGATACTCTCATGCTTATATCTCTGTATCCAGGCATGCGATTGATTTGAAACATCTTTAATATGTTAAGGGGTATCATATTTTCATACTTTCACGGTAGATAACTTTTGATGGAATGTGTTGCAAATTATGCCCCCTTTTTAACTTAAAAATTTTGGTTATAGTTTTGTATGCAAGATACTTTCATGCTTATATCTCAGTATTCAGGCATGTGATTGCTTTGAAACATCTTTAAAATACGTAAAGGGGTATCTTACTATCAAGGTAGATAACTTTGGATGGAATATATTAGAAGTTATGGCCCCTTTTTTAACTTAGAAATTTTGATTGAAGTTTTGCTTATATCTCAGAGTCCAGGCATGGGATTGATTTCAAACATCTTTAATAAATTATGTTTAGGTGGGTATAAGGAAGATAACACTTGATGGACTATATAAAAAAATAGGCCCCCTTTTAACTTAGAATTTTGGTCAAATTTTTGCATTCAAGCTACTATCAGATATTGTTTATGGAATTGACTACAAAGTTAAGGAGTACATTCGGGGGCAAGGAAGATAACTTTTGAATGTATTTTATGCAAATTATGGCCCTTTTCTAACTTGGATTTTTGGTTAAAGTTATTATGCTTATGTCTCAGTAACTAGGCATAGGATTGATTTTAGACTTCATAAAAATATTAAGGGGTATCAGACTATCAAAGTATATCATTTTTGACTATTATTATATACAGGATATGTAAAGGGCAAGAATTGAAATGGATTTCATTTGATTTACCAGCATTTTGGAAATTCGAGCGTACTGTCCTCTGACAGCTCTTGTCATGCTTCAAACTGGAAATTTAATATTCGAACCTTCCGTACTAAATGGAACTTTTTTTTTGCATTACTATGGAACCAAAGACTGTTGTACCCGCAAAAACTGATGCTGTTGCGTTAGCGACTCTAGTTTTATTCGCGTTTGAAAACATGAAAAAATATCGGAAATTATGTAATAAAGATACAATACCTCGTTTAGGGCGTCTTCTCTTCTAAGAGCTGCTGCCCATTTCATTAACAGCTGGTACGCATCGCCATAGTCTAGATTAGTCCTCTTTTGAGGCACGAATGCTGAAAAATGGGCCTCTGGCTCCCTAAAATACGGATAGAAATCTCTGCTCCTTTTTATTCCTGGGACAAACGTAAGCCCAGCCTGGCGTTTAGAGGCGTAATATGCTGGCTGGCTGTTATCATAATAGTCAGCAACGTCTTCATATGGTGCGAAACCATACTCATCGTCATAATCATCTTCCACCTCTCCTTTTCGAGCGTTGTCAATGGTATCCAAAAGATAACTCAATTCTTCGTCATTAGCCTCTGGAAACTCATTGTTCGGAACGTTCATGTAGCTGTCATCATTATATGGGAAAAAGGGTGGACCGGGATATATCAAGTCACGCTTGATGCGGCGTGCACGCTTAAGGATACGTATGTTTGCAGTGTTTTTCTGATTTGTACGACCTTTACTTCGTCTGTAGCGGTAGGAATTGGCAGGGAAATTGTAACGGCTGTTATCACTTCGGTATTGCTGGTCGCCATATGGGGCTTGCAGCATGTCCAGATATTGAGAAAGGTACATTTCATCTGAAATATATATGTTATACCTGTGTGAGCTGCTTTCTCTCATAAGCGGATATATGAGTTGTTTCATGTAGCCTACTTAGCATACGTAGTAAACAGGCTACAAATTTTAAAATATGCGATTTAATATAAAATGCTGTTTGAAAAAAATTAATGTAGCCTATTTAGCCTCTAAAACTTAAAAAGCCGGTATAGCCTATTTAATTTTAAAATGTAGGCGATTAAGCCTAGCGAAGAAGAGGCTATGTATATATGAAAAAGTAGCCAATTTGAAGCAAACATTAAATGCTGAGTAGCCTATTAACGAAAAACAACAACAACATGTTTATAAGCCAATGTAGCCGGTTTAGTATAAAATTATGTAAAAAAATGTTATGCTAAAGAAAAAATGTATACAGCCAGTGTATCAAAAAGGCTACAGCTTTTATCATGTTTAGCCTATTAAGCTTATATAGTACACAGGTTACATCATTTAGTCAATGTATTCAAATAAGAATTTTGAAATTACATGTATATGCTTCCTTCATTCAAAATAAGCAATAAAGCAATGCTTACTTAGTATAGATAGTATTTAGTCAAATATAAACTTCTGTCTACATGAAACTAGACACTTATTAACTATTTCGTGGAAAACTGCTTAGGATAAACCCTTACTTCCATTCACTGGGCTATTAAATTCCTGTAAGTAATTCGCTTGTTTATTTCCTTAAATTCGCAACAATACTCTGGTTTAACGCATCATTACTTTCATAAAGGTATTTAGTTTCCTTTTCTGTTTATGTCAATATATCAGTATCTATGAGTGTATGTTCCAGATATAATGCATGCTTGATCATAAAATCAATCTCTTGTAGTATTGTTGTATTTCTGATAAAGCCCTTTGGACGAAAATTAAAAAAAAAAGTTATCTGTGTGTTTAACATTGCTTCCTATATAGGGGTTCGCCTTGCAGCTATACCAAATGGATCCAATCAGTGAACGAACTGATGCTTGTGGATTACTCAGATAGTTTCATGTCTTATGTATATTTCTATATATTTTTGATTATCTTTGTCGTTTGCTAACAGAGATCGTGTTTCTGCGTTTAAAACTGAGAGCATTCCATTATGCCAAAAATATTTATTTCTTCACAACTTTATGTAGAAAAGGTGAAAACAAATCATGTAAATTTAAATTCCAATATTTTATAAACAGACGCCATTTTTCCAACTGCGCGGCAATAAAATAATTTTTATTTTCAAGGAATTTGATTTATTTTCCCCTAAATAAAAGTAAGAAATAACTCTTTCAAGCTAATCTCAGCAATTTTGGTGCATGCGTATGAACCGCCTGAACTGTCTTATATGTTGAACATTTTTGTGCTATTGGATGCAACCGTTATTATAATTTGTTTATTCTTTGTTTAGTCATATATTTTCTTTAATTTGTTTTGTACATTCTATATTACGTTATATTCAATCTTTGTTTTGTTACGTATATTTTGTAGTATGCTGTGTACATTCGCTATCAAAATTTCATCGTAAAATGTCTCAATAAAATGTCTTTTGTCTGTTCTACTACATGTTTGTTTTTCTTATTGAAAAGTATATTAAAATCATTTCATCATTCAAAAAATCATTTCCTTTCTTTTATCGCGACATTTTTAGAAAACTTAAGTCACGTTCGATTTACAACCGTCTGCTGAAGGTTCAAAGATGGTGTGGAGGACATTTAATTGTTCATAAAATGGAAATTAAGCTGTGGATATTGTTGGAGTAAGTATTTCATAGTGTATTTTTTTTATTAAATGTTTTATTTTTTTTTAATTAGCACACGTATTATCTCCTGAGTATTTTCATTTTAAATTTTTAGCTAGCAATATAATTGCGAAAACACGTGACACAATTTTAACTTTATTTTGAAGCTTCGATATTTGTGATTAATTATCAGATTATTTTTTTTATTATTGTTTAAGTTTCATGATTTTAAAGGTATCTTATCCTTTCAATAGCAAACTACTATGTTATAGATAGTTGTGTTTTCAACATGGGTAGACGTGAGGGTGTAATAGAATAGTTGTTGAAGAAAGGAAATTCCTACAGAAGCATAAAGAAGGAGCTAAAGGGGCAGGCATTGGCAAATCTTGAAATCCTAATACTAAAAAGTCGAAACCAGGTGAGTTTCGTAGGCGACCTACTAAGTCAACTGATGACGTCGTTCGTAAAGTCGCCATATTTATTCAAAGGGTAAATCCTACAACCCAGAGAGATGGCACAACGTTTAGGTGTTTCCCAGGCTACTATTAACCGAATTATTAAACGTGTACTGCAATGTAAACTTCGCAAAAAATACAAAGTTCATAAGCTCATTGCAAATCAAATTGAGAAAAGACGTCAACGTTCATGACGTCTGTATTTACGTTTAAATAACAATCGGTGGACAAATTTTATCACCACCGACGAAGCAATGTTTTATCTCGGTGGCAGTTATGGTCGTCGTCGGGTTTGTTATTACCGTAAAGGAGTACATGATGTTTTAAAACTTAAGTTTGTAAAACGTGATTCGTTTGCTCCAGGATTCATGGCCTGGACAGGCGTAAGCTTCCATGGTAAAACGGATCTCCGTATTATTGATAAAATTGTAAAAGTCAATTCAGACTTCTATATCAATAAAGTTCTGAAGCCTTTTGTCAATAAAGATCTTCCCAGAATGTTTCCTGGAGACCAAATTAAAGACATGGTTAGTTCTCAAAACACACACTTGCATACTTGCGTCAACAAAAAATCAACTTTGTAACGCCTGAAGAATGGATGCCCAAAAGTCCTGATGCAGCACCAATGGATTTTGCTAATTAGGGTATCTTAAAACGACGTTTACAAAAACGTAAAATATACACTTTGGCAGGTCTTAAACGAGCAAAAAAGGAAAAAATTAGAACAACAGTTATAAATAAAACCTTGCAGTCGGTCACATATTGAGCATTTGTTACAGTAAAATGCATATCAGTTTAAAATTATACGCTGTTACAAAGTGCTTCAAAATTCGTGAATCACCTCTTGTACTTTCAAGAGGATTTCCAAGCTCAATGTCCATAGTGGTCCGGGATGTGCTTGGAATGACCAAGGCTAACCCTTTTACCTTCAGTAAGACGGGACAAAGCAGAGCTTATCTCTCTCTTTTTTTTTGGCCAGCTGTATACTACAATTCCTTATGTAGGACCGAATAGACCCTTCTTAATATTATCTCATGCATATTCAGTTAGGTAACCAGAACGAGGCTTAGATGGGTCAGTTCAGACTCAGTTGTAAAAAACTCAGCAGCATTGTTGAGGCCTAGAAAATTATCAAATAACTTACATTTTCATCAGAGAAGTAGTCCTTGAATCAAAAAATCCAAGTTTTACAGTGAAGACTATCTACATTAAGACAGTTTCCGTTTATCCAATATTTAAAAAACAGAATCCCTAATAAGCCCAGCCATGCAGATTTCACAAATATTCAACCTACTGACCAGATGAAAACACATGGTTAAACCAATTCGCAACACTACAATAAAGCCATACATTCATTAGATGAGATAACCTTTTTGGACAATAACATATAAATTACCAACTTATTTTGGGCACCTAGCTAACAGTATCCCAAATGTCCGTTTCAGTTCATTATAATACTGATGTATGCAACAAATGCAACATATATCAAATTTGGTGTCCCTACATTGCTTTAAACCATAAGGTATATATCACCCATCAAGAAATCGACCATAATTTGGACTTTATTTGAATTCTCAAGTGTCCTGGAACTAACTTGAAGACTTTAAAATAAAGAAACACTAAATATTCTCATTAGAAATACTTTCTTCAATACATTTTTTTTGTTGTAATTTTATAAAATGCAAGTAGGACATAGTTAACGTATGACTGGTCTTTTTTCAATGTGTGAACTGGAGAATTTTGTAATACATCTGCTAAGCGTGTGAAGTAATGCCTTAGGATGATGTAAATGTGCATACACTTTTGTTATTAAAATATAAGAAATTAAGAACATAAGACTAGAGAAGATGGTTGTTGTGTTTTTATTTCTATACATTCAACCAATACCCTTGTTCTTTAACATAGTGATTTAAACTAAGTTTTCAGTGTCTCTGGACAGCCAGATAGGAATATGATGATAGGTTATATCTGCATCATATCTTCCATTAGAAATACAAAGTAGAACACTGCAATAATAATGAGAAATTTATTTCAACAGTTTACTTGTGGTTACTGGTGTGTACACTTGACCCATCTAAACCTCGTTCTGTGAAAAGAATCCCTGGTATGCATAATTTTTGAGAAAGGCCTATTGAACTTTCATTACGATATCATTAATATAATTATATATTAAAAACTGTTTTTATGTTATATATTACTTTAGGCGTTTTCTGTTCTGTAAACGATTTCGTAAATAAATACACCATTTCTCTTTACGATGTTATTGTTTTTGATAGAAAATGTGACGTGCGCATTGTGCGTCGCAATTTGCATATAGAATGAGGTCACATTGATATTACTACGCCGGTTACCAGGCAGTGCATTCAAGATAAATTAAACGACACAAATTACGATGTAAATATATACTAATTAACACAACCTTTTAAAAATGAATATGATAAATAGGCTGAAGGTTAAAGCCTATTCACTTTAAAAGATGGGATAATTGGCTAATTAACATAGTATTTTTAAGTTAATTAAACTCAATCAGGTGAATTATTAAGCCTAATCACTACAAACACTATAGAAATCAACATAGCCTTCTTAAGGACTGAATCTTCTTATTACACACGTTAAATAAGCTAAAGCGTCGAATTAACTTAACATTTTAAAATTAGAATAGAAGAAGAATGTTGTAGTCTATTCACATATACGTGCATTGGCTAAATATGATAAGCTGATTAACACAACTTTTCTAAGTTAAAAAGGCTTAATAGGATAAACGGGATGAATTTTAACCTATTCACTACATAGGCTAAATAGGATTAATGGGCTAAATAAGATAGTCTAGGATTAATGGGCTAAATAAGATAGTCTTTATGTTAAATAGGCTAAATATAATAAACAGGCTGAATGCCGTAGCCTATAAACTATATATGATAGTAAAGTTTTTATTATGGCAGATCGGCATCATTCTAACTTTGACCAAATAACAAGTGGTGACAGTCGGACGGACAGACAGACGACGGAAAAGTGATCCCTATGTGTCACCTCTGCTTACAGCAGGAGACACAAAAATATAATTAACAAAATTGGCAATAAAGTACAAGTACAAAATGCAATATCAAGTACAGAAAACATATACAAGGTAAAATACAAATAGATAACTAGAGTCGCAATCGCGACAGCACCGGTTTTCGCGGACACATTAGTACCTAGTAATGCAAACATTTCCATTTAGTATACAATCTGAATAGTTTGAACAATGAATATTCAGTTTGAAACATAAAAAAAAAACGATTTACAACTGATCAACAAAGAATCAAACATTTGAAATGTCGTAAAATTGCTGAAACATGTTCAATCTTGAAAGCCAGAACAACGCTGGAAAAAAATTCATGAAGACTAAACAAAAAAAAATATCATTAACAACAATAAACCGAAATATTTTAGTGAAATATTTTTTCCTCTTCTAGAGGACAATCCATACATTCCCTAAATTTGCCACCCTAAATATTTTGTGCGTATATGTCTTGCAAATTATATGCAGCAAACAGATTTTTTCTATCTAATCTTAAACAAAAATGGCGATGTTTTTCGTAGACATACGCTCATTTGAACACATTTTTACGTCTTCTACCGTAAATATTTTTACAGTTCTTGATACTGAAATAACTATTTTAATTCATTGAGCTGTCAACAAGAAACAGAATGCTGAAATGTATTTGATTCGGACTTCAACTTTTGGGGTTATAACCAAAACAATAATTTCAAGCAAAGCGCTCCCTAGCGGCAAAATTATAAATAAAGTTAATTTAGTATACAAGTTGCATGTGTCGAATTTTCTATTTCATAAATATCACAATTTGAAGCATGAAAACTTATTTACAATTGTTCAAAAGTGATCAAACTTTGGAAAACCGTAAACTGACCAAATGAAAAACTAATCATCACTAACATGAGCTTTTCTACATCTTTCATATATGTAATATACTCTCGATAAAATATTTTTTGATTTGAAGCCTTGACCTTTGCATTTTTTTAATTTTATAGATAGTGAGGCTCTCTGAATCATAAAACTACATTACCAGACAAAAATGATGAAGACTGAACAAAAATAAAGATAGAAAAGACAACAAAAAAAACCATTAAAAAACTAGAAGTCGTTTGTTTAAGATACAAACGAAGCGGCTTTCCGTTTGCTTATTTCAAAGGTATTGAATTTATAAGTTAATACAAAGAAATGGAATAATGATGCATTATAATGTAAGATTAAATATGTAAACCATCAATATCATAAATTCTGTATACTTATATTCAAATATAAGCTTTAAATCTTTTTTTCTAATTATTTTCATCTTCTTAAGAAGATATTGAGAAAGCATAATATGGATCCGCTAACCATGGGTAGGTAATTGTGGTCTTAGTCTATTTTGGTGAACACATAAAGCTCCGCTTCTCGACACATCTTGACGCACATGCGCAGTGAAGGTGCTTGAAGCTGGTTTTAAATTGATCAGTTGATTTAGCGGAATAGTGTTTAGTGACAAGTTGATGCCGATTAAATGAATTAAATGGAGACAAAATTTTGAAAAAATGGAATGATTTCATTGGACAAAATATAATTTCAAACAATAAGAGAGAATTTAACAGTTAACGAATACAGTCGTCTCCATCGTATGTACAAGCATTATTGAAATTTAACTCACGAGGCTACACGCGTCGACGAATCTATTGCATGGTAGCATTTACAGTTTTATTTCCGCGACTGTACACGAAATAAAAAAAAGAAAAGAATTTTGATATGCAGCATTAATAGGTTTAAGTTTAATTGCTTATATTTTGAAAACCTATAAAACTAGACCCAAATATGCTACAATTGAATTGTAGGGATTTTCAGGACATTTATTTTGGTACCTAGAATACTAAACTTGGAATCTCTCAGCCCCTCACCGCTGTGGGTTCGAATTCCGGTAGGGACTTCGGATTTTTCATGTGAGGAAGCCTTCCAGCTGGCTTGCGGTAGGTCGGTGGTTATATCCGCGTATCTCTGTGTACTCGGGGTCTTCCTTCACCTGTAATTAGCTGGACGTCTCTATATGATTGAAATACTATCACAGCGACGGTAAAATAGGTAGGAAATATAATATATATTCTAACACTTGAGGTGATAAATACTCCAACACTGCCTCACAAAATTGCTCTCCACAAAGTGACAGAATTTGATACAGCTAATGGAAACTATGACAAAAACAGGGAAATCAAACAGAAACTTCATAAAGAAACCTAAAATGTGCCAACATTCCATTGCGCACTCTGCTACCAATGGTAACGTTTTGGAAAAAGATGCCATTGCTCTGAGAACTGGTAAAGAGGAGAATATTCTCCAAATGGTAATAAATTATTGAAAGAAAAAAACAAAACATTTAACAATATTAAAAGTATAGTTATTTACATCTGTGCTTAGCATAAGTGCAGACAAATAAGACTTATTGAAATCCTTCCTGTAGTAATTGAGAAATAGCGCAGACAAAGAATCAAAGAGTCAAACTCAGAAAAAAAAGTTCAATCATAACATGAGTACAATATACACATCTGTGCTTGCAAGTGAAATTTCCTATGAAGTTTGATTGAAATCAATCCAATAGTAATTGACAAATAGCGTGGACAAGGAAATTCATTAAAGGGACATAATTCAAAGAAAAATCATTTAACCATCACAACTGTACAATATGCAAATTTGTGCATGCTAGTGAAACTTCCTATAAATTTTTTATTAAATCAATCCAGTAGTTAATGAGAAAATAGCATGGAAAAACTAGAAATGTGTCCATAGGACACAGATGCCCCCACAACCGCTTTTTTGTTAATGAAGCATGTAATTTCGACCATCTGACAAGGATTTCATACTAAAGATTCCAGTACCCACCAAAAAACCAATGTCCCACCAGGTTTCACAAACCAGCCTTGACCAACTGACCTCAAAATCAATAGGGTTCATCTACTGGTTAGGCCAATGTCCCTACCAGGTTTCACAAACCAAGGTCTGTAATATGATACCTGTTTATCTAGATACAATGCCCATTGTTTTATACCTGGCCTGCCTGGCCTGGAGAGGGGATTCACTAATTGGAGCTAGCAGTGTAAACATCGTGTGTCTGCTTTATATATAGAGAACATATAATAAACAGCATATACCAGAACATTAGTATTGTATTCTTATTTTAAACCTATGCAAGAATGATAAATAATATAACAATAACCGGTTCTTCAGTTAATGATCAGTGACCTTGAATTTGACCTAGTGACCTCAAAATCAATAGGGTTCAACTGCTGGTCATGGCCAATGTCCCTACTAAGTTTCACAAACCAAGGCCCTGTGGTTCTCCAGTTAATGGTCAAAAAAGTTTTGGTCGTTCGTACGGACGGATGTACAGACAGCAGCAATGCTTCAAATGGGGGCATAAAAAAGCTACCGACTGACCCACACAGTTACTCCTATATACCCCCCTCCGGACCTGTCTCCTCTAGAACCTATTTTAAGATAGATCTTTTTCCTTTTCAAAATTGGTGTCCCACAAGTTAGAAAACTTTACATGTAAACTGGGTATTCATTATTCCTTAAAGTGAAATAGAACAATCAAAAGAGAGCATCAGGCACACTTAAACTTCAATGTAACAAGTTTGTGAGTTATACATAACTGTAACAATACAGAAATTAAAGACATGTATATTGAGCTTGTCAGGTTTACACTAATGTTGGTTTCAAAGTGAAGTAAGGATATCCATCTGTAATGGACTTTTTATTGTAATACCCAAAGTCATGGAGTCTTATCTACTTTCAAGTTAGTGTCATGCAGGTGACTTAACATGTCTACATCCTGATCATTGTGTTTATTCATAACTGAGCCGAGACATGCATGATGCGAATAACCCTTGCATGTACCCTGGAAGGAGGCGAACAACAATTAAGTGACGACCCGACAAAATTCGAACCACAAACCTGTGACCTGGAGTTATGCATTCTACTACTGAACTATCTAGTTTTTTACAGTTTTAAATGAACTGATATGTAAACGATGTCTTGATTGGACATCATGATCAATTGGTTAATTAGTTATTCATGTTAATTTCTAAACAGTTAGCTTGGCTATACCATTTTAAGCATTTATTTGAAACTGTGTGTACATTTTAAATCAGATATAGCAATAGCCCAAACTCAGTGAACAACTGTAAAAATAAAAGGACCTGAAGCATAAGAGTCAAGCAAATTTTAAGCAAATTACATCTTACATTTCATTTTTTCAGCCAAATGAACAATCACTTGCACCAGAAAAACAACACGTGTAAGAATCTCGGATGCAGTTGCTCAATGTGGAATTCTAATATGGGAATAAAATGTAACAATATTTAAATTTCAATTAATAAACTACATGAAATTTGGAATATATGTAAATGACAGAGGCCTGTGCTATGCTTTTAGAAATGTAATATATATATATGTAACTGGAGTTCAATGATTCCTATCTGAAGAGGAATTTAAAAGAAGAAACACACATAGAGTCTGGACAGGTATTTAAACTATCATATAATTCCATTTGATGTGCAAAATGAATTTTAAGTAATTGTTGTTGTTGTTTTTTAAAGTGCTGGTATCACTTGAAACCTGTCTTATGGTAACAACAGCATCAGCCTCATATGAATATAGTATAGTGACTTAATTAATAGTTTTGTAAGAGCACAAACTTTTCAGAATTTCATAATCAATCACCCATGATGACAACCATGTGAGCAGCAGTAAAATTTTATAGGTATCTATTTCATTCAAGTCAAAGGCTGATCTGCCATTGAAAGACTCTGTAGAAAACTCAATCAGGGAAATTCTAGCTGTTTTTTTTCTGAGGTGGACTTTTGTCAGCATGTTAAAACCATATTACTGCCTCTCTGTGGTATCAGGCTATTAGATAGGTGACATGATACAATGTCCTGAGTTATCATAAATTTCCTGGTACTTGGCTAACTGTTCCTTATATCTAGAGGACTAAATACAAGAATCAAATTTAAATATTTGGCCCAACTTTTAAGGGATAAACTTGACGATGCGTCGTCACGGGTACAAGTACAATCTCTGACAACTGCGTCAGGGAGTCGACTCTTTGGCTCTGTGGTTAGAGTAGAACACTGGGCTATCACGCCGGCGGACCGGGTTCGATTCCGGGCCGGGTCGTGTTTGTTACATTTGGTGGCAGCGGTGGGATATTGTAAACCGCCATACCGGAGTTGCCTTATCCACGTGTTTCCCAGGCCAAGTCTCGGGTCGAGGGGGGGAGTAATGTGACGAAGCGTCGTCACGGGTACAAGTACAATCTCTGACAACTGCGTCAGGGAGTCGACTTTTTGGTTCAGTGGTTAGAGCATTGGGCTATCACGCCGACGGACCAGGTTCGATTCCGGGCCGGGCCATGTTTGTTACACTTGCATACCATCCATCATTGAATTGTGATCAAAGTCTATCAAGTGATTGTGGAAATTTTATAGTAAATGCAAACCTTTATAGACTTAAAGAGCCTATTACTCCAAGTCAATGGATGCTTGCATCTGAAATGAGGTCTTTTTAAGCATTTGACAGATGATTATAAATTAATGATAGCTGGATTACCTTATTACCTTAAATGTTAATCCACCTTGTTACAACATTTTTTTAATTATCCTACATATTCAATTATAACTAAATTGTTTCTAGGTGGGAAGATGAAAAAAATCTTCCAAGTAATTAAAAGACACATCAACAGTATTTCAGCAAGTTTAGGGACTATATGTACATGAGTCAGATATTGTGCTGCCTCATGTAATATCACACTCAACAGACATTACCTGTTTACCACAACTCATCAGACTATCCTGAATCTCAGACAATGATGCTAAACCAGTTCCATTTTTAAGGTCTATGATATGTCATGGCTATGCATGTATTGAACCTACAACACCTGTGTTTGTGGAAGAATACTCTAGATACTTGACCGACATGACTGACAGGATATGTCTGTAGGATTACAGTCAGTCAGCAAAAATCATATATTTCAACAGTTGTTTATTTAGGCCCGTTGAGAAACATACTATTTAACAAGTTAGATCTCAAACCTTCAGCAGATGCCTTCAAATATTTCAAGTAGCTAATACATTATAATGTGTATGCAGTATGGTAGCTAATAATTGGTTGAGCTCAAAACGTGTAAGTATTGTGTCTCATTTTCAAATCCTGATCTATCGGCACATGGTTATATAATGTCCAAGTATTTACCCTTTTCGCTGTGAGATTTGTGTAAACATACCAATAACTCTATATGTATGTACTGTTTCTTACGGTTAATTATCTCGATAAAAAAGGAACGAGTTAGTTATCTCGAGGGAAGACTCATTGTCTCGAGGGAACGAGATATTAAGTCGAAGGAACGAGTTAACTATCTCGAGGGAACGACTTTTATCTCGAGAGAACGAGTTAGTAAACCAATCAAATATTGCACTCAAGAGTCCGTATGTTGAGTCCGTATTTATTTGTTTAATGGGATTAACGGTCCATCGACAATATTTCTGTAACTGAGACAACCTCCAGACTAACTGAATACGTTCAGATTTAAATCCTTAAATGTTTTGATATCACTTAAAATTTCTCCTTTCCAAATCAAACGAGTACAAAAATTTATGTGATTGGCTTTACGGAAACGGACGCGTCCTGTGTGTTCAACATAACATAAATTGGCGATTAGAAAGTCTTTCTCGTAAATAAATAACAATATGATCGTCTCTGAATATCATGAATTGACAAGTAATATGATTGATTGTCTAACTCGTTCCCTCGAGTTATTATCTCGTTCCCTTGACTTTTTATCTCGTTCCCTCGACATAAAAAAGAGAAGTGCGTGTCACCTCTATGCCACCGTAGGTTCTAGTCCTTGGCTAAATGTAGAAATAATTTTCTAGAGTATATCACACTTGGGTATATCAAGAACATAGATTATTTTTCATGAACAAATATGGTTTATGCATGGATGCATATTATTAAACTGCCCAAAAGTAATTCTTATCAGTAAGATATTTGTGTCTGTGGTCTGGTGGTTCTTATACCTTGTATGCTGGGGGTCTGAGTTGGGTTAAATCTGGATCATGCTGAATTTTTAACCTATTAATGTAACATCCTGTTAGTAATCCTGATCAGTGTGAGATTTGTATTAGCAACCCTGAAGATTAGTCTGTAGAGCTCTTGCACTGTAAGCTGTAAGATTTCAAATCCTGGTCTGGCTGCACATTCTTTTTTCACCTATTTTTTATTTACATTTGGTGCCAAACATAGGACCATTTTGGTAAAACTTCGCGTATATATCAGCCTTTGGTTTGTAACTGCTAAGTAAGAGATTAGTGTCAGTGGTCTGGTAGTATGACCAACCTATTAGATTCCAAATCCTTGTCTGGCTGTTCATTTTTCATACTAGATAAAATAACAGTCCATTAGTATTTATCAGTATGAGATTTTTATTAGCAATTCTGTGTATCAGTCTGTAGAGCTCTTGCATTTTATGCCAAGGGTCCTGGGTTTGAATCCTTGTCCGGCTTTACATTCTGTTTCACCATGTTACATTTGGTTCTAAAAAGGGGGGGGGGCATTTCAGTATAGTTCATCTGTATATATCGCCCATCGGTTTGTAAATTTATAGTTTATAAATGCGTTGCCATTGGATTAAAAAGGAAATATATATTTGTTTTCAGTCCTTTGACCTTAGAGCCCAATTAATTTAGAATATGAGCTTGGTGGATGTTATTTTCTATGGCCTTGAAATAATCCATAAAGTATTAATAAGTCATTAGAGCAAGTAGTCATTATGAATTCATTCTCATGACCACTCTTACTTAAACCATTTGAGGGGTCATGGGTTTAAATCTATGTCGGGATTTAAAGTTTTTTTTTAAATTGTTATATTACATTCACATCATTCAATGAAATGCCTCTTGTCTAAACTCAACGTGATTCTCAATCTCATACCATATCTATCATTGTTCATAATTATTATAAATTAATTAATTGTTTGATCCAGTTAAGCTATATGCATCTAGATCTACAGAAACCCTGTATTAATATAGCTCTAGTATAAAGCTTAAACAGTTACATAAATCAATAAATGTAGATATAGACACTACTAAATAATAAATACCAAATAAAAGGTAACACCATTGTTTTGAAGCTGACTGTTATGGCGATGAAAAATAAAACAAATCACAATGATAGGAAAAATCGATTATCAAATCGATCGGTTTGATAGATACAGATTTTCGAACTTGACTGGAAACTATATTCTCTAATTACATTCAACGTAGTTGATGGGATGATAGTTTTAAGAAATGACGAAATACAAGAAAAATCGAATACAAGAACAAGAGGGTCATTGATGGCCCTGAATCGCCCACCTGATTATAAATGAGCAACATATGTTGGATTTTTCATATTGACCTACTTTTAACCCCACACGACCCAAATTTGAACTTGTCCAAAACAGACATTCCAAAATTTATAAAATTGGAAAAGTTTTTATACGATTTGAACTCGTTTAACTTGTTTAAGATTTTATGGAGACTAATATTCTGACCAAGTTTCATGACGATTGGCCAAAAAATGAGACCTCTAGAGTGTTAACAAGGTTTTTATACGATTTGACCTCGTGACCTACTTTTTGACCTCACATGACCCAAATTCGAACATGTTTGAGATTTTATTGAGAAAAATGTGGCCTCTAAAGTGTTAACAAGGTTTTTATACGATTTGAACTCGTGACCTACTTTTTGACCCCACATTACCCAAATTCGAACTTTTTCAAGATTTTATGAAGACAAACCTTCTGACCAAGTTTCATGAGGATTGGCCTAAAAATGTGGCTTCTAGAGTGTTAACAAGGTTTTTATACGATTTGACCTCCTGACCTACTTTTTGACCCCACATGACCCAAATTCGACCCAAAAATGTTTTTTTGTTGTTTTTTTAATTTATACTTTTGTGGGTTTTATTTTGGAGGTATCAATATGATTTCGAGATAAAAGAATAAAAAAAACTTCTGAGAGTATTTGTTGTTTTGGCAAAATGAGCTATAGGACATGCAGTGTCATTAAGTGATACAGTTGGAACTACCCAAATATTTGATGTAAGATTATTAAATAAACAACACATTTCTACATATTATATATATAATAATAATATATATATATTTTTTGTTTAAAGACATTTTTTTCGTTCAATTAACAAGTAGATTTTACATTAATGAATTAATAATTCAAGTTAAACACTAGACACTTCTTTAGTCACAAAATTTGAAATTACTTTTACAGAATTAATAAAAAAAACCACAAATATATGAATAAAACAATACTACAAAATATACATAAAACATATATCTATAATATATATCGGAAAGAAAGAAAAACTAGTTTTACAGAGAGAAGTGTGAATCTTACAGTTTAAAACTGTAAAATTTACAGATAACTGTAGATTTTACAAAATAAAGTAAGTACAAAACAAAGTAAAATAAACTAAAATTCACACTTTTTTCTGTAAAATTTACATTTTATTCTGTAAAATTTACAGAATAATGTTTAAAGTTTACAGACAAAAAAAATAAATAGATTAAACTGTAATTTTTTCAGATGAAAGGGCACATTTATAGAAAAAAGGTGTGAATTTTACAGTTTAAACAGTAAAATAGATTTACTGTAAATATTACAGATTAAAGTGTAATATTTACTATTTTAACTAATATTTACACATTTAAAGATAATTCTGTGAGATATAAGAAAGTTTTAACCACATATTCTATAAATTTAATGTTTTTTTAGTCTATCTAACCCTGTATTGAAATGCTTTTGCAAATTGTGGGTGGGTATACGTATAAAAACTGCTATAAAATCATCAAATTTCCCAATATATTCTCATGAATTGATTTATCATATACCTAAGACATATATCAAATGGAAAACATTTTAAAAACATGAGAGTAAACTTGTTTCGTTAGGAAATCTGAATTTTTAGGAGGTCCTTCGTTTAAAAGCAGCTAATAAATTGAATAGGGACTGAACAGATGGCAGAAACTGCATATTACTTTTGGGGATTGAATTTTTTTTTTAACAGATAATTTGTTTATTCACGGTAATCTTACCCTCAAGGTCTTTTAAATAACTGAGGTAGTCATTATCTTCGTTCAGTTTATCATCCGTATCTTGTTGTTCAGCTAATTCAGTACTCTTGGCACAAAATATCTTCATCATTACTTCCGTCAATAGAGGCATCTTCTTCCGCCTTTGTAAATGCCTCTGCCTCAATTTCATTGTTTTCTTCATCCGTATTAATTTTCTCTTCGTCACTTGGATAACTAGATTCTTCTTCTTTTAGATTAACTGCTTCCTTTGCCAGAATCAGTCCGACTTTATCAATATTTTCATCGACAATAGGACTTGTTCGTTTTTCCTTATCTTTAGACTCATTCTGTTGATTTCCAAACATCATAACCTCCCTTGCGCGTTTAACTGAAAACGATGATAATTCGTTTAAAAAAATAATAAGTCTCCCTCTCCCCCCACCCTCTCTCTCTTTCTTGCTCTTTTTATCTCTATAAACAAGGCCAGTCATTAACTTGTTTCGTTAGGAAATCTGAATTTTTAGGAGGTCCTTCGTTTAAAAGCAGCTAATAATGACAACTACGATTTCATTGAACACTGATATAACTTTAAATGCTATTTCTAAGAAACCACAAATGTTGACTCTCATCGTGGTAAAAGTACGAAGAATTTACCTGCTTATGTCCCCGTTTCGCAAAATGTGCATTTGCTTATATTGTTTAACCTTTTGTATTCCAGCATTTTTGGAGATTTTGCCAACGTTACAAAAAAAATTGATGCATCACACCTGGTATAAGCCAGTTACACACAGTCATATTATATTGATACCGTCTCAACAAAAACTTTTTATATCTAAAGCAAGATACTTGAAAAATAAGTACAAGAAACAAGGATCGAACCGCCCAATCTGTAGACAGTCGTTCTTACCACTTTACTAGAGATATTTAGTTTCCTACGATCATCTAAAGCTTTCAAAAATACTGACAAAAAGCACGGTTAGATTTGTGAATCAAGTGCTTTAAGCTTTATTTTATTCATAAATAGAAATATCTTAATTTTCAAATTTGAATACCGAGGAATAAAACGATGCATCTCTTTTCCCATATACGAAATCAAATTGATTCGAAATTTATGTGTATGAATCCTATTTTCTCTGGGACGCTGTGTTACAACCAGAATTGCAATAACACCGAGAATTGCAATAAAATTGCAATAATTTTATTGCAATTCTGGTTGCACAGAGGTACGAGAATTGCAATAAACTTAAAATACACATTTAAACTTAAGAATAAGGTTTAACAACATATTATAAGATGTTTAGAAATGGATAACGTGGCATTTTTGGTGGTCAGTGATCATGGGATATATTTTTTAATCAAAGCTGGGGGTCCGAGTTTTGCAATAAAATTGCAATAATTTTATTGCAATTCTGGTTGCACAGAGGTACGAGAATTGCAATAAAATCGAGAATTACAATAAACTTAAAATACACATTTAAACTTAAGAATAAGGTTTAACAACATGTTATAAGATGTTTAGAAATGGATAACGTGGCATTTTTGGTGGTCAGTGATCATGGGATACATTTTTTAATCAAAGCTGGGGGTCCGAGTTTTGCAATAAAACTGCAATAGCTTAGCTCTGAAATTGCGCCCACCAGTATCGCGTAAAGTTCTTCTAATTCGCAGGGCGACATCACTATGAGCACCACATTTGCGAACCAAATATTGAACACTCACATAATTTGGTACTTGTGGAATTTGAGATGGACTAAAGTATAAGGTCGGATAGCCAACTGACAGAACAACTGAACAAAGAACTTACAAACACGCTGAATGGTGTATCGCATTACTGGCTGAAGATTTATTGTTTCTCAAAACTATATCAGTTAAGAAAGGAGCGTCTGAGTTACGTATTACACTACCGTGTACTTCGTCATCTTCGTACCTGTGATTCGATCTATGAAAACGCAAGTTATTTGTGGGGGTGAAACAAATATACTTGTATGGTCTCATTTCCACACATTTATCCGTGGTAGTTGTACCTCAGGAGGGAAAGGTCTGACACTCAAGAAGACGTGAAATCTCACGATGCTACTCATACGTTATTCACACGTCACCCAAATACTCACTTACTTCTTGCATACGTTACTCATACGCCACACTGACAGTGACATACGTTTCTTATGCCAGTTATATGGTACACATACATTAACCAAAGAAATTCGTCGAAAATTTAGGTTCAGACGCTCAAAAGTTGTGCAGTTCATCAATTGTTCGAATTTTCTTTTTGTACGAAACTCAAACGTTCCTCTCACACGCTAGAGCGTGACAGGAGTATTAGCAAGCAAATCACGTTTTATCACATATAGTGTTTGTACCTTTTAGTTATGCAATTTCTACGTATTTATGAAAACATAACCATCGTTATCTTTTTCAACACAAGCTATCATCATCATCATCATTTACAGAAAAAATCATCATCATCTTCATCATCAAAACATCAATATTTCTTCCTTTTCTTCTTTAAGAAAAATAATGTGTTTAAGGTCTACAAAGCAGTTGAACGTTGAAATTTATGTTTTCTTTGTTGTGATCTTGTTGTCTGATGATTATACCATATTCTTTCATGTTTCCGTTTCAGCAAGGAAATATATCACTATGAGTTTAAACTTATTTATTTTACGTCGATTGGGAAACAAGTTCTTACACTTATGCTAATCCCTCTCGACGGTTCCTCGGCTGGACCAGTACTTTGCGCCCGGAAAAGTCGTGAAGAGTTCTTGTCTCCATCGGGGTCCGAACCCACAATCTTCGGATCCGTTATCGGAAACGTTATCACTGGACCACCCTTAGCCGCCCATAAACAGATAGTTTATCATGCTTCTAATTAATATAAATATGTGTATATGCGTTTATAAAAACTGATAACGCGTCTTACCTGAGCTTTCAGAACAGAACAAAACAAAAGTTTATTGTTAGATTTGAGCATCTTACACATATAATACATCATACAAATTTAGTTGCATGCGTGTTGCATAATTATATTGATCTATAAATTATATGAGATTATAAAATGGGTACTTGTCATTCAAGCACTTGTCAAGCAGTGAGAGTGTTTTCGAAAATTAATGTAGTGATTGTGGATTTAAAATATATACGGCTTAGCGAATAAATGCATTAGCAATGATGAGGTGACTTGACTTGACTATTTGAGTTTACCGTCGCCTCGACATTATTTCAGTCATATAGCGACGTCCAGCTAATTACAGGTGGAGAAAGACCCCGAATGCACGGAGGCATCCGGGTAGAACCACAGACCTACCGCAAGCCAGCTGGAAGGTTTCCTCACATGAAAATCCGAATGACCATGCAGGGATTACAACCCACGCGCTGAGTGAGTGTTAAAGTCAGCGACTTTACCCTCTCGGCCACGGAGGAATGTTATAAATGAACGTGTTTAATACTCACAAGGTATAAGATAGCCAGAGTGAGAGAGAAATAGAGATGGAGGGTGGGAAGAGATTGGAGAACTTGCACTCCCACATATACACACATATATATAAGTATAAATTTACCAGTCTGTCTACATATACCTCAATACATATATCTATTTATACACATGTACATACAACCGCACGGATAAGTACATATATCTCGTTAAGTCCACGGCTTATGGACCAGTCAAAAGAGAAACTTTTCTCTGCAGTATAATAATAAAATATATTATTTTGTCAGAAACACAATCGAATTTTTTACTCCTTTATGTATTAATACAAAGAACTTTCAGAAAAAAAATTAAATGTAATCTCTCAAAAAACGAAAGCAAATATTTTAAATTACTTGTGACATTCTTTTCCAAACCAAAAGTATCAATAAGTCACAAAATGTTGCGAATATACAACTAAATGGTATCTATCATTTTCTCTAGGTTCTCTATACTTAATCTTTATTTTACCATTTATTACAAAACTCGGAATGTATCCCATGATCACTGACCACCAATAGAAATGCCACGTTATCCATTTCTAAACATCTTATAACATGTTGTTAAACCCTATTCTTAAGTTTAAATGTGTATTTTAAGTTTATTGCAATTCTCGATTTTATTGCAATTCTCGTACCTCTGTGCAACCAGAATTGCAATAAAATTATTGCAATTTTATTGCAAACCTTGGACCCCCAGCTTTGATTAAAAAATGTATCCCATGATCACTGACCAATAGAAATGCCACGTTATCCATTAATAAACATCTTATAACATGTTGTTAAACCTTATTCTTAAGTTTAAATGTGTATTTTAAGTTTATTGCAATTCTCGATTTTATTGCAATTCTCGTACCCCTGTGCAACCAGAATTGCAATAAAATTATTGCAATTTTATTGCAATTCTCGGCGTTATTGCAATTCTGGTTGTAACAATGCTGTTCTTGACAGGCGTACATTACCTCTAAAATCATCAATGTCAATGTTAGCGGTATCTGATGGTTCAACAACAGGGGCGCAGTTGGCAACAACAGTCAAAAGCAACAGAAGAAGAACGGGTCGCATTGTATCGTCTGACAGGGGAGCGTCCTGGAAAGGAAAAAAAATCGTTTATACTTCTATTTCTCTGTAGTAACTTTGCTAAATAAAAAAGAGATAATAGTTAAACAGCTTTCTACTTTCTACTTAACTCGTCCATGAACATGTTTAGTATATGAAGTCGTTTCATGTCAAATAAATTTGGACAGAACATTCTTTCAGCTCTAAGAAGACCGACTTCATATGACGTAAAATGACGTCATGATGCATGAAAAAACTTTTAATTAATAATTTTGCAGTGCGAAAACCTTCTGTTTTTCTTCTGTTTTATTTATTTTTTCGGCGTAGCTGTATAATTTCGATTTCAACTCGCATCTTAAACCAATCAAATGTACGCTAACAGCGGTAAATAATTCTAAGCTGAATAAAAGGACTCCTGTTATTGGTTAACGCATCGTTATGGACTATAAAATTACTGTAAATAAGGGGTGCAGCTTGTATATATCATTCAGCTTGGTGTTATTACTTTTCTTTTTGATGTAAACATGAAAGTGGTTTCAGTAAGTTAAATACAATCCTTTTCCATCAATTGAGGAATGCTTCTTTGTGAAAATGATTTAAAACAACAAAAAAGAATCCACCGTGTTATGACATGAAACCCCTTAATTACTATGTATATTGAATTCTTCCAGCCTGCCGAGATGCTCTCATTGAAAATTAATTCGTCAAAACCAAAACAACTAATAACGCTTTTATATCATAATTGTCAAATAAGTATATTTCATAGAAAAAATACTGAACTATTTCTAGAGCGTACTAAATTTGTTGTGCGTCTGTCTTTCGCGCGCTTTTCCTCGGAACCTACCTTTTTGTTAGAGATCAGATTGGAGAACTCTGTTTGCTGCATACGACTTGCAAGACATATACGCACAAAAATATAGGGTGGCGAATTTAAGAAATGTATGGTTTGTCCTCTAGAAACGATCAAACTTAACTTTAATATTGGAAAAATTAGAATTTCAAAAACTTGTTTTTTGTCGCTCCTGACTTTCTTTTTTGTTCATTTTCATTAAACTCTCGTATTGTTATGTCTGAAAGGGTCTCACAATTAAAAAAATGCAAAGGTCAAGGTCATATTACGATTATTGTTTTTTTCTTCGGCCCCAAATAGCTTCAAAACTAAAACTATTTTATTGAGAGTGTTTGGACAAACGTGTAAGCTATTGAAGAGCTCATTCCAGTGATATTTAGTTTTTAAAGATTTGATTTGATTTGTTCATTTTATGGCAGTTCAATGTTTAATCCTTTTTGAACAGTTGTAAATCAGTTTCATGCTTCAAATTGTGACATTTAAGAAACAGACTGTTCGACCCATGCATATTATAAACTTTTTGACCTATTTTCTGCATTGCTAGGAACCTAATGAAAAAAGAATTATCAATTTTGTTTCTTATTTTGTCTTGCATGAAATCACTATTTTTGCTTATTACACAAAAAAGTTGAATTTCGACTCAAATACGGTTTTCAGCATTCTGTTCCATGCTGTCAGCCCAATTAAAAATCAATATCTCAGTAACAAGTAACAGAAAATATATGCGCTAGAAGAGGTTGAATGTTTGAACGTTGCAAAAAAATGCTAATATGAGGGTAGGACTACGAAAAAAATCCCCATTTAGTTGCTGCAAATGATTTGCAAGACATATACACACAGAATATATGGGTTAGCTAATTTAGTGAATGCATGTTTGTCCTTAATGAGCGGTCAAACTTCACTAAAATTTTGGAAAAATCTATATTTCAAAAATATGCAATTTTAGGTTTTTTGATGCTCCCGCCATTATTATTTTTTCAATCTTCATGAAATCTGCACAGGTCCTGAAGTTGTATGTTTCAATGGACGTCAATGTTTAAAAATATAAAATATGCAAAGGTCAAGGACATAATTCTATTATTGTTTTTTCTATTCCTTTAAATAGCTCAAAACTAAAAATATTTTATTGAAACAATATGCATAAAATTATGTCCATGAAAAGCTCTTTCCAGAAACATTTAGATTTTGTAGATCGGGCTTGAAATTTACAAAAACAATAATTCTTAGGTATACTTTTTTGCCGCTTTCTCCAGTGGTAAACATTCAAGATGGCAACTAACGAAAGTTTTCAAAGTGTTAGTATTTGACCAAAAAATTACAATTATGTGATAACGTAGAGCTCGCTTCGTACCGGGAGATTCAATGCTCGGCCGTGACATTACATAGGCGTAAATATGGTACTGGTATACTATACTATATGTTCTCTTGTTTGAGAGTAGTTTCAAGACTGGTTGTTCCCAAGTCATGATAATGTGATTGGGCTTCATGCCACATGTCTACAGTGTGATACTGCAGTGTCACAACACTGTGTCTGTCTTAAGTAGGCACTGTTTCCAAACGACCAAAGTACTGTTGGTGAAACTTTAAAATTTTAAAGTTTACTTTCAGACTGATCTGAGTTTATACTGGTTGCATAGGTCTTTTTATGTGCAGGCTTTTCTGGTCAAAGATTTATCTACTTTCAGACTATTAGATTCGGGTTTATACTGATTGTAGAAGTTAGTTTACTTGCAGGCTGATCATAGGTTATACTGATTGCAGAAGTCAAGATAAACTGAATCATCCTGCAGGTTAACTGACATATCCTAATAAGCTTAATTTGCAGGCTGATCTGGGTTTATACTGGTTGCAGAAGTCAGTTGCAGAGACCTGAATTCTTGCAGGTTGATCTGGTTTTATAATATTCATTTATTTAATATTTTATTTTATAGAAAACAATGTGACAGATTGGAAGGAGGACGCTTCTATATAGTTAAACAACCGATGCGTCATGTGCCAATGCACATGATCAGTGAGTTGCCAGATAGACAAAATGCTTGCAGAAGATATTATTCAACCTTCGAGGAGTCCCTGGGCTAGTGGAATTGTTTTGGTCAAAACGGAAGATGGCAGCACACGATTTTGCATAGATTACAGACGCCTGAAAGATTTAACCATTAAGGATGCCTACCCTATTCCAAGGATTGATGACTATCTTGAATAGTTGTCTGGTAATCTATGGTTTTCATGTCTCAATTTAAACTCTGGTTATTGGCAGGTGGAGGCTGATGTTCAGGATAGAGGGAAGACTGCTTTCAACAGTCGCAAGGGTCTTTTTGAGTTCAAGGTAATGCTGTTTGGGCTCTGTAACACCCCGGCAACGTTTGAAAGGCTTATGGAAACTGTACTTACAGGTTTGCAGTGGGAAATAAGTTTAATATACCTTGACGACATTATTGTTACGGGGAAAACTTTCAAAGACATGATTAAAAACCTGTGTCTATCTCTAGACCGATTCAGAGAAGCAGGTCTCAAACTGAAGCCCAAGAAATAACACCTATTTGCGAAAGAGGTTGAGTTTCTATGACATATAGTTTCATATGATGGAGTTCGAACCGATCCTAAGAAGACAGAATCAATCAGAACCTGACCAGAACTAAAATGCACTTGAGACGTGCGAGCATACCTTGGCTTATGCAGTTACTATAGGCGTTTTATATTCCAGTTTGCAGAAGTGGCTAAACCTATGCATAAGCTGACGGAAAAGAGTCAAAAGTTTGAGTGAAAACAATAGTGTTCACAAGCGTTTGAAACACTAAAACAGAAGCCGACGGAAGCACCAATTTTGACTCACCAAGATTTCAGTTAACCATTTATACTAGACACAGACGCCAGTGCCCAGTCCAGTTGGGCTGTGTTTTCCTAGAAGATCGATGGAGAAGAACATGTGATTGCCTACGCAAGTAAGACTATAAGCAATTCAGAAAGAAAATATTGTGTCACGAGGAAGAAGCTACTGGCACTTGTTTACTTCGTGACGTATTTCAAGCACTACCAATACGGTAAACAGTTTTTAGCTTGAAATTATCATAGGTCACTGAGGCGGCTACTAACTTCAAAAACCCGGACAGCAAGCTAGCCATATAGAGTAATTTACCTTCTTCTTTTGACATGAAGATTGAGCACAGAGCCTGCAGATTGCACAAAAATGCAGACGGACTCAGTAGACGAACATGCAAACAGTGTGGACTAGACTGTTGTATTCAGAGTAAGAAAAGATCGGTTTCTTGCGTAAAATCTTTCCATAGTTATAATATATTTAGATTCCGAAATGAACGTCACGGTATTAACCGACTTAAGTACGGCTCAAAACAGTGAGAAAGACTTAGAAATGGTCAGAAGGTGGATCAAACAAGGTTCAAGACCAGCATAAAAAGATATCACTGAGGGAAATCAGTACCTCAAATTGTTGTGGTCTCAGTTTGATAGACTAGCAATTCGTGACCAAATGCTTGTCAGAAGGTGAGATGTGCTGGGTACAGACATGGTTCAGTGGCAGGCCATTGTTCCTGTCTGAAAGACGGACCGTGCTACGATATTCCCGTGATATAGGGGCATCCGGTCATCTTGACATTAATAAGACCATGAGCAAAGTTTGACAGAAATATTACTGGCCAGATTTGCAGAATGATGTAAAGAAATGTGTGAATGGATGTGAGACGTGTGTGCAAGGAGGAAAGGTCCAGGACAAACCAAGAAACCACCAATGCAAACCACAAGGAGCGGTTACCCTATGGAAAGAATTACAGGAGATATATTGAGGGAATTACCAGGAACTGAGAATGGAAACAAGTACATACTTGTGGTATCCGTATTTGGCCAAACGTTGGTGGTATCCGTATTTGGCGGAAAGTTACCCAATGCCAAACATGGAAGCATCTATTGTAGCTAGGCTTCTGGTGGAACAGCTGGTATGTCGTCAAAAAGTACACTCGGATCAGGGTAGACAATTTGAAAGCAAATTATTCAAGGAAATGTGCAAATTGCTTCAGATGGAGAAGATTAGGACTACCTCATACCACCGTGAATATGACAGGATGGTTGAAAGATTCAATAGGACATTGTGCGATATGCTAAGTGCATACGTGAATGACAAGCACAGAGATTGGGACATTCATTTACCCTTTGTATGATGGCATACCGAGCGGCAGAGCATGAGACGACCGGGATGAGCCCAAATATGCTGATGCTTGGTCGGGAGACAAATACCCCTTTGATAGTATTTATGTTATGCCTTCAAGTATTAGGTTTTTTCCAATTGGACAATGGGTTTTGGAGTTACAGGAGGTGCTAGAGGAAGCACACACGATTATTCGTGAGTACATTATAACATATTCGTGAGGTCTGTTAGACGACAAAAGGTTACCATGTAAACTAAGCTGAAGGAGATAACGCTTATGTTTTCTTTCCAGTGAAAAGGCCTGGTACCTCCTCTAAGATGACCCCATTCTGGAGGGGGTCATTCCGGGTGATAGAATGATAAAAATATACAAAGTTGACTGTGGCAGATTTGGTTCCTTTCAGCCAATCTATGTTGACAGACTTAGACAGGTAAAGGGCACTACACTGAAATGGGAAGAACCAGTACCTGTAGGACCTAATCCTAAGTAAGAGTTTCCCGAAGCAGAGACAGAAAAGTTTGATGATGATTGTGGAAGACGTAAAAGACTTAAACCTGCATGGCATCATGATTACGTCTTTTCTACTTTCAGGTCAGATATGGCGAAGACCAAGATTACACCTAGGAAGGAAGGTGGTTTAGCAGAACACCACCAGAAATTTGATCTCTTTGCAAGACAGAGATTCCAAAATCAGTGAAGTATGAGGAACCTTGCGCAGTCGACTAAAGTGTCAGATGTGTCGGGCAGACTTTATACTTTCAAAACCACTTTCTGAAACGTCATATGAAGAACAAACACTGTGAAGATAAGGCAAGACATTTGTGCAAAGACTGTGGCATTTCATTTGCAGACATCGCCATGTATTATGTATCCATGGGGTGCCACTCAGTCTGTTCCCTGTATGAATGTAATACCTGTGGGGAACATTGTAAAGACAAACTAAGATTTCAGATACTTGTCACTAGAGGACATAAGCAGAAGAGAGTGACTAAAACAGATGGTTCTTTTCACTAACATTTCTCTGATTTCATGACTCATGTTACATCAATCCCTTTGCTTTAGTTGTTGCTTTTTGTAATAAAAGAGTTTTTCATATTTAATTGTTTTCAAGAATATTATAGATGACTCAAACTTATGATGTTTTTTATTTTTCTTAACATCTACGTAAGCGGGACGCTTTAAATCAGAAGCGTGGGTAATGTGACGAACTGGCAGTTGTTTTCATTAAATTTGTCCCTTGTCGGTAGTTTCTTTTGTAATCTCCTAACTTAAATTTGCGACTGTAAACTTCCGGGTAAAATCTTATTTTAGTAGTTGACTTATCACTTATCCTCAAAATCATTATGACAAAATATTCCTGATTTTACAAAAAAATTTAGTTGTTGCGAAATCTTACAGAAAAAATAGTATGCGAGTGTTTTTTTTTATTATCATTGCAGTTATATGGAGTATTTTCAATAATTAATTGTCATTTGATTAATTTTAGAATGATACATCAGGGTCATTTTAAAGCTCAGTACCGTTATAGTTCTATCAGTTTGTTGGTAGGTGTCGCCACCATCTCTAGAGAGTATAAACGGCGGTGAATTGAATATTCTTGCTGAATTGAAGGGGGCACAAATCACTAAAGGAAAATACTATATCACATTACACCTTTGATATAACAGAAATGAAATTTGGAATAATATGTGCGGTCAACTGCAGAAGCGAAAGGAAAAACTTTTTCAGAAATTCTTATTTTCATGTAACTTCCTTATATGATGTCCGATTTTAAAAACCTAGGTACCGTTAGAAAGGTCTTCAAATTTCAAACATTTCAAGTGTTTCATGTTTACCTTAAGTTCTTAAAAAAAATAAAATAGATGTTCATGTCAATTAATACCCTTCGGCAAAAAACTTGATAATTAATGGTCCGATCATTAAAATCTGCGTACCATTAGAACCGCAATGCATCACGCTAAAAGAATGTTCTGTATGTTATTTTCAAAAAATAATAGTTTCTCGAAAAACGCAATCAAATAATTTGCACTAAATGCAGAAGTGCCTGAATGAACGGTTATAATGAATTCTTAATTTTTCCTGTAACTTCCTTATAGGATGTCCCATTTAAAAAAAAACAATAGATACCATTAGGAAGGTCTTCAAATCCCCCACAATTTACAGGCTTTATGAATGTATATATCTTTAACCACTTTTAGGTATGGGCGGTTAAGCCTTGAAAAAAAAAGGAAAATTCGGGGAAATATTTCATGTCATTTTGTTTTGTCATGACGTTATTTTACGCCATATGACGTCCGTTTTCACAAAGCCGAAAGAAATAAATAGGACACAAGTTCTATCCAAATTTCAAGTTTCTAGCTTATCTAGAAGCTTCGTAATAATTAAATACATTTTCAGGTCCAAAGTTAAAAACTTGTTTCAGCCATAGATCCTTGATCTTTTTTAGTATTGCAAAATGTGTATAATACTGCACAACAAAAACGTAATATATACGATTTGTGAAAAAATCAAGTAAATCGGTCCAGAAATGACGGCTGCAAAGCGCGATCAAACTTGATAGATTTTTTCAGCCCTGACGTCATGTGACGTCAAATGAAGAAAAAAATGTACTGGTCAATAGGGCCTAGTTGAATGTGCATACAGTTAACTTTTCATGCTGCTGGCTCATCGGCAACCTGTTTTAATGAAGAAAGAATCATAATAATAATAATAACTAGATTTCATTCATTATAGGACTTTCTGCTAACATTGTCAAATGTAAAGATTAATACCGTTAGAAAGAATATATATTAAATTCCCTACTTTTTACTTTTTTTATTTTCGTATGAACTTCTCATGCATGAACTTTGTGAAGTAAGCCATATGGCAAAAATAAATAAATAAATCTTTATTTTGATATCGCTTCTTATAACTTGACCAATTTTAGTATTCTAGATACCAAAATAAATGTCCTGAAAATCCCTACAATTCAGTTGTTGCATATTTGGGTCTAGTTTATAGGTTTTCAAAATATAAGCAATTAAGCTTAAACCTTTTTATTCTGCATATCAAAATTATTTTTTTATAATCATGTACAGCCGAGGGAATACAGTCGTAAATGCTACCATGCAATGGAATCGTCGACGAGTGTAGCCTCGTTAGTAAAATTTCAATAACGCTTGTCCATATGTCCATACGGTCGAAACAACTGTATTACACAAAGTTCCTCCATTTGGCCCTTTTAGCTAATGCAGCGTCTTGACATGTGTTGATCATTTTCTTTCAAACCTTTACACTTTTACACGCTCATGGTATCTCAAGCTGGTAATTAAATTTCATTGTACTATAACATATATTTTCTCATAGCTTATCATTTATCATGAACTTTTGATGAAAATCGGTCCAGAAATAATGGCTGTAGATCGCGTATAAACATTTAAGACGACGTCAAGCTTGACGTCAAGACACGTCATAGGCAAATGAAAATCATTGAAATGCAAAATTCTATCTGAAGCATATGCTATTAAATTTTCGAAGTGATCGGACGTTTTCAAATACGTTTATCTTCACAGAATATAAAACTCATCTGGAAGCAATGTCATAGGTATTTGAAATTTGACGTCAATTGTTCGAAACCTTCGCCCTTTCAAAGTGCTTTAAATTTAAATAACAGCGAGGCAATTGCATATAAATTATATTCAGTCTTCCATTTTTCAAAAATCAATAATTTTCGAGATATAAGCAGTTAAATGAAACAACATTTTCGTTTTTCAACCATAACTCAACTAATTCAACCTCGTTCTTCAATAACTAAATATCATCTGAAGGTCTTTCAAAGCGCTACAAAAATTAATTAACTGTGAATTGTTCGATGCCATAACTTTCATAATTTTTGAGTTATTTAACATTTTACCTGTAGACCTCAAAATGTGGGAAGTATTAGGTCTATACATGGATTTCATATCTATAATCACTTTAAACATCAGTCTTCATTACCAAATAGTTTCCAACAAATCATCTAACGAGCAAGTATTCGACAGGGATGGTCGTGGCAACATGGCTTTTGTTGTTAATATGTTGCAGCAATGGTTTTGATTAATAGTTAATTACTTCGTGAATAAGGTGATGTTCCATATACGTTTCAGATCACCAGGTATAACAGCATACAATATGTTCGTGTTAACTCCAATCATATTTCTTCCGTTTTGGCACAGTCAGCCTAGGAACACTTTACGAATCATTTCAAATTTACATTGAAAATACATACAAATCAATCTTTGAGAAAAATAAAACTGCTCCCTTATAATCAGACGCCAGCCTGATCCCCTACCTTTAACTATTCCACGTAGTACCTCTTATACAAAACTGGCTGATTCAATACTGAGTTGATGATTCAAAATAAATAGATATAGCCATGCATATTCGGTTAGCGTTGCAAACGAATAATTCTGAATATTAGATGAAAGTACTGTTTATGCGTTTTATAACTCATTACCTATATTTTGCAGTGTGTGTTTGTCTGGTCGAATACATTGACTTTTATTAAAAAGCTCAAATCGGTTCGTGTTCACACTTACGCTGGATACATCGATATCGTAGTCCCTTCAACAATTGCATTTCGGATATGTAATCGATACTTGGATTTAACTGAAGTAAAATTGGATACATGGCCAACATATGTGAATAAAAACTGCAATCAAAATATATCCACTGCACCTCGTAAATAACACCGCTAAATGAACAAAACTGTAACCATTTCAAAACACGATAATGCTATTAACAGTAGTAAATCAGAAGTTTAAATGCGAAAAAGTCTTACCAGCTGTTAGCTTGCTTCCTCCTTCTGTATAGTGTCACTGAACTGTGTTTACTGAAAGCTTAAAGCCAGGGAATGGTGATGACTTCGATCGATATGATTTGCCTACGCACCTTGTATTAAACAACAGCAGGAGAGCTTGCTTCCCCACATACAAAGATAGCCATATCAGAATGGAACAGGAAATCAATCCCGTATTGGAAAATCTGTCGCAGTTCTGGTGAGGTACGTAACTCTGCTATGGGAATGTGTCATTCATTTAATGTGGGTGGGGAGTCCCATGGGAACTGGAACAAAAAGCAGAAGAATTGAACTCTGCGCGATACAGTTTTAGTAATAAGATCTATGATAGAATTAAGAAATATAAATCTTTACTGTGACAACAAAAGCAGGTGTTGAAAGTTTAAGTAAAATTTGTCAATAAGAGTTATCCTATATATATTCATGTAAAAACACTTGTTTATCGACACAAGTTACAGGCATGTACTGCCTTTATCCCAATGATTCACGTTTTTACACCGTAGTATACTGATGGGTCATACAATATTTCATTTATATATCAAAATAACAGTACCACAGTACAATGCTACGAGCAGTAAAAATTATACAGATAATCTGCCTAGTGGGCAGATAAATGAACTATTTGGTTACATGTACACACACATAGCATGTGTGCGTGATCGATCAGCTTTGTCCGAGAGGTAGATAAATGGGTTAGATACATATTGACCACAAAGAAATTAATGCTAATTAGTTACATAGCCTAACTCCAGCTGATCAGTGTATGTGTGCGATAATCTTGGAAGTAAGAATTCTGATGAAGTCTGTAAAGTAAACAATTTATTTATGAACCGGCCATTTTTGGAACACCCTACCAAGTTACTTAATCAAATTACCCTACTTCATTATCGCCATGCGGACATTCAGTATAAACCGAATATTCTGCTTTTTATTTGTTAGGGGATGGTCGGCGGGGGAGGGGGGTAAGTTCTTTAATTTCCCGGGACCACCTCGCAACACATGGTAAGAACCTGGTGTTTGTCAGACAACGGAACGGTGATGAAATATTCCCGGACCGAGTTTTATCCTGGTGAAAATAAAATAGCTACTTCATGTCGAAAAATGTGAAATAGCAAAATCCAAAATTTCTTTCTTAGGAATGGTAATCGAAAAAGATACCTTACAAATTTATCTTAAAGGGTAATTGAAACCCAATAGTTGTACCGGGACCACTTCGCAACACAACGGACATTTTGAATCTGTATTAACGTGCGACATCAAAAAATCGCATTGGTTTATAGGTTTCTTATACTCAACATGAATACATTTTTCTAATCCATAATTAGAATTTATAATTATAATTTTTATATTCCTACATACTAAAAATGTAAATTAAATTACATGTATTTCAGGCGTGCTAAAATAAGATGTGCTCGATGAGATGATATTCGTGAACATAAAAACTATATAATAATCATCTTTATATCGGAAATGTTTGTTTAAAATTGCCTAGACTACGCCTTTCCGGAATTAACTGAAGCTTATTCTTCAAATCTACTCTCATATCTCAGCTTCTTGATTCCTGGAGGACTTCTATACAGTTGTTAATTGGCTGGCCCTTATTTGCCCTATCTGTAAAATACAAAAATATAAAAAATAATTTGTTCAGGGAATTTGCCTAACAATTTGCTAAGGATATAATGTCCGGCTTCATTATTGAGATTAGATGTGGAAGGTCTGTGCCGAAATATGTCTTTGTGAAACTTAAGTTCTTAATATCAACATTTATAAAGGTCCAATATTTGACCAATACCCATCGCGCACGGGGTGTTGATTTAATAGTCTTGATTTCTGCTTAGTTTGAATCCACAACCTTCGATCCGAAGTAAATGTGCACAAAAAAATAACAGTATCAATCCTCCCCGACAGTAACCTCTGATTTACATTAATATTTTACATTTACATGGTTGACAGAATCAATGCTAGTTTTGATTTTACGTAACAAACGAAGTATACAAAAAATGTTATCATCTATCTTTTAAAAGTAATTGATAAAAACTAAATATATTGTCATTGATATTTGATATGCGATGTCATATGCGAATTTCAACGCCGCATTTGTTCTTAAATTAATTATTGACAATGTAATATTTGCATTGATACTTAACTATTTCAAACGTCATCCATACTTGTTAAAATGTCACACTGCATTTTTCTGTAATGTAAATATGGTCATTCGACAAAACCTATAAACAGATAAAGTTTATAGCTACTGTGTACACAATTGCACGTCTTCTTTTTATGAAAGAATATTTTGATGATTTGCTGTTAAAGCTGACTCTGTCATAATATAACCCTATCACAACATTTGCACCACGTGGAATTGTGAATCCCCAATGGTCATCAATTATATTAGTGTTGAGTGTGGATGGGGACTCAGTGACAGCCATAATGTAATACGGAAAATCAATGTCATCGGCAATAACAACGACAACAACAACTGGAATATTATGTATAACTTTTATATTTACATATAATAAAATGCATATACAGTCAAACCTGTCTGTAAAGACCACGAATAAGGAAATGAAGAAGTGGTGGTTTCTTAATCAGCACGGATTATTTTACCTTATCTTTTTGTTTTTCGAGAAGAAAATAAAAGCTTTCTTTAGCAATTACACAATAGTGGTTATTATTCGGAAGTATATTTTAGCAAAGTTTTGACAGTACATATATTTACAAATGGGACAACATTCCGCAATTACCGGTGGCATATTGCTAGAAAAAATCAGAATACATGTATATGAACTGCCTCTGATGTATATAAACATTATTAGTCCTATATAGAACAAGTAACATCAAGGAATTAATGTATGATTTATGAAAATAATATAAAGACATTTTACTCATTAAAGTACATCGGAATATTCTGATTATGAAATGCGTCATACAATTCCGAGTAAATAAAATACGCCAGAACATTCAAAGCAACGCTCAGGACGTTGTCTCTGTTGAGAACGACAAGCGGCACTTTCTGTCTTACTTGGCAAAATTCGGCTGCTCTGCTTATATTGGTGCGAATGTTTTCATTCATGTATCATTTTCATTATTGATTAGTGAATTTTTCATGTATAGTCATCAACATTTGTAAATATCACTACTTAAACCACGAATATGTAGAAAAATATAGATATTTTATTATTAATTAGACTTTTGTCTAAGAGCGGCGATTTCTGTCTTACCTGAGAAAATGTAAATTGAATTAAAAAAAAATGTTTACTCAATACCAAAATATTTTTGTAATCAGTTGAACTATTCGTGAACTTCACTGCACAGAAAAATTAACGATAAATACTCTCAGGAACACTTGCATTTTCTTATTTGTTGTAATGCAAATAATAAATAAATTAGAAGTCGTTTGTTTAAGATACAAACGAAGTGGCTTTCCGTTTGCTTATTTCAAAGGTATTGAATATATAAGTTAATACAAAGAAATGTAATAATGATGCATAATAATGTTAAATTTAATACGTAAATCATCATAAATATATACTTATGTTCAAAAATAAGCTTTAAATATTTTTTTTTATTTTCATTTTTATTGTCTTAAGAAGATATTAAGAAAGCATAAATATGGATCTTATTTGATTAAGAAACCGTTTACTATCATGCAATAAAAACAACAGGAAAATGTTAAGATAATACTATCCTCAAAAAATTTTCTTACATTATTCAATCGATTTTAAATGTTTTTTTTTTTTTTTTTTTTTATTCTTTATTTAATATCTATTTCTTCGTAAGCATATGACTTAACAAATAATCATTGCAATTTGATCCACATACAGGTAGTTGAAATTGTAAAAAAAAGAAAAGGAAATAATTTGAAATCCATGACTTTCAACCTTTAAACTGATTTTGTTTTACATTTTCAAAAATAAAAAAAAGATGGAAACAAAGGCAGAGGTGTAAGCAAAATAATGAAAATAATTTCTTATTTCTACGCAATTAACGTTATAAACGTCTTGAAACTTTCAACAATTCATTTGTTTTATATATTTCCTTATTTTTTACAGATTTAGAAAAAGAAACCGTTAAACCTTTAGAAAACACAAAAAAATCGGTAGATAGAATTACATGTATTTGTCATTTGTCAGGTTTGCGGAAAGCCGTGATAACAGATACAATAAGATATCCGTATAGGTTTTCTGTCTCTAGTATAATTATACTAATTCATCGTAAATGCGACTCAATTACTCAAATAACGTATCGCAATTCACTATTCAACGCAGGCACTCATTCCTGCAAAAGAACAATGGGATCTTGCTCAATCAAACCAATGACCACTTTCATTTCTTTCTTCAAATTAATAGATTTACATGAATTAGCCCTTTTACGAAAAACATGAATAAGTCATGTTTGATAACGTAATCACTTGAAATTTTCTTGACTTTTTGCGCATGTTAAGGTACGGCATTATTACTAATTTAAAGTTAATATATACAATCTTTTGATCTTTTTAATATATTTTCCTTACACATCAATGTTGTCATAAACAAGTTACACAACATAAATTCTTTAAGGTATGCTTAAGATTGGCATCAATACTCATGACACTGGAGCGCGAATACGTATGTATTGAAATGAATGATTTTTATATTTTATCGACGTCAAAATCAAGAGACTAAAGAAAAATATCTTTTTGCAAGGACATGTTCAGCTAACGTTCTATTAATCAAGAAAAAAAAAAGTATATTCGAGGATACGAACAGGTTTGTTTTCACATTTTCAAATAGGCATTCCATCAAACATAAATAACTGCCATGTTTGATGACGTAATCACTTGAAATTTTCAAGACCTTATGAACGTACAAGTTTCGACATTTTTGAAAAGTTTAAGTTCATTGGTCTAATTGGCGATTTTATATGATTTTTCAAAATAATTATTGCTTAAGTATGCATGACGTCATAATCACGTGTCAAAACAAACATTTCTTGCAGTATGCATCACTTCAATTTTAACTCTATCAATTCTGAAGATATAATTAAGGTTGACTTCATAATACCAGAGCGAAAGTAATCTTTAAAAAGATTTTTTTGTCTTTTTGATGACGTCATAACCACGTGACGAAAGAGAAAATCATTCAGAAAACTTCAATGCCGATATGCTGTCCAATTTTTATGTTTGTAACGCATCAGGGAACTTTGCAACATTTAAATTTAATTTTTGACCAAAGTTCGAAACTTGGTATTGCCATGAAATCTTAATCTTTTAGAATTTGGAAATTTGAATGCCAAGGTTGACATTTACATCCTAAAATATATTTTTTTTGTAAAAATATCAAGATAATCGGACTAATATTGAAGGCTCTAGAGCGCGAACAAACTTTTGAAGCTGACGTCAAATCTGACGTCATATGACGCAAATGAAAATTGAAAATGATTGAATGTATGATAAGATACTTTTTTATCACTGCAATTTCATTAAAATTGACTCAAAATGTATGATGCCAGAGCGAGGGAAATCTTTGAAAACATAAGATTTTGTCCTTTAAATGACGTCATAACCACGTGACTTAAAAGGAAATCTTTCAGAAAAAAGAAAGTAGACATCTGGGCCAATACGCTGTCCAATTTTCATGCTTCTATCTCATCAGTAGCCTTTGTAACATTAAATAATA
>CM037779.1:15464378-15514378 GCA_021229015.1 Solen grandis
CGAGTCTGAAAAAGTGAGTTTCGAGTTAAAAAAGGTGAGTTTCGAGTCAAGAAAAAGTAAGTTTCGAGTCTGAAATAGTGAGTTTCGAGTTAAAAAAAGGTGAGTTTCGAGTCTGAAAAAGTGAGTTTCGAGTCAAGAAAAAGTGAGTTTCGAGTTAAAAAATGTGAGTTTCGAGTCAAGAAAAAGTGAGTTTCGAGTTTGAAATAGTGAGTTTCGAGTTAAAAAAAAGTGTTTCGAGTCAGAACAGATGACAACTAAGTGTATATACTGTACAGTGTAATGTGTATGTTTTCGCGATTGTGTATATATTTAACAACATTTGTGTTTTTTAATTGCTTTTTACGGTTAAGTATTTAAAAAAAAATCGGGAAACATATTGCTTATATCAGCAGTGAGTTAAATATTTATATTACTCTGACATGACGGATCGTTTAAGAAAAATCTATATCCCGGTAAACTCAAATAGTCAAGTCTATATCCCGGGTAACTGTAAAAAAGCACAGAACATACACTCAGAAATTCCTGTAAATGGTTCAAATGCGGCATACCTCATTCCGAAATAAACCGTTTTAAAATGGTGCCGTTCTTTCTCCACATTTTTCATAATTTATTGGTTTGATATAAGAAATAAACACTTGTAAGCACAAAAATAAACCTGTCACTTACGACTTTTCGGTATCGTCTCCCTTGACTACTCTTCTTTTGTTTTATTATTTTCCCTTTACCTTCTGGTCGAAGTTTACACACCGGCGAAACACGAATGTATTGTTGGTTTTGTTTATCGACAGGGAAGTGTAAAATTAAGTATCATTATTGAAATGGACATTTTATTGTGCCAGTGTTCCATTGTATTTTGTTTGTTAACTTTTGCTGTATGCCAACATCACTGACATTGTGACAGTCACACTCACTGACACGCACTCTAAAAACAAACATCAATATTATCATTTGCAAAAAAACTAAAGATTAAAAAAAGCATGGGTAATATGACTGAAAGTTAGCAATCATCTGCGTGAAATTGTATCAAACGATCCAGATTTTAACTATAAATAACTTATATGCGAAGATCCAGTTCCAGCAATTTGATACCAGGGGTGAGGGGTGGGGGGCTGGGCAAACTCTGAAAATCACAGAATCACAGGACAAAGTGTGTGTGTGTGGGGGGGGGGGGTCCACCCTTTATTATGTATTTTTTTATGCATAATATCCAAATCTCGTGTGTGTGTGTGAGGGTGTAAGCACCGTCAAATGTGGACACAAACTTCTAATAACAGCAACAATTGAGGGCACCATTTTCAAATGAGGACGGCTCATTTGGCAATAATCTCTAACCATCTCAAAATGCTTATTTCTTCACAAAACGTGAAATAAAAATGAAATTATGATGAGTCCTCAGTGGGAGGTATCAGCCGGTGTGTTGTTCGATTGATGCACCGACTCCAGAAATTACTAATATTTTGGTTTCGAGATTACGACCCACCGCCTGTCCTTATTTGGCTTCGCGCCAACAGAGATACCGTTTTTACAGGTATATTTGTAATTTGTATTTCCAGAAATGTTTATTTGATAATTAAAATCAATGAATATTGCGTTTAAATGGAATTTAATTTATTAACCTCTGCTTGACATGTTCAGATTGAAAATGTCACATGTTTTCGCGGGCATTCAGGTTAAACTTTTTGGACCGCTACATGCATACTACTTCATGGCGAAGAGATTATTTTCTACATATTTATACAACATAAGGACAATAACTTCAATTGTTGATTATACACATTTAACCTCTCAAAATAAGTGTATTTGAAATTTAACTTTCTTTAACGGGTCCGATAAAAGGACCTGTTCGGACCCGTTCCCATTCGCCAATGACCCTTTTCAACTCCCAAAGGAAACGTACTTTTCTCTCTACTTACTTTAAAATAATTGAAATAACGATCTTAAATTGTCAAAATTGCACATTAAAATGATGATGATCACTTGTGTAATCTCGCATGTGAAACATCCATTTTTTTTTATTTTTTTTTGTAAAGTTTTATAATCAAGATATTAGACATGAGAGCGGGTCAAAACGTATCTAAACCAAAACTTACCCATATTTTTAGGTCAAACAAGTACCCAAATTTGAAGTCAAAATTTACTAAAAAAAAATTTCACTTTTGATATTTTAATATATTATTTTTTAGTCAAGCTATGTAATTTATGATCTATTTTTTTTACATGGACATTTTATTTTGTTGTTGTTTGTTTTATATATATCAAATAATAAGTTTCAAAATTCTCAAATAATTTATTACCATTGTTTGTTGTTGTTTTTTTGTTTATTTTTAATATATGGATTTTAATTTAAATATATTAATCAATTTACATAATTACCATTGATCTCTGCAATGGACACCTTGTCTTAATTGAATTATAAACACCTTTAGTTTCATCAGATTTATACACAAATCAAGTTACCTAGTTTAATACTATTCCCCGGAAAATAAACCAGCATGACAAGATGTCTGACTTACTGAAGTTTGAAAGTAGCTCATAATTGTAGATCCTAAAGGTTAGCAAAATATTTTCGGTGTAACAGTGTGTTATATATTTCATTACCAACTGTTAGATCTGCCATTTTGGTATTTGAAGCTTTCATAAGTTTTTAAATAAGAAACTGATAGATAAGTAAGGTGCGTGTCGAGTTTTTCTCTAGCTGTTCAGTAATATCTACTGAGATTCACTGGAGTGGAAGCCAATACGAAAAAAAAATAAAAATAAAAAATAACCGGAGCGGATCTCAGTAGAGATTAGCTTTCAGGAGAACAATATATGCATATTTTACTAATAATATTCTATAATCAGGAGATATTCTATAAATAAGCAGGAGTTTTTGATTTTCTTTAAAATCCTGAGACACTTAAAAGGGGTCCTACTAAAAAGCGCCATCCATGCGCCATCCAGGGTTCTATAGCGCCACCCGCTTTATTACTGGTCGTATAGGTATAAAGTTTCACCAGTAGCTTTATAATAGCATTTTACATCATATGTGCAAATTTCATTGATATATCTTATTTTTTTGATGTTTAAATCCATTTTCAAAACTCACTTCAAGATCCCACCGGTGGGGGACTTGACGCCGTCCGGGGTTTGAAGACGCCACCCGTGTTATTTGAAGTCGTATTTGTATGAAATTTCACAAGTTGCTTTAAAATAACATTTTACAACATTTGTGCAAATTTCATTCAAACATTTTATGTTTTTATTGCATATTACCCTTTTTCCTGTTTTCCACGATCTCGCGGATCTCGCACCTGGAAAGCTTGGTACGGTGCTATTATGCGGAAACCAAATCCGGATCTAGTGTGTTCGTGCATACCGGTTTATTATAAAAAAGAAAGAAACTATAACATTATATGTGTTAAATTCATTTAAATTGTTTTTAAAATCACCACCTATACTACGGCGGTCAGACTCAAATAGGAATATACGCTATTTTATAGTACCATCGCGCCACCCGAGTTTTTACTACTCCAGTATCATCGCGCCACCCGGGTTTCTATTGGTCATATCAATATGAAAATTTGCCAAAACATAGAGAAAACTGTATCCTAAAATGTGTGTAAATGTCATTTCAATATTTTATTCTTAAGTGCACTTTTTTTTTAAATCCCACCCTATACCACGGCGGTCAGACTCAAGTATGAATATAAGCTACCATAGAAACACCGCGACATCTGGGTTTCTATTGGTCATATCAATATTGAAATTTGCCTGAGTCAGGCTGCACATTTATTTTACCCTGTAACATGCAAAATATATTTTAAGTTTCATGTCCTGACAGTGGGATTTAAATTTCAGTGAAGCTTTTTAGTTTGATGTATCAAATAATTATCACACTTTAATACATAATTTGAACTCGGAAATTAACGCGGATGGTAATGTAGACAGCCTTACTTCTATCTTGACAGATTTCCTATGTAACTATGGACGTAAATACTTTGAAAAATCATCGCGTAAACCAAAGACCTGTGTCATTGATGATAAATTTCAAAATGAATGGTATGATAATGAATGCAAACGGAAATATGATATTCATAAAAATGCTGTCGAACAATTTAATTTTACACTGTCATCAAAAATAAAATACAAAAGCAAACAAAATAATGTAGGGGATCCAATATCCAACGACGAATGTATGGATTATTTTTGTAAACTCATGTCAAGTGAGGGAGGTGACGTAGATAGAAAATAAGCTGATTATGTCAGAGATAACAATTCTGGTTCAGAACATGTTACGTTTGAGTCACTTGACCGACAAATCTCTGATGAAGAAAGTGTTAATGCTTTTAAAAAGCTCGGCTCCAATAAGGCCTCATCCATTGATAATATATTATACGAATATTTTAAAGTGTCTAATTATTTTCGTCGATATCGTCCTAATTCGTCGTATAGGCATTCAAGATTAGTACTTTTTCTGACCGAAAGTATTTTTCTTAAAAAAATTACATGCACTTGTTCAATATATCTTGCTACCTAAAGACTTCAGAGCCGTAATTTGGATCTGATCCTGAACTATACTGTCAAATAGGTTACATAAATCAAGTTGATTATATATAACATTGCTTTAGGCTATTAAGTTCATGTAATTAATATAAACAGCCACCCAATGATTTTCTTAAAACTGCTATTTTTGGAAACTGGAAACTATGTTCTTTCAGAATATGTATGGATAATTAATGTAAAGGCATTAGTGTCGTTAAAGGTTTTTGAAAAAGAAAACGACGTTCCAAACATTCACCAGCGCGGGTTGTAAAACGAAAAAAAAAATTGTTAATTCGTTTGATATATTCCAGGAAAATATTTACTTCATCTATATAAGGTAATTATTCATCTCAAATGTGAAGGACACATTGCACTTTGTAAAAATAGGAAACCTGTCTCAAACCTGTAGGAAAATATTTCAGAGATACTATCTAGTACATTGTACTTCTCTAAACAATACTAGGAAATGTTATGCTTATAGAATATGATATGTGGAATGCAACTATACTTCTAAAATGTGAAGTTGATTTTATGAAAGATATAAACTGTGACACCAACATTTAGGGAAACGTTTACCCGAATTCATTTTTATGAAATATAACACCTAAATGGGAAAAAAATCACGCCCAATGCGATGAATTACGAGAAAAAGCTTACAAAACAAAGTTTTCCTTATTTGTTCATGGAAATGTGTATCCAGAATGCATAAACAAGTACGTGCTCAGTTGATCATGGTGCAAGCATGAATGCACATTTTGGCTTGACTTTCAACAACAGGATGACACTGTCAGCAATACTTTATTCTTAACCGGCCCAGGTGGCCGAGTTGTTAGAGCTTATCATAACCGTCTCCTTTGTGATTTTGTAGTGTAGTATCATATCACGTATCTTCAGCGTGATATCGCAGTGAGAAAACACTTTATAACTGAAATAATGTCGGTGAAATGTTTAAGCAGACACATTATTTTTATCCTTCCGGGTATTGGTTAGAGGTAGTCTCTATGTCTTGATCTATAAATACATTTCTAGTCTCAACCGGTCAATACAAGGCAATAGCAATAACCGATATATAGTCTGGTCCCTGCATGTTTGCCGCCCAACAACCAGCTGTTGAGTTAATACCCTAATATACATACAGAACAAAGGCATATTTATATATCCAATCAGGTCAGAAGTGGGGCCATAATGGGCACTTTGGAGAACAGAAAAATAAACAATGATTGTTTCAGATTTTTTTTTTCTTTTCAGGTTTTAGCCACACTCTCAATACAATATACACTTATAAAGATGAGTTTATACAAAATGGACATATGAAACGAGAGTATAAGTTTACATTTCATCGTCCTGTTCATTTAAGTAGTTTTAATAGATATATATTTATGTATATTGATTAAAAAATTTAATTAAGTTTGTAAAGGGTTAGGGAGAATTCATATAAACTGTTCTCTATTACATAAAAAGAGGGGTTTTTTTTATAATTATTCTATAGAAACATAGTTACTTGTTGTTGATATATATATTTTTTTAAAATATTATTTTTCTAAACTGCTGAACAACAGTTGTGTAAATCAAACTTGAAAATTTAAGAAAATTTAAATTTTTAATAGTGGTTATCCTAAGTGGACACCTGTACGAAAAATATAAACAAAATGTACACTCCGGTTTTGGACTTATGGACATTTTTCTTATTTAAAAAATTTTTAAAAAAAAATTTTTTTTTGGAAAATTGTCGTTAAAAAAAAAAATTCGGAAACAAACCTTACATGTTAAATTATTGCTTTGACTCAAACTATTTGAAATGCGTAATAAATTGCCACCCTACCCAACCCATTTTAAAGACTGCTTTAACCATTATCAGGATACGGTGCTTATACAAGTGTCGCTAAAATATCCATAATTCAGAGATTCATTTCAAAGTTTACCTAAATTTCGAAGAGGCATATTGGTTGATCTAGCCAAATTTAAAAGACTTTTACCGAGTGGTTTTGATATTATTCTAGGTAACATATTTGTTATTTAACTTAGCGTTATTTATAAGATAAATAACTATACAAACTTTAAGGAAAGCTTAACACTTTTTGTGTCACCTGCTGTAACAGAGGGTACACAGGGTAAACACTTCTGTGTCGTCTTTCTGCATGTGTGTTTTTCTGTCACCTTTTTTTATTCTGTAATAACTCTTGCTCTACTCATGCTATTGATATGAAATTTCACTGTTGAACAGAGCTTGACAAGACGAATTGTCATGCACAAGTTCCATAACTCTTGCATCACCATCTTATAGCTATTCCCTTTTTTCTACCTGTCACTTTTTTCCGTCACGCTTATTTATTCTGCAATCACTATCAGCCTCATTACTTAGAGATTTGATTTGAGAAGGGTATCAAAACTTATGTCTCTGTAGTAACTTCGATTTTTGTTCCTTTCAAAAATTCGCTTTTGATTTGTTGAAAAAATGGGTAAAACTATTCTTTTTTGCGGCGGGGGCGTCCCCCGCCTGCAATGGTATTAAACCGCTTTTCAGACACATAACACTTTCTTAGAGTTCTACAGGAATTGTGCCAACAGATTTAGAATACTGCATAAGATCGATTCCAATATCCGTTTTGTTGTTGTTTCAATTCATTAATATTGTCGAGAAGCCTTTGTTATTAACTTTGTTGCGTATGTGTTTGTGTATTGATAAACTTCCTGAAATATTTTATTTTAGATCTCTGCCTGTCCCTATATTTAGATAAAATAGCTGAATAGTAGATGATATATTCTTCAAGCATATGAAGACTTCATTGTTGTTTTCCATTTTTCATAAACCATTCTGGTTCACTCAATGACGTTAATGCTGCATCAAAACCACCAGCTTTTCATAACCTAAGTCGGTCTCTGTTAAAAGGTCTTCCGCATTCAGTTCGTCAGCTCTTTGATATACGATACACACATATTGATTATTCATTTGAAAAGTAAATCATTTGGCACTTCAGTACCGAATTGGACCGGTACTTGGTTATTGAGATTCGGTATGCTGACGTTCTTTTTATCTACATCGTAAAATAACAATAATGATGCCTTATATGTATACAGATGACAACTTCCTTGTCGATTTGACAGAACAAACGAAAAATGCAAATGATGGGCACAAACATTTACAAAAACATGCTGTTGTTGAAACCGGAAAGAAATGCAATATAGTTTCCTTGCCCACTGTTAGGAAATAATATGTTGTTTACAAGAGATGGTTATCTACAGCTTCTTTGGTGAATTGCTTTTGTTATTCATGCATGTATAGCTGGTCGAATCACTTACAGAAATATTTAATCGGAGTCATTATGAAGCATTTAGCAAGTAAATGGTGTGAGCTGTAATTACACTGTGTTGTTGTTAAGGGTTTGCTGGGAGATGTCAGTTGAATTGGTAAGTTTTTAAATGTTGGTGATATGAAATATGACGAGTAGAAACCCGGGTGGCGCGATGATAATACAGGGAAGCGTATATTCCAATTAGAGTCTTACCGGTGTCGTATAAGGTGCGATATGAAAAATCCTTAAAGTGCACTTAAAGAAAAAAAAATTGAAATGAAATTTACACACATTTTAGTTTATATTCTTCTCCATTAATTGGTAAGATTTTATATAAATATGACCTTTAATAACCAGGGTGGCGCGATGAAACTATAGAGTAGCCTATATTCCTATTTGAGTCCGACCGCCGTGGTATATGTGAGGATTTCAAATATATATATATATATATATATATATATATATATATAATGCATAAAGCAAAAAAAAAAAGTTGAAATGAAGATTTTACACACATTTTAGGATATTGCCTTCTCTATGTTTTGGCAAATTTTCATATTGATATGACCAATAGAAACCCGGGTGGCACGATGATACTGGAGTAGTAAAAACCCGGGTGGGGCGGTGATGCTAGGGTAGCGTATATTCCTATTTGAGTCTGACCGCCGTAGTATAGGTGGGATTTTTTCAAAAATAATTTAAATGAATTAAACAAATTTTATGTTATAGTCTCTTCATTCTTTTCTTTTTTTCTTGTTTAAAATATAACGGATGGCACGAAAGCACTAGATCCGGATTTGGTATCCGCATAATAGCACCGTACCAAACTGTACAGGTGCGAGATCGAGGAAAACAGGAAAAGGCTAATATGCAATAAAAACATAAAATGTTCGTATGAAATTAGCACAGATGTTGTAAAAATGTTATTTTAAAGCAACTTGTGAAACTTCATACAAATACGACTTCAAATAACACAGGTGGCGTCTTCAAAACTCGGACGGCGTCAAGTCCCCCACCTGTGAGATCTTGAAGAGAATTTTGAAAATGGATTTAAACATCAATGAAGTTTGCACATATGATGTAAAATGCTATTATAAAGCTACTAGTGAAATGTTATACCTATACGACCAGTAATAAAGCGGGTGGCGCTATAGAACCCTGGATGGCGCATAATCCTGGATGGCGCTTTTTAGTAGGACCGCCTAAAAGGAAGCTATTGTAAATATAACAATTTTCATTTTTAAAAATATTAACAAAATGGGGAAGAACAAAGTTCTAGATGATAACAAGATTTGATATTATATAAGCTTAAAATTTCAAAATAGTATTAGTTTTATCGATACGCTATGGCTAATTCATAGGAGAAATTTCAGCTAATACACTTATTAATCTTTACATTGTAACAAAGTCAAAAAAAAAAAAAAAAAAGTATTGCCTGCAAACCAACAATTAGCCATTGAAAAAAAAAACAACAGTTGAAATAAAATTCAATGCATATCAATATGTAACAAAATATTTTGATACCCAAAAGGATTCAAACAGACCGCGTACCAATCCAGTTTTTACTTATCATCAACAGGTGCGCTGTAGAAAAGAACAATAAAAACAACAGGTGAGCGGTATAGTGCCTGTTCCTACAAAAATACTACTTACTATAGGTTTGCCTGTGAACAGCCCTGTATTCAGTTGTCTTTAAAAGTCCCTTACATAAGTGTTGGATCATAGCGTATATAATGCAATCAGGGAACCAACCCCCGTATAGATGCGAACAGCAAGATATTCTTGTCCTTATTTTGAACAGAGTGTGTAATGTCCCCAGTAGATGGGTATGTCCTTATTTGGAACAGAGTGTGTAATGTCCCCAGTAGATGGGTATGTCCTTATTTCGAACAGAGTGTGTAATGTCCCGAGTAGATGGGTATGTCCTTATTTGGAACAGAGTGTGTAATGTCCCCAGTAGATGGGTATGTCCTTATTTGGAACAGAGTGTGTAATGTCCCCAGTAGATGGGTATGTCCTTATTTGGAACAGAGTGTGTAATGTCCTCAGTTCCATTTGTGTATAGCGTCCTCAAAAGGTGGCACTTTTTGAAAAATACGATTATTGACTTTTAAGATATATAATCGATCAAAATCTATATGAGTACTTATTCGTTATATTTTGGTATGAGGCTTGAGCATAAAAAATCAGTAGAAAGCACTGTCCTCATTTGAATGTAAAATATGACATGTCCTCAGTTGATGGTCCTTACATGTATGTGTGTGTGTGTGTGTGTGTGTGTGTGTGTGAGGGCGGGGAGGGGGCATCCGTGTCCAGTGGATACTAATGTTAGACTTGAGAGTCCTTTTCATGGAACTTACTTTAAACAATTATCTACTGTGAGATTCTGAGAGGCATTTTAGTTTGATTACACGCTGCGTACCCGTGTTGATAGTTTTCAATATCCGTCTCGTTTTTATACATTTGTGTCTTGTTATACAATTTCAAGTTCAAGAGGTAATTGGAAAAAAACAACAACAACAAACAAACTGACAACTTTTTGTCAAAAACAAAAGTTGATTATGAAATGTATTTACTTATGGAGTTATGCTTGAGTTACACCGGAAGTTAGAGCGTTTGATTTTTTTATGATAATTATTTTTTTTATCTTTTATTTACTGTTTTACCAGCGTGGACAGTGCAATAGCTATCAATTGCTGGTCAAGTGAATCTGAGACTCCTTCAGAGTGTCTTCTTATAGTTATCGAGATCAACAGGCGACCTGATTTTGAAGCGTTTACTAGACTGATCCCTAAATTGACCTTAATCCTATGAATGTCATTGTATTTCTTGCATCGAATGAAATAAAAAAGGCACATTGTTTGCTTCCGTAAACGGCCTATATCTGAAAACAATACAACTAAGTCTGTAACAGTTTAAAAAGTTTCAGTGCAATTTAGAGTTATGTCAGATGTCATAGACGATTAACTATGTTAGAAAAAATCTTTCTTTTCCTTTATTGAATGTCCTAAAATTACCGTTCAGCTCTCAAACTAAACATAAAGGGTCTCATTGAGGCTCTACCACGCAAATAGTTGTTTAAACACCGGGACCCGGCTCCGTGACGAGGTATCATAGTGAAGCCTGATTGAATGTCACTAAAAATGAAGTGTTCGTGTGGTCTCCTTATGAAGCACTGTCTCAATTTCGAAAATTAGGGATTATTGTGTATTGGATTGTAAAAACGTGTAATGACATGGGACATACAAAAAAGACCTAATCATGTTGAAGGTAAGTGCTTTTTTCGTTGTTTTACATATGTCATATTTTGTGGTCGTGTTGAGAGAGGGAGGCTGATTTTGGCTTGTTTTTAATTTTTGATTCAAAAATCAAATAATAACTTTATAAGAATATTGATAAAATATACAGTGATGAAGTGACACGTTCTGGTTCTGTAAATAAATACACTTTATGACTCAAAGATGTGTAAACTGATTTGACATCATTTTAAGCTACTTATAGATGACCCTAAACTAATTGATATATTGTCATACGTTCGAAATAAGTTCTTAACATTTTACTCACGGGGATATTCATTTTTTGTCGTTGGTCGAAACTCCACCTATATATTTAACTTTTGGTCCATTCTGACGTTTTTGTACCTTTTTATGCCTTTTCCATTATTTTTCTTATTTAAATCTTAGTCAAGATAAAATAATTTTCTGTGCTTTGACAGGTTGTGAATGTGTGTGTGTGTGTGTGTGTGTGTGTGTGTGTGTGTGTGGGTGGAAACGAATACACAAATTGCCGTAGATGACAGAATAATCAACAATAACGATACATAATTTTAAATACCATGTTCGGTTTTATAAAGCGGTTTCTCATAATTATTATTTTAAGTGATAAATACCGGAAAGTATACATTGCAAAATGTACATAGTGTAAATTGAATATTGTTTAAACAGTTTAAAATATAAGAGCATTTCAGAGTATAATTAGTATGAGATATAAATAGCATATTGTTTACATAGTATAAAGTTAAATATTGTAAATAGTATATAGTGTAAAAGTATATAGTTTAATAGTATACAACGTATAAATACCATATATTGTAAATAGTATAAAATGCAAATAGTATAAATTGTTTATAGTGTAAATAGTATATAATACTCTCCATGCCAGGTGGTAGATTTTGGGCAATACACACCGGAGATAAATTGTGCGAAAATCGAAACTGATACGTTTGCTAAATATTGAAATATTTAAAATTAAAATGCGCACATATTCTTTTGAAACTGAATATAGATAGCATGCAGTATGATAAAATGATAAAATTTGTATAATAAACCTAGTTGTGGCCTGGTATATGTGTAGCTAACAATTATAGGACATATTCGTCATTCCTCTTTTTTATCATCTGTTCATCTCCATGATTATATTGAGGTAAATATCCTTTTACTATTTGTTGGTATAATCAATTTTGATAAATAGGACGGTCTATTATTATTATTTTTACTTTTTTTTTCCCCCCCTTGTATCATATCTCTGGTATGTATTATACATTATTTGAGATAATATATTTATTGTACTCTAATCCACAGCAGTGACATGTTAAGTGCCATTAAGTAAGAAACAATAACCACTCGCCCACGGAGGCCCATAAGTTTTATATTCTCCCATTTTTTTATTTAAAGTGTATGAATATTCATATCTATGAGTTTGCTACGCCCCTTCAGTGGATTAATCATCATATCACAATATAGAAAAAATAATAAATTGAAAACTTAACGTTTATCTGGAATTATACACAAATTAAAAAAAAAATCACACAGTGGCCAATAGTCTAATTATAGGTCTCTTCGTGCCAGGGAAGGATAATTTGAAAAGTTTATGGGTTTGGTGCCCTTTCATGTAGAAATAAACACAACTGTGGGAAATGGTGAAATGTAAACTATAACACACTAGCGTTTATGATGCTGGCCGGTTGATAGTCGGTACCAGCATTATACCGGGTATCATGTGATCAAGACGACAATAGCTGACCATATCGAGTTTGACATTACACCATAGTTTTTGTCTTTATCTTTAAGAATACCCAGAAGCTATCCATGCGTAATTACATTTACAGAAAGGATACTTGCATCCTTGATTGTCACATGAGCCCCTTCTAGTCACAAAGTCGCAGTTAAACAGCCGGTTTTGCCTATCAGATGACTGTGTGGGTGTGGGGTTTCAAACTGGTATTTTATTACCGTTTTGTAGATGTTAAAAGGTTATCCGTGTTTTTAAATATGAGCCCTTCCCTACACCGAGCAAGCATGTCGCATGTCTTGCCCGATATTGTAAAGCAAAACACCAAAACACACAACAATAACACTCCAAACAACAACAAAACAAAACAAAAACAAATACAAAACAATATCCCCAAAACAACAACAACAACAACAAACAAAACAACAGCAAACAAACAACCTTGTTTTGAATATGGCTAAATTTATGTGATGCAGGAGGGGTCGGACAATATTTCTCGTAGCCCTCACTTCTGTGAATCTGGGGTATTGCGAATTTTGAAACATGTTAGTGAATGGTTAAACAAGAGTTTAAAAACAACATGAATACACAGTGACTAAAATATCTAATAAAGAGAAATGTAGCATACATCCTTCAATACTGAAGCTCTACATTGTAGGAATGATACAACTGACTCAGAATCCTGAAAATATGCAAAAACCAGTTTTGAGTATCATACAGCGCATAACACTTTTTTTTTCTCACTTAAATTAAGGTCGAAATTTAAACTCACCGTGTCCATTTCCATATATTCGAAGTGGGGTCGGTCCACGTAGCTATCCAGGCAATCGTAGTAGAACTGCAGCATTCTTAGTTTGGCATATTGTAAAAAAAAGTAACATTGGCTTGACTATTAAATCATGGAAGACGTCATTAAGGCATTTTTAGATGAAGGGGTGACAGCGGAACAGTTATTTCTATTTGCCACGGATTTTTAATATAATTATGGTATTTATTTTTATTAATCTGTTTTCAATTATGATTTTATTATAAGTATTTATTATAATTATTTATTATTTATTATTATTATTATTAATCTGATTTCAATTATGATTTTATTCTTATTATTTACTATTGTATTTATTTTTATTAATCTGTTTTCAATTATGATTTTATTATAATTATTTATTATAATTATTTATTATTTATTATTATTATTAATAATAATATTATGCCCATTTTGAATATATACTCCTAAATATTTAAAGAATCAAATTGATCTAAGATATAATTATTTTATATGAAACTATTTATTTGTCTGTTAGGTCTATTTCTCTGTCGTTTTACATTGGTTGATATCCAGAATAGCAATATATAATCTTTTTCGGCACTTTGCAGGTATAAATTGTGTACATGTATGTTTAAAAAGCTGACTTACAACTCCCACTCTGTCCCTGCAATGATACAAGTAGCGGGGCAGTCAATTTTCGTGACGGTTTCTGACATAGTGTTTTTCATAGAAAGCTAATTGGAACCAACACAAGTACATACGAGTATATTTACACATATTTCATTCTTGTCTAATACTTTCAATAGAATGAGGCAAAATATATGTGCATATCATTACATTTCCCCTTTATTCCATTCACCGTTTGGGAGAAACAAGTTTGTGTAAGCTGTCATGAAGTTTTACCCTTCTGATTTATTAAAATACAGTTTTAAAGGATTCCCCACAAACAAGAACACCATATTCATACAGACATATGCTTTGAAAATCACAATGCTGAAAATGAAATGGACTGACTTTATGTTCTCCAGATAATACATTTGATTTAATAAAATCAACAACTACCCCATTAGGTTTGTTTTTTTGTTGTTTTTTTTTTGTTTTTTTTTGTTTGTATTAGAAATAAATATGAAATAAACATTGATGGAAATCCCCAAACTCCATCACATTTCTTTTGGATAAACTATAAGCTTTCTTCATTCTTATCAACTCGTATAATTTCACATTCCTTAACAATACATGAATATAAAACGCAATCCATTGTTTAAATATTCTGCTTTTCCGTAGAATATCGTTGTTGGTATGCTCGACGAACTGGGGTTTTAGCATTAATTAAGCGATATAAATCCCCCGCTTTAAAATTTGAAAAGTATTTTTGAAAGTTTTGAGGTTTTAAATACAGCATACTTCACACTTTTTTTCTGTTATACTGCTCCGTGTCAGGCCATTTGGACTTCAGAGTGGAGAATTATTGTAACTATTTTCAACGGTCTGTAGATTATCGATTTAACGATAATTTCTTTGATGTCTCAACATTCTAAACAGTATCTCATAATGTACGGATGACTCTTTCAGCATAATTTGCTTCAGAGGCACTTTGTGTTTTGAATTGATAAATATTATGTTTGTTTGTTTTTTGTTTTGTTTTTTGTTGTTGTTGTTTTGTTGTTGTTGTTGTTTTTTGTTTGTTTGTTGTTGTTTTTTCAAAAAAGATTTCACCTTATGATTAATGAATTCACACTTTTTTTTCTTCTGTTATACTGCTCCGTGTCAGGCCATTTGGACTTCAGAGTGGAGAATTATTGTATCTATTTACAACGGTCTGTAGATTATTGATGTAACGATAATTTCTTTGATATCTCAACATTCTAAACAGTATATCTCGTAATGTACGAATGACTCTTTCAGCATAATTTGCTTCAGAGGCACATTGTGTTTTGAATTGATAAATATTATGTTTTGATGTTTTTTTGTTTTTTTTTGTTTTGTTTGTTTGTTTGTTTGTTTTTTCAAAAAAGATTTTACCTTGTGATTAATGAATTCTGAACCCATATCTGTTCTTATTTAAGTAAAATTTCGTACGCTTAGAACATCTATGATTGCAGAAATAACTGTTTTAGATTTTTTATTTAAAAGTGGACGTACGAGTAAAAACCGTGACATTATGTCTATCACAATAAGTAGATACTTGACACCATCATTGTATTTAGCAATATTTTCAACAGACATCAGATCCATATCAGCTTGATCATTAAGTCCTGCTACTTGAATGTGTGGTGTTCTGTATTTTCGATTTTCTTGCTTCTGTACGGCGTATGAATCTTGATTGTTTAGCCATGTCTGAATAAAATAAACACTAAATATTCCTGGATAATTTTGCTTAATATTTGATGTAACTTTACAGCACCAAGAGACTACCAGGTTTTTTTGTATCAAAATAATAATCAGAGAGAATTTGTTCCTTCTGTGACTTATCCATGACTAACATATAAAATGTTATAACTGGTAATTATAAAGAAAAAAATAACATCAACATACATTACCATTCATTTTAATATAAACAAACAGAACATTTCATTTTCGATGGTACACATTCGAAGTGAAAATAATAATAAAAAAATACAAAATGAAACACAATAATAGTAAAGATAATACTTTCAGGGTAAGACAACAATTGTCAATAAATCATATGTCAGCTGCACACACTTTCAAATAATGTTTATATATTGTCCCTCAAAATGAAGTGCGAAAAAGTCTGTCTTCCAAGCGTGTAATCGTCAATACCATTCTTTTTATTTTGGTTTTCCACTGCTCTGTTTTCATCACAGATAGAAAGTCTTTGCTTTCGATGAAAGGTTTATGTAATTGTAAAATGGTTGGGGGAAGATTTGAAATGAGCATTACTTCCTCCCAGGAGTGAATAATGTCCTTTTCATTTACTGCCTTCAGCATATCTTCAAAGTAAAAATCAATTTGATATTCTTCATCATCAGTGTTCATAATACAGTCATGTTGGTGTTGAGAAGGATGGTTTGTTTGACATCCATAACAGTTCTTTCTCACTGTCATTCCTTTTATCTCACACAATGCTTTCGCATATAGAAAGTCAAAATATGAATTCATCAACATCACACTTGCAGATGGTGAAATGCAATGATCAGTTGGCGGAATTGTAAATTCTTCTTCATCGACATTGGCTGTCATTGAATCACAGCATTTATCATCATTCATTATATCCTCGGACAGTGCATTGAAATAAGTCATTCTGCATGTATGATGTGCTCTTTCTACGTGTTGAAGAGGTTCTGGGTGAAGACTATTTATTTTACATGTGAACTTGTGGCAACTCCAGTACAATAGATTAACCAAACCAAAACGAAAAAAGGCTTCAACTCCGTTCGGGCGCTTTGCGTTTAAAGTAGGAGATGCACATGCGCTGAGTAAATTTTGATGATCGTCTCTCAAGAGAAATGCTAAATAAAAAATATTTTGATGATGATGAAGCTTTCAAAATGGTTATATCAATACATGTTTTATCAATACTTAACAATAAATAATATTATTATTAGTATTGTTGTTGTTGTTGTTATTTAAGTTTTTCATAACCATTGTGGCAAAGCTAAGAAATGTTAAATAATTCTAAAATCATGTGAAATCTATTACAATTCTGATTCAAACTGTCTCCTGCATGTGATACCATTAATATTCAACGTTTTAAAGACATGCGCTTCGGATTTACCAAATTTTGTCAGATGGTTTTAATATCAAACGTTTTAAGATTATTTATTGTCATTTATGTCTTTTCCGTAAAATATTAACATTTTCAATACTCTTAAAAATAATGATCGCTCGCTGCGAAAAAAAAAGTTACGGATAGTGACTATTAGGCATTTCCAAGCATGATCTCTGTAATCATCGTCGTGTTAGGTTATTAAGACCCATCCTACCTTAAGGAGTTGTAAATAATGGAAACCGTTTTATCCCGCAGATCAAAACAACACCGCAAACAAATGCCCGCCGTGACGCCCGGCGACGGTTGTTCGCGTCGGGAGCCGGAAGATGTAAGTATTACTTTTACTATTGAAAGTATGTTAAATTATTAATACACTAATATATATTAAGATATACGAGAATGATAAATTCAGTTAATTTATTCTTTTCTACGTTTCATTAAATAGAAGATTCATGGCTGTATCCGTTTTATCCCACAGACCAAAACAACACCGCGACCAATTGCCCGCCGTGACGCCCGGAGACGGCTATTCACGCCGGGAGCCGGTGAACAACCCTTCACAAAGAACTATAATCAGCGATGGTGCGTGGATGAAAACGCATGGATACTGATAGACGAAAACGCGTTGAGAGAGATAAAAAGTACAAGGTAAAAAATATATTGAACGATTCTCGAGTTTGCGCGGGGGATTTATGCGTAATGTATATGTTGTATAATAAATAAATAAATTAATTAATAAATTAATAAGTAAATAAATTAAATAATAAAATTCTCCATTGCTTACACGGAGAAGGTGAATAACTTAGCGTAGGACAATGTTAAAAGCGACTCTCTCGCCTTATGAAAAACCGCTAATATCCGTTTATCGTCGCTAGACTAAGCCGGATTAACTCGCCGCGGATCGGGTGTGTCTCTTGATTATAGAATTTAGACATAAAAGGTGAGAATCGTTTCACACCGATTGTCAAAACATATGCATTGGCACGCGTATTGCGAAGAAATATGTAGAGAAAGACAGAAATGATAGAAAAAAGAGCATTAACATGTATAGAGAGGCGATTTCGAATGTTCGACTTCATCCAAAAACAGTAAATAATATGAGAGGTTTTGTCGGGAGGTGTCCAGATGTGAAATCTAAACTTTTTCTTTTAAAGTTCAAGATATAAGCCAGGTTTAAGTTTTGTTCACAGACGCCAATGACGACAACGACAACGATGTCGCCACCACGGGCATAGCATAAGCTCTCTGGACTTTCGTCCCGGCGAGCTAAAAAAACGGTAATTTTCATGAGTAAAAAACATTTCTGAGGTTCAGAGAGTTTCCAGATTTTTGTAAAGATAATTTTTTTCTGCATCGACTGAGACTTATGGCTTCATTATATTCCTTTTCTTTGCGAAAAAATCTGGGCAAAATAAAGGACACCATATAAAGTATGCTTGAAGGACTTATTGCCCTTTCTTTTAAGACTTCATTCATGATAGTGCATATTTAACAGTCAAGGGGTGCTACAAACCCCTTTGTATTGGTGCCTGTATTGTCAAAGGCATTTTTATCTAATTTCAACATCTTAAAGTCACTGTATGTTTAAGTTCTCATAAATATTTTAACCCAAACCGAGTGCACTTACACTTACACACTTATTCCTGCATTTTTTAACGCCACCAAAAACCCATAGAACTCAATTTTTATGCGAAATTTACAACATGACAGTTACTTAATGTGTATACAGCTTTCATTCTATATAAAGCACTCAACAACGTCAACATGAAATTAACATATAATTTACATAATTACGTGTCAGCATTCCTCATGATATTCAGTTTTTTGTGATAAAATGGAGGAAGATTATGGCTTGAAACAACACAGCGTAAGCAAGTGACCAGATATTTATGAGTGATGAAATCATTATGCTATAAATACTCATTTTCGTTTAACAAAAAGGGGCTTTGTTAAGCGCATATTCCACCCACTTCTGTCTCGAAATTAGCACATAACAACTGCATCATGCAACTAGTAGTACCATTTGATACTAGACGATATTCGGGGATGGTTTCCCTTAATATCTGTTTTATCAAGCCATGCATGGGCATCAGGGTTTTATTTTACGCTATCGGAGACTCATTTTTATTTATCTAGGCACCTTCTTTTCTCTTCTTTTAATTAGTTTACACTAAAACATACGGAGACTTTAAGTTAAGAAAGGTTCAATATTTATTGATGAGATTCTCTTCTGAGTGTGTCTCTAACTGAGGACACTAACTTTATGGCACATACAACTGAGGACATCAACTTAATGGACATGCAACTGAGGACACTATAAACATGACTTGTTTGAAAGTAATATAGCGTTATTAAAAGCAGTATAATTACCTTCAGGGGTTTCATTCTCCTCTATACGTTCCACAGTAACACATTCTGCAACACATCTGGCAATCACTGTATCTTCGCTACATACTCCTTCAATAACTTGAGGCAAATGACTGTCACCACCAATGGCTGAAGAAAAAAAAAAAGAAGAGATTTGTCACTTGACGTAAAATCAGTTGACTGTTTAGGAAAAGTTGTCTATTAGTATAAGATCAACTGAAAGTCAGTCTTATTCACTTTGACAAACTTCCAAATATTTTTCAAAATGTGTAGCATTGACATCTAATCACTACCAAAATAGTACTAGTTACATAAGTTAATAAATAAAGAGACATACCAATCATAAAAGTAAAAAAATATAAGTGAATATAACAGTTATCTAAACAAAAGAAACAAGATGGTCCAAAAGGTGCTCAACACAGAAATATTGTATTGATTCTTTTTAGAATAGTTTTACTCTTTGCAAAATCCAAGCAAAAATAATGTAAATTCATTTTAAATTCACAAACCAAAGACTTATAAAACCTTAATAATATTACCAATAAATATGCCAAATTCCAGACCGAATTGGCTGATATCAGCCATAAACTAAACAATTTTTGTTTAGGTATTTTTGATATTAGCATTATTGCTAAGTTTGCTAAAGAAATAAAGATGCATAAAGGTAAGCAATATGAAAACTTTTAATGTTAAATATTTAAAGGGTCATAACTCCTGACCTAACACAATAAAACTGATAGTCATCAAACGTTTAATCTCATTCAGAGCATATCTGCTCAGATGAGCTTATAAGGTATTCTTTTTCTATATCAATTTAACTATTACCTTGATTCCTTTCCTTCTCGACATCAAATGGATCATCATCATCCCAATTATCTGAAATGATATCAAATCAACAACATACAGATCAGTAGATCTACTTGGAACACTTTACATGAAAAGTCGAAAATCATTCTTTCTCTCAGTAGCAAAGAAAGAACAAAACTTAGTTGCATTTTTAAAGTTCAACATTTTAAGACAACCATAATTTTCTTCAAAAGGGCAGATAAATTTATGAAACTATGCAAGTTAATAATTTTTCACTTTAGAACCATACACATGAGCATTTCTAGGAAATAGAAAGCTCTTTCAGTAAAGTAACTATGAACCCTTTCAGCTGGCTTGTGGTAGGATGGTGATTCTACCCAAGTGTCTCTGTGCATCTGAGGTATTTCTCAACCTTAATTAGCTTGACATTGCTATAATGACAAATACAGTAAAACCTCATTTAATGACCACGTCATTATTGAGACCGCCATTTTAAGGACCCTTTTCCCATATTTCCTTGTAAATGAAACTTGATTATCAGACCACCTCATTACAAAGACCAATTAACAACAGTCCTAAGGGTGGTCTTATTACTGAGGTTTTACTGTACTGTTAACACATCATAACTACATTCTGAAAGATCCTTAAATATTTCAGATGTCTTCAGTCTTCAATGTTATGGTGCTAGTGATAATACCAAAATATTTTTAAAAAAATGTTTAAACAATAACATTTTTTATTTCTAAAACAAAAATAATTTAAAGTAAAATTTTAAGTTTTAGTTATATCAATATTCATTTTGACAGATTTTCATATTTCTGATAAGTAGCCCATTTTCATTTTAGATAATCTGAGAAAAAAATGCATATAAATGCAGAGATAAAACACACAAAACAAAGAGGGCCACATTGGCCCTTTGTTGCTCACCTGAAAAATATTGCTTCCTGATCAACATTAACTAACAGACTTCAAAATCATATTAATCACACAGATATTCAATGTGTTCAATAATAAAAGAAAAGAACAACCCCTTGAGCAGGGCCAATTTTGACCCTTGATACATGATTTGTCCAATCATGGTAAAAATCTACCGGTAGACAATTCTATACGTTCAAATTTTCCCTTTATGACCTTATTTAAAAATCAAGTGACCCTTGGTGGAAATTTTGACCCCAGGGCTATGATTTGTACAATCTCGGTAGGCATCCTAAAGGCAATGTTACACACCAGAGGCAGATATTTCTAGGCCTTATAGTTTATGAGAAGAAGATATTTCAATATTTCACTAAATAACCTATATAAAATCACCCCTGGGGCAAGGCCAAATTTGACCCCCAAGGTCACCATTTGTACAACCTTGGTACTTAAGCTCTAAGCTCTATGCCTTAAAGCCTCTGAAAAGAAGATTTTTTTTAAGATTTCCCTGTACATGTATAAGCCTATGTAAAATCAAGAGACCCCTGGGGGCCAGTTTTGACCCCAGGGCTATGATTTGTACAAACTTGGTAGACCAATCAAACCGCCGGACAAAAAGGCGATCAGAAAAGCTCACCTTGAGCACATTGTGCTCAGGTGAGCTAAAAAGATGTGGGTTATTTTACTAGAAGCACTTTGAAGGACTTCTGTAAGATTCAAGAAATTGTATCACTTTCATATATGAACAAAAAATACTGTCATCAAAACAAACATGACATCATAATTACAATACAGGAAAATGTAGACATTTTCTTTTTTTAAATGATCTATTAGTAAGCAAATGATCTAAGTCATAATGAATGACCACAAAATTAATCTAGGCTACAGAAATTTAAAAGTAAGTGCAGGGTTTGCTTTAATTGATGAATGGGAGTAGTGTGAATTAATTAAATATTAAAGGAACTGTATTTATGGGTCAGTGTTGACTCTTTCGAACAAAATGGTAGTTACAAAGCTTCTAAAGTAAGGTCTGTTCAGAGGAAAGACAACTCCAACAATTATAGTTCTTAAAGCAGCTCTTTTTATCCTCCCCTTTGTATGTTGCTTAGACATTAGCTTAATGATAAATTAACCCCGCAAGTGTTTGCCATATTCCACGGGAAACCGATATTTTTCGTTGACGTATTTCGGGAAATTCAAGTTACATAGAAATACGGTATTCCCGAAGTAGGTGCTTACTGTACCATGTGACTCATTCCGGAAAATGAGGCTTCCAGCATTCCCGGGTAGCGAATTGGTATTTTTTTTTTTTTTTTTTTTTTAGTTTTCAGTCTGTAAAGTGAACGCATGCCCGAATTGTGAATGTGATTAGTCACGTGACAACACATGGAAATAGAAAATCTAAATATAGGTTTTAGACAGGTGCCATTCGTATCGCTATAGCAGATGGTGTTGAAACTATCTATTTTTGAATAAGTTGTAAGCTTGTAACGCTGTCCTATGGTAACACACATTTCTGTATCGGACAACATCAGGGCTATACTTATAGAGATACATTCCAAATCTTGTTGTCTGTCTCACCACTAGGTGGTGTTAATTTTTTTGTTTATTAAAATACGATTGCGTTATGAAAGTTGAATCTGATTTAAAATGTGTTCATAATCAATGCTTCTGATAACGTGTTTAATAAATTGTAATAAAAGTAAATGTGCTTGCAGGTCAATCGCAGTTCATTCATTTCGGCGATGATAATAAAATTGAAAGATAATAAGCGTTGAACCATTGCTTTGTACATAAGTTTTATATTCTTTTAATATCCTTGTTTTACCATTTGAATTATTATTATGTTGTTTGTATTCTCAATGAGTTGTTGCGCGGAAAATGAAGTAGAGTGTTTACTTGCATCATGGAAACACGTGGTTAACATAAAATGTAGTTTTGGACATCATATTAACTTTATTCAACGATGTCTTCTTCCAAACAACAAAAAATGAGAAAGAAACGGCCAAGGGATATTCAGTAAATTAATACAAAATGATTAATCGTATCTGGTTTGAAATAAGAACAACATTATTTTAGAGAACTGGTGTATTTGAACGTTGAAACAGGCTCAGATGAAATGTAGAGTCGTCCCTTCCTAAGAGTAGCGTAAAGGTACATGAATCAGTAGAGTTTACACTGGTTCCTGCTTGAATATGCACTTATACAGTACCCCGAATCTAAAATTGCCAAATTGGGTATAGATGGCACCAAATTCAACGACTGGGGTCTTTACGACACCACGGACTAGTATCTACATAGATAATACAACATAGCTCAATTTAACACACGCGAACTACAAATCTCTCAGCCCTTCACCGCTGTGGGTTCGAATCCCGGTAGGGACTTCGGATTTTTCATGTCAGGAAGCCTTCCAGCTGGCTTGCGGTAGGTCTGTGGTTTTACCCGGGTAACTCTGTGTACTCGGGATCTTCCTCCACCTGTAATTAGCTGGACGTCGCTATATGATTGAAATACTATCGCAGCGACGGTAAACCCCAATACAACAACAACAATTTAACACAATGTTGCTAAGTCATATTCAGAAGACTTGCGATGCGAATCTTCATGACAGAACATATTCGGACGTCCCTGATATGTAACCTGCTGGAACTACTCATGTTGGCGATCAGGTTTAAACCTACTATTCGGTTCAGTTACTTAATACACATACCCTCAGGCCTTATCTCACCTCAGCTATAGACGATGCCAGATTAAAAACAATGGGCGCCGCCATTAATTTGTCACGTGATTTTCCGCCATTACGGTGATGTAGATTAAGCGATAGCGGTCTAAAGAGATTACCGAGTATTATAGACGAATGTCGATCCGATGCGTTTTTAGACCTAAATGTTGTCTGATTATATCAACGTGAACGGTATGTAAATCCATGTATCATACTCATATACATTAAACAAAATGTTAATGTTGATTTTCCATCATAATGTAAAACATAAATTCACTGAAGGATAGTTCCAGGAATGGCTTTCAGGCGAGGTGAATATAAATATCCAGACTTTTTCAATCGCAGTAGTCCAGGTACATTAAACCTCAAGATGGAAACGATATTTCTCTCATGAATTGAAATACACACATATAAAACGTATCCATTTTACCGTTAAACGTCACAGATTGAACTTGATACAGGTCATCTATTTATGATTTGTAAGACCGGCGTCAACGGGATAGATCAAACAAAAGAAGTTTACGAATTGAGATAGTACAGTCTAATGCAGAGCGTTTTCAGAAAACATCTAAAAACTTCCGAAATTTCATAAAAACTCAATGTTCTCATTTTACTTATTTTCTTAAATAAGGTGTAAGGTGTAAGTTTTATTTTTTTCAGGTAAGACATATATCGTAAAAACACAATAAAAATGTCGAATATCTAACATAAAAGAAGCGAAATAATCAGTACGTTTTATTCAATTAAAGTATACCTGGAAATCAAATTGGAACATCAATGATCATAACTGTAAAATGCCTATATAATACCGCTATGTGTGTACGTTAACTACTGATAGGTAAAATCGATATGAAGATGGTAAAAATAGTGAAACCCTAACAGTACGTAACAAAGAGAGTTGAGCGAACATGATCTACACCATTCAAAGACCTTATACATCGATGATACATACTATATAATGGTATAGTACCCGGCTTCAGATTCTAAGGTTATGGGTTTGAGGCGAGGATTTTCCATTACCTTCCTACGCGCAAAGTGCTGGTTAAACCCATAAACCGTCGAGAGGAATTAGTTTAAGTTGTAAAAACTTGTTTTCCGATCTACTTAAAATAAAAAGGTTCAAGCTAGAACAATTGTTCATTGTTTGTTATAGAACATTACGCAGATGTATCTTGAATTGGTGAATTTTAAATCTAAAATAAGATTCGAACCAATTCTGGGACAAGAAGCTTTTATGACCTTTCCTAGCGCGAAGTACTGGTTTAACCAAGCAACCGTCGAGAAGGAATGGTTTTAGTTATACAAACATGTACCGAAGTCGACGTAATACGAAATGTTCAAACTACTGTGTATATCATTTAACAATACTTATACAAATACCACTTATTATTAGGACTGCCTAACTACTGATACCATTTTTGAAGGACCAATTTGCATTTTCATTCCTTAGCTTTGTAACTACACCACCACGTTATTCTGATCTGGTGACCACAAATCTAAAGCTGATATTATTATTATTTAATAAGAGTATTCACTGTATAGGATCTAGATTCATTATGTTAGTGAATATATCCGCATCTTCACAGCATATACTTTAAACAAAAATAGTATTTTTTTATTATTTGCGGCATTATCAAAAATGCACTTTTACAAAGAAAAGACTTAATATGATTAACAATATTACCTTCACTTTATCCATTTTAGAATTCAGTGCTTCCTTTCCTGAAAAAAGAAAACATAACATGAATCCCAGTCTTAGGTTTGTCTCAACCCAAAACTTGCTATCATAATTATCATATAAATACGTGTGACGGTAAGCACAGTGTAGTATTACAGAATTAGGATACTGACAAACATGCACACTCAATAGCACTGATTATATCCTTACAAAAGTTTGCTGTATAGTTAACCACTATAAATCTATTTTCGGCACAAAGGCAATTTGTGTCTACCTCTACCTTTTATTTGTTGGATGTCAATATAATCGATGCGACTGTAATTCCAAACAAAACAACATAAGCAGTAACCAAGCCGTAGACAAAATTTCGCAAAAAGACATCAGTCTTGTGTTTAAATAGTTCTGGAATTCTCTTTGTTTATTTTAAAGGGCACAGTTTGAATAAAAAACTAAACTTTTGAATTTCACTATAGTTTTAAATACCTGATAAGAACGACTACTAACAGAATAGGTAATTCTATTCATTCATTAATCCTGTCATAAGCCGATAGTTTATTCACACACTGGTAACAAAGGATGATCCGCTAGTATTAACTAGGCCGATCTTTCTTCTGTTAAACAAGATAAAACATTTTGAACTTTACATTTATAATTATACTTTGGACTTTACGATATCTAAACTTCAACTTTTTTTATACTAGCCAGTACGGACAAGTATATATAAGTAATGCAACCCATATACGCTCGTACTTCACATTCTTAAAGCGTTTTGTAGATAAGAAGTGTACCACTTCAGCTTTAAATACTGTACTCATTGACATCAACATCAACATCATTCAACGCGTGTTTAATGAGAATATACATGTAAATTGAAAAAAATTTACTTTTTAATTTGAATTCGGCATCGATTCCAAGTGAATACGCGTATGGAAAGTGTTACTTTAACTACGTAAACAAGACAAACTTAACTGTCCTAAATCGTATATATATATATATATATATATATATATATATAATATATACACTAATCCATTTACAGATCATTGTAAACATATACATATATATATACAGTGGTGCTATCGTATCAGTTGTCAAAAATAGCGTATATCGTTCGTATTGCATTGTATCGTATACTCAATCGCACTGTACCATATCGAACCGTATCTTATCGCATCCAATCGTATAAGGCATAATGAACGGGATCGTATCGCGTCGTATCGTATAGCAATGGTATATCGTAAATCGTATATATATCGCACATCACATAACGTGTATCGTATCGAATCACTCTAAGATTTTAGGCAGTTTAAGTTTCGGGACACTCACATTTTTATTTATTTTTTTTTTTTTATTATTATTTTAGTTTTTAGAAAATAATTATTCTTCGTGTCTCTAAATTCAACATTTGTGTATGTGTTTTAATTATGTATCATAAATTATATTATGTAGTATGTTATTATTTGTGTCATTATAGTAACATTCTTTTTTTATTTTTATGTTCCGGTATATACATGTGCAGTGGCCTACGTGACTTTCTGCTGCAGACGCCGTGCGTCGTTAAGCAATTTAAAGCACGTGTAAAAAATATGTATTCGAAAGCATTATATCGATAATTAAGTATTCGCTGGGCTACATTCATGTCTATATGTTTACTTGATGTGTTAGATAAAATTTTCTGACCTAATTATGCATGATCAAACTCCGATTTCATCCAAGATGTTGCTTCCGTGGAATAACTTATTTTCCGGGACCATTTTTTCTGCAGTATTCGATCGCGTGATCTCTAAGATAATCGTAGCTTACGCATATAGTGCGATGTCGGGTCTTTCCGGATATCGGCTATTCTCGGATACTGCTGCATTTCATCCCCTATTGTCCTATTGTAAAGATATTCATATTTAATGTGCACGCACATGTGACTTGAATCCCTGTCTCCGTCTTTTGATATTTACAAACCGTGTACATTTAAACCTTGGGGAGAATAAATCTATTTGAAAGTTATGTATATTAAAGTACGTCCTGTTACATTGTGTAACGTGATAGGTATTTAAAATTGATATTTTATACCACGAGTAAATGTGTTGATATCTTTGTGCAGAATAGGCATAAATTGTGACAAAATGTGGTTGCAATGCGTCATATGCTTTTCAAAACGTGGGAAGGCCGTTTTACTGATATACAAAGATATCCGAAATACCCGACTGAACATTACGTATGTCGGGTCTACAGGATACCTGTGCAAATAATATTTATGTTCAGCATAAATGAACAAAATATAACAGACAGGCAGACAGATAGATATATTGTAGATGATAATAAAAGGGGAAGACAGACAGACAGACAGACAGAGATTGTATTGTCTCAAAACTCATGGACTTGTACCTTCTTTAGACTGTAGGTGTCCGAGAATACCCGAAACCGCTCTACCTGCATTGTAATTCTGTTGTGCATTTTTTAACTTCCTACCTAATTTTGCTCTCTCTCTCTCTCTCTCTCTCTCTCTCTCCACACATGCAAAAATAAAATAACAAGTCTTAATTTGCACAGACTTCTCTCTCTCCCCCCTCTCTCTCTCATCAGCTCGAATAAGCAATATAATATTGGGAGGTCTTGGATTCGAATGCGAACCGGGGCACATTCCTCCTATGATCGCGTCAAACCAAAGACGTATACAATTTGTACAAGATTCGTCCTAGTCTTGCACTCGGCAAATTGGGGTGACTATGGTTCCCCCGTGTACATGTAAAAGAACCAAGGAGTCTTTTCGCGAACGCTCCCGGATATCCAACCACTGTCTTTTCCGATGCTGTCTTTTCAAAAAGAAAAAAAAGACCTCATTCATGTTGCCATTATAATCAGAAAATGATTGCTAGCCATTACAAAAGAAGATTAACATACTGCATTTGAAAACAGAGGCATACGTTATTAGTCAAATTATCGATCTATCCTTATCCGTGACAAACACAAGTTCACTACATGATAAAAGTTACATGGAAACAAATCATAATAAAATAATCCATATTGTTACATGTGTATAGTTCGCTTAAAATGTATCTTTGATTTTTTTCAATGTCTCTGTACATTTATGCATATGCATGTATCTGTATATTTAATCAACGTAATTGTATTTCATAACACCAGACGCGTTCCATACCCTTTTATCAGCGGGCACAGCACGTGTACATGTAAACTGACCGGATATGTCACCTTTATGTATCGCCAGTATTGGTATACCGTCACTAACCGCCACCCCCAATCCCACCCCAATGCGAGGGAGGGACAATCGACGGGTACACACATGAATCTTATTACCTGTACTAATCAACATGACAGAAAACATGAAAGATGGTCGCAGGCCTATTTTAAAAACATTATCACAGAAAGAATCAGGGTGTTAAGTAGTGTCACTGGGTAGCTTAGTCAGATACTGGTCCTCTATTACATGTATAACTAATATTATACAATAAAATACAAGTAACTTAGAATAATTATAAATACATACATACAAACATACACTATAGGACACTTATGTAACATAAACTGTACCGACTATATTAAAACCGTCTAACACTGCCCCCTACACGTTTTACGTCATACGACGTCAGTATCGTGGAATACAAAGATCTCAAGACACATATGCTGTCCAACTATCATGCTTCTAGCTCATCAGGAGCCTTTGTAATACGAAATTATGTTTTTATGACCAAAGTTCGAATCACGATTTTGACATGAAATCTCGAAAATTTGGAATTTTGAAAAGTTAAATACGCACATCTACATCTTAATGCACACTTTCTGTAAAAATATCAGGCCGCTCGGTTTAGAAATGTCAGCTGCAGAGCGCATACCAAATTTAGTAGCATTTTTCAACTATGTTGTCGCATGACGTCATATGAAGATGAAAATTGTTGCATTAGGAAGGGCCAATGTCACTCTTATTACTCTTAAAATTTCATGCCACTGGTTTACTGGCAAGCTGTTTTAATTTGAACCTCAAAAGGAGAAATAATATTAAGAAGAAAAAAGAAAGCCCTAATAAACATAATATACCCTATACGTTATCCGCAGGCTTGCGGAAAACCGTAATTAAGTAAATTCTATAAACATGAATATATATTTAATGCTGTCCGCGTGTACCGTATGTTGTAGGTATATGTGAACAGCCAGACTACAGCGTCTCCATTCCGAGCGTCAAACAACATAATCTTGAAAGATAAATTTGATAACTCTCAAAAATTAACTATACGTACCGTGTAGATAAAAATGGGGATAAAAAACCGATTTTGTGCTTTGTAATACTCATGTAACGTGGCTTCGAGGCTAGTCAAGCTGCCCCATAAATGTAGACGTATTTTGAACAGTACGTAGAACCTACTGTACGGTGCTCCCCTGAAATATGACTAATCATAGATTTATCATATTTCTGTGGATTCACCGTACATTCTTGAAAACTGAGCAGTTCTTCTAGTAGTGTAGATTATATACAACATATATTTCAGCTGCATAAATTGACCGATAAATGAAAAGAAAAACCACTATAGTTTCACTTCTCTGGATATCATTACATCATTGCATCAGATTTCAGGATTGGATCGTATACAAAAGTGTCGTATTATCAAATCACAGAGGCCTGTTTGTGGGATCGACTTCATATTTCATGTTAGATCAGTGGTCTCCTAAAAACTTCCTTCTAAGAAGCTTGAGTTACAATTGGGTGATTGTGACAGAGAGAGAGAGCTGATAAGGTAAACATATAAAAAAATCATATAAAATTGTTTATCAGACCGATGAACTTATTTTTTTCAAAACTTTTGAAACTTAGTACGTTCATAAGTTCTTGAAAATTTCAAGTGATTACGTCATTAAACGTGGCAGATATTCATATTTTATGGAATGCCAGCTTGAAAATGTGAAATCAAACCTGTTCGCATTCTCAAAGATATATTTTTTCATTAATAAAACGTTAGCTGAACATGCTGTTGCAAGGAAAGTTATTTTTCTTTAGTCTCTTGATTTTGACGTCGTTGAAAAATAAAAATCATTAATTTTAATTTGTATTCGCGCTCCAGCGTCATGAGTATTGATACTAATCTTAAGCATACCTTTAGGAATTTATGTTCTGTCACTTGTTAATGACACAATTGATTTGTAAGGAAAATATATTAAACATCATATGATTGGAGACATTAACTTTAAATAAAAAATATTGTCGTTCCTTAACTTGCGCAAAAAATGCAGAAAATTTCAAGTGATTGCGTCATCAAACATGACTTATTTATGTGTTTCGTAAAAGGGCTTATTCATGAAAAGCTATTTATTTGAAGAAAGAAATAAAAGCTATCATTGGTTGGTTGGTTGAGCAAGATCCGATTGCTCTTTTGCAGGAAAGAGTGCCCGTGTTGAATAGTGAATTGTGATGCGTTTTTGAGTAAATGAGTCACATTTACGATGAATTAGTATAATTATACCAGAGCCAGAAAACCTATACGGATAACTTATTGCATTTGCTATCACGGCTTTCCGCAAACCTGAAGAAAATGACAAATACATGTAATTCTACCTACCGATTTTTTTATGTTTTCTAAAGGTTTAACGGTTTCTTTTTCAAAATCTGTAAAGGTAAGCCAACATATAAAGCAAATGAATTGTTGAAAGCTTCAAGACGTTTATAACGTTAATTACATAGAAATAAGAAATTATTTTCATGATTTCAAAGTTCTTTTCTTTTTTAAAATTGCAATTATGTGGAACAAATTGTAATGCATATTTGTTTAGTGATATGCTTTCGACGAAATAAATAATTAAATAAACTCATTAAAAAACTAGATATTTAAAGCATAAACGTTAGTATAATCATAATTGTTCTTCTAAAGTAAGGTATGTTGTGAGGACAGACAACTCCAACAACGATTGTTCTTAAAGCAGCTCGTTCTATTCTCCCCTGTGTATGTTGTTTAAGTTTGTGTTTGATGACAAAATAACTCAGCAAGTGTTTGTCACATTCCACGGGAAACCGATATTTTTCTTTAACGCATTTCGGGAAATTCAAGTTAAATAAAAATACGGTATCTCCGAAGAAGGTGCTTACTGTACCATGTGACTTATCATTCCGAAAAATGAGGCTTTCGGGTAGCGAATTGGTGGATGTTTTTTTGTTTGTTTTGTTTTTAGTTTTCAGTTTGTAAAGTGAACGCATGCCCGAAATGTGAATGTGATTAGTCACGTGACAACACATGGAAATAGAAAATCTAAATATAGGTTTTAGACAGGTACCATTCGTAACGCTATAGCCGATGATGTTGAAACTATCCATTTTTGAATAAATTTGCTTGTAACGCTGTTCTATGGTAACACACATTTTTGCATAGGGCAACATCAGGGCTATTCTTAAAGAGGTAAATTCCAAATCTTGTTGTCTGTCTCATCACTAGGTGGTGTTAATTTTTATGTCTATTTAAATATGATTGCGTTATGAAAGTTGAATCTTAATTTAGATTCATAATCAATGCTTCATATAACTTGTTTAATAAAGTGAAATAAAATAAATGTGCAAGCAAGTCAATCGCAGTTCATTCATTTCGGCGAGGCTAATAAATCTGAAGATAATAAGCGATTGTCCATTGCTTTGTATATATATTTTATATTATTTTTATGTGCATACCGAATTTCCTGCATCCAAATCGAGTTAAAGGCTTTTCAAAGGGGTGGCTTGCAACGCTGTTCTATGGTAACACACATTTCTGCTTCGGACAAGATTTCGGAGCTAAATTTATATAACTACTATATTTAGATTTTCCTCATTTTTACTTTGCGGAGTTTAAGTTCTAAATTTTAATTAATGTCTTATCACTTAGTGTTGATAATAATAAACATCACTTTTATGTGATTCATAAAAATGTTGTTTGGAGTAAAAATATCTATTCCAAGATGCACAACTTAACATGCTGGTAAATCAAAAATTTGTTCATAATACTTAAGAGAGTTGTGTATCTAAGTACCTACAGGTTTTAGATAGGTCTCCAGACGGACAACGAGAAAATATCCACTACACAAACGTTCGGCGGTGATAAAAAACCGTGAGACGCATATCAACTGAATTGTTTCCTACTTTGGCCATTGCTTCAGGCTTTTATGTCATTGTTCTACTATTTGAACTATCATTATGTTATTTGTATTCTCAATGAAATGTTTAGTTAAGCATTTGCTTGCTTAGATTTATAACATCATTAAATATCGTGAGCTGCCGTAAATGTGTTACATGTATTGCTGTGTTTATGATTTCCCTTGACAATAAACGTAGACAAAGGCATCACTATAAACTTAAAAAACATAAATAGGAAAAGATTTAGAGATATAACTTTTGGTTAGAACTTTCATTACAGTTCCAATTCTCTTGGGCTCATACCTGGTAAATATGTTATGATTAGTGCTACATACTGGTCCTACGTATACATTAAAATGACTCTGGCAATTCAATAATGACAACAGTCATATGTCTGTTAAATGCATGTCAGCATTAAATACATCGGTTTAAATTTAGAGGAAAGGGTAATAAAGAATGCTGCTCACTGTATATATTCCGAAGTATGTTTGTAAATGTGTCTGTGTGTTTAAAATCATTGGCATTTAATGACATGGATACATTAACATATTAATAATGTACATGTATGCCTAGTGAACCAACCATGAGCCATTGCATTTGAGATTCAGCGCCATGTCTGTTACTAGTCATAAATCAAAATATGGAATTTAAAAAAAAAAAAAAGTCGTTGCCCAATAAATAAATTTTAATTTTCTGTAAATTAATACATTAGATGAACAAAATACAAAATATTACCATTTTTTCATTTGCAAAAATAGGAGGAATCTCTAGCATATGCCGTTAATAAAAGTTTAATTGCCCACTTATAGAAATATGTAGGTCTTAATTAATTTACAGTTATACATAAATAGAATTGCATGAGTAAATGTTTACTTAAACTGCTTTGAGAATTAAGGGCGTGTTAAAGTTTACCATCGCACTGTTTCGGACATGTAAAGAGTAACAAATGTTTGGATATAAACTGTCACAATGTCAGAACAGCTTCTTTTAAAGAGTTGTTTCACCAGTAAAAAAAAAAAAAAAATAATAAAAAACAAAACAAAAAAACAACGTCAGTTTGTTTTTACAACAATCCTTTTTTAAATAGTTTTTTTATCTTGTAAATGCAATAAGTATGTTTGATTTCTTTTTTGCATTAGATAATTACCATATAAGTTCTACCTCATAGCCGAGAATGAGAAGAACGCAATACAATTGCAATTTGTTGCAGGAATTTTATTTACTGGTAGCAAAGAAATTATCTAATGTCTTCAACCAGACGTAATTAAATTAAATGATCATATTTCTGTTCCTTTAAGAATAATGCTAAAATGCTACTTTTCTCAAAATATATTGATAGTCTGTAAGGGTAAAACATTATGTCAAAATAATGGAGACTGAGTAAATACCTGATTTGGGATTTTCAGAACTAAATGCGTTTGGCAAAATGGTCTAGATTAAATCTGACGTAAACAAATTTTAAAGGTCATGATGATTATGACAGTGATTTTAAAAACAGTTTTTTAAAAAAAAAAACATTCTGATTTGTTTATTAAAGATATAAAGAAATTTCATTTTAAGTAAATAAAAATTCACTTTGGTGTTGTAATAATTTTAAAAATTGAGTTACTACTTTTATGTAATTAAAGTGTTTACACAATATCAGCCTTAACTGGTGAGATGTTGTAGACTGCCGGAGATTTTCCCTTGGCCTATAATTTAAATGCAAAAAAATACTAATATGGACATGTTTACGTGATCAGTTGGAATTATTCGTTAAACCTTATTTATAAGACAGCGGGGACTAAGTGAGAAAATGTGTCATTCATTTGACGGTACATAATATGTGACGAAGATTATATAAATATAAAATTTTTTTTAGACAAATAGAGAACCCCCCTAAAAAAAGTAAATAATAAACATTTCAGTAAAAAAAAAACGAAACAAATCCAAACTTTGATGGCAACGACAACTTGCAGTATTTGTCTATTGAACTTTTTTCTTTCAAAAGATATAGATTCCAGTTTATTCTTGATCCATTAGTGTTTCCTGTTCAGCACTTCTACTGAAGTTAATGCAACCTACAAAGGAAAAAATGCATTTCGGTTCTTGATTTTAATTACTTATTTTTAAAATATGACTTTTTTTCACAATTATTTGAAAAAGACAAATACGCCCCTATTCAATAGTAAATTTGAATAAATAGTTTTAATGTTCACTTTAGCAACCCATGATTTAGCAGATAACAATTTAAACAACGCCATTTTATTCAAAGCTACGTCATTTGCTTACAAATAGTACTAATATCAAAATCATATGATATTTTGTGTCCACCAGGTCAGCTATTAATTACCTATCATCCCCATATAGATATTTGATACGCACGTAAGTTGAATTGAAATACATCTGTGAACACCAATTAAATCCATTTCTGATAAATATAGACTACCCAAACATATCGTCATTCCTGTTTAAACCTGTATCTTATATTAAAGTTATTGACATCTTTATGAAAGGGTTAAAGAAAAATATGTTATAAAATTTAATAATTGTTTTATATCTGTGATACAACTTTCTTTTCCGAAGAAGAAATTGACTGACCAAAATATACTAACCCAGCTACGCTACTGTGTGTCGCTGTCTGGTGGTTTTACAGACAGGACACGTGTTGGTACGCGCAGCACAGTCTTCGCACATGACATAGTGGTCGCAGGGACCGTACACAACTCGTATGTAAGACCTGAAGCATATCTTACATCTCAGTTTCCTCTTCAATTTCTCAAAGGCAATGCTAATTACTGAAATAAAAAATATATAGTAATAAATCATTACGTTATTCATGCTCAGTGACTCGAGCCAGTGTTTATTTCTAGGAAAAAATGCAGGAGTATGTAGATGGATTATGTTTGATAGTTTGCTTATTAACGGGAGTGTAAGGGAGGGGGCATATGTAGATGTCATTTGATATGTAGGTAGAACACTATCCGAGTCTGGCTCCTACGTATGCAGAGGTGTGTTGCAGAAGAGCCGTGTTAAAAGTGGGGTTTCGATCTAAATAATATTTCCAATATAATATCATTTGCCCGGTCTTATAGTGATGCTATATTATACAAGCCTTTGTCGAGCGAGGAACTTAAATCTTGCCTCGATGTTTGTACATACACGTACTTTGCTAAATTTGTAAATACATGTTTTTTGCTCACACATTGTTTTAATAGTTGCATACCCCTAATGACAGTGTGGTGGTTGCATCATAGGTTATATCTATATATTTCAATCTGACAAAAGTTTGTTTTTAAAAATATTTTAACTATGTGTTCGATATGTTATAGACGTTTACTTATTATCACTTAGCCATTCACAACTATAAGCTCGAATCCATGTCTTGCAATTTAGATTTTTCATACTGGGATACGGTAGATCGGTGGTTCTAGCAGCTACTTATGTGCATTCGGGGTCTTTTTCATACCCTCTTATTAGCTAGACGAAAAATTTAAGAATTTATGGCAAAACCGAGTTTCGAACTTTGGTCCTAAAACTATTATTTAACATTACAAAGGCTACTGATGAGATAGAAGAATGAAAATTGGACAGCTCATCGGCCCAGAGGTCTACTTTCATTTCTGTAAAAGATTTCCTTTTAAGTCACGTGGTTATGACGTCATTTAAAAAGCAAAATCCTATTTTTTCAAAGATTTCTCTGGCTCTGGCATCATGCATTTTGAGTCAATTTTAATTAAATTGAAATTGCATTAATAAAAAAGTATCTCTTTATACATTCAATCATTTTCAATTTTCATTGGCGTCATATGACGTCAGATTTGACGTCAGCTTCAAAAGGTTGTTCGCGCCATAGAGCCTTTAATTTTGGTCCAATTATCTTGATATTTTTACAGAAGATGTATTTTAGGATCTAGATGTGCACCTTGGCATTCAAATTTCCAAATTCTAAAATGTTAAGATTTCGTGGCAATACCGAGTTTCGAACATTGGTCAAAAAGTAAATTTAAATGTTACAAAGCGCCCTGATGCGTTAGAAGCATGAAAATTGGACAGCATATCGGCATAAAAGTTTACATTCTATTTTCTGAATGATTTTCTCTTAAGTCACGTGGTTATGACGTCATCAAAAAGTCAAAAAGCATTTCTTTTTAAAGTTTTCTCTCGCTCTTGTATCATCAATTTTGAGTCAATCTTAATTCTATCTTCAGTATTCATACAGTTAAAATTGAAATGATCCGTACTGCAAAAATTGTTTGTTTTGTCACGTGATTATGACGTCATGCATACTTAAGCAAGAATTATTTAAAAAAAATCATATAAAATCGCCAATTAGACCAATGAACTTAAAATTTTCGAGAATGTCGAAACTTCGTACGTTCATAAGTCTTTGAAAATTTTAAGTGATTACGTCATCAAACATGTCAGATATTAATGTTTACTGGAATGCCTACTTAAACATATGAAAACAAACCTGTTCGCATTCTCGAAGATATTTTTCTGGATTAATAGAACGTTAGCTGAACATGTCATTCCAAAAAAGATACTTTTCTTTAGTCACTTGATTTTGACGTCGTTGAAATATTAAAATCATTTATTTCAATATGTATTCGCGCTCCAGCGTCATGAGTATTGATGCCAATCTTAAGCATACCTTAAGAAATTTATGTTGTACCACTTGTTTATGACAACATTGATTTGTAAGCAAAATATATTAAAAAGATCAAAAGATTGGACATATTAACTTTAGATAAGTAATATTGCCGTATCTTAACATGCGCAAAAAGTCAAGAAATTTCAAGTGATTACGTTATCAAACATGATTTATTCATGTTTTTTCGTAAAAGGGCTTATTCATGGAAATATATTAATTTGAAGAAAGAAACGAAAGTGGTCATTGTGTTGGTTCAGCAAGATCCCGTTGTTCTTTTGCAGTAAAAAGTGCCTGTGTTGAATAGTGAATTGTGATACGTTTTTGAGTTAATGAGTCGCATTTACGATGAATTAGTATAATTAATAATTATACTAGAGCCAGAAAACCCATACTGATATCTTATTGCATTTGTTATCACGGCTTTACGCAAACCTGAAGAAAATGACAAATACATGTAATTCTACCTATCGATTTTTTTTATCTTTTCTAAAGGTTTAACGGTTTCTTTTTCTAAATCTGTAAAATAAGGAAATATATAAAGCAAATGAATTGTTGAAAGTTTCAAGACGTTTATAACGTGTATTACATAAAAATAAGAAATTATTTTCATGATTTTGCTTACACCTCTGCCTTTGTTTCCGTCTTTTTTTGGCAAATGTAAAAAACTCAATCAATTTCAAGGTTGAAAGTCATGGATTTCAAAGAATTTTTTTTTCTTTTTTACAATTTCAATTATGTGGATCAAATTGCAATGATTATTTGTTAAGTCATATGCTTACGAAGAAATAGATATTAAATAAATAATAAAAAAAACAACTTTTAAAATCGATTGAAGAACGTAAGAAAACAATTTTTGAGGATAGTACATTTGTATTATCTTAAAATTTTCTTGTTTTTATTTTCTGAATGATAGTAAACGGTTGTGTAATCATATATATGCTTTCTCAATATCTTCTTAAGAAGATGAAAATAAATAGAAAAAAAGATTTAAAGCTTTTTTTAAACATATTTATATATAATTTATGATAATGATGATTTACGTATTTAATCTTACATTATAATGCATCATTATTCCATTTCTTTGTATTAACTTATATATTCAATACCCTTGAAATAAGCAAACGGAAAGCCGCTTCGTTTGTATCTTAAGCAAACGACTTCTAGTCCTTATTATTATTATTATTATTCCTTTTTTTCCAACCAAATCTATGAGTTAATTTCGGTAAATTGTCAGTGTCTAAGCAACATGAAAATTAAATTGCCTCGACAAAAAAGTATAAATTTTTAAATTCAATAACTTTTAATTTTCAATGACGTCAATTGACGTCAGATTTGACGTCAGCTTCAAAAGTTTGTTCGCGTTCTAGAGCCTTTATTTTTTGATATTTTAACTTGATATTTTCACAGAAGATGTATGTTATGATGTAGATGTGCACCTTATCTTTCAAATTTTTAAAGTCGAAAAATTTAAGAATTTATGGCAATACCGAGTTTCGAACTTTAGTCCTAAAACTATTATTTAATGTTTCAAAGGCTACTGATGAGATAGAAGCATGACAATTGGACAGCTTATTGGCCCAGATCTACTTTATTTTCTCTGAAAGATTTCCTTTTAAGTCACATGGTTATGGCGTCATTTAATTGACAAAATCCTATTTTTTCAAAGATTTCTCTGGCTCTGGCATCATTTTTTTTAAAACAGCGATAAAAAAGTACTTTTTATACAATCAATCATTTTCAATTTTCATTGGCGTCATTGACGTCAGATTTGACGTCAGCTTCAAAAGTTTGTTCGCGCTCTAGAGCCTTCAATATTGGTCCGATTTTATTTTTACAAAAGATGTATTTTAGGATGTAAATGTCCACCTTGGCATTCAAATTGCCAAATTCGAAAAGATTAAGATTTCATGGCAATACCGAGTTTCGAACTTTGGTCAAAAATTAAATTAAATGTTACAAAGCCCCCTGATGCGTTACAAGCATGCAAATTGGACAGCATATCGGCATAGAAGTTTGCATTCTATTTTCTGAATGATTTTTTCTTTAGTCACGTGGATATGACGTCATCAAAAAGACCAAAAAAATCTTTTTAAAGATTTCTTTCGCTCTGGTATCATGAATTTAAAGTCAATCTTAATTATATCTTCAGAATTGATAGAATTAAAATTGAAGTGATGCATACTGCAAAAAATGTTTGATTTGTCACGTGGTTATGACGTCATGAATACTAAAGCAAGAATTATTTTAAAAATTCATATAAAATCGCCAATTAGATCAATGAACTTAAAATTTTCAAAAATGCCGAAAATTAGTACGTTCATAAGGGTTTGAAAATTTTAAGCTATTACGTCATCAAATATGGCAGATATTCATGTTTGATGGAACACTTACTTGAAAATGTGAAAACAAACCTAATCACATTCTCGAAGATATTTTTTTTTTTGATTAATATAATGTTAGCTAATCATGTCCTTCCAAAACAGATACTTTTCTTTAGTCACTTGATTTTGCCGTGGTTGAAATATTAAAATCATTCATTTAAATACGTATTCGCGCTTCAGCGTCATGAGTATTGTGGCAATCTAAAGCATACCTTAAGGAATTTATGTTGTGTCACTTGTTTATGACAACATTGATTTGTAAGCAAAATACATTTAAACAAAACATAAGATTGGACATATTATCTTTAAATAAGTAATATTGCCGTGCCTTGACATGCGCAGAAAATTTCAAGTGAGTACGTTATCAAACATGACCTATTCATGTTTTTCTTTATAGGGCTAATTCATGAAAATATATTAATTTGAAGAAAGAAATGAAAGCGGTCATTGGGTTGGTTGAGCAAGATCCGGTTGTTCTTTTGCAGCAAAGAGTGCCTGCGTTGAATAGTGAATTGTGGTACATTTTTTTCTAAAAGAGTCGCATTTACGATGAATTAGTCAAATTATACTAGAGCCAGAAAACCTTTACGGATAAATTTTTGCATTTGCTTTCACGGCTTTCTGCAAACCTTAAGAAAATGACAAATACATGTAGATCTACCTATTGATTTTTTATGTTTTCTAAATGTTTAACGGTTTCTTTTTCTAAATCTGTAAAAATAAGCAAATATATAAAAATGAATTGTTGAAAGTTTAAGACGTTTATAACGTTAATTACATAGAAATAAGAAATTATTTTCATAATTTTGTTTTGAAATAATTTTTTTTTATTAATTTTGCAAATGTAAAACTCAATCAATTTAAAGGTTGAACGTCATGGATTTCAAAGATTTTTTTTTCTTTTTTACAATTTCAATTGTGGGTCAAATTGCAATGAATATTTGTTAAGTAATATGCTTACGAAGAAAAAGATATTAAATAAAGAATAAAAAACTTTTAAAATTGATTGACTAACGTAAGAAAAAAAACTTGAGGATTGTATTATCTTAAAATTTTCCTGTTTTTTTTTCTGCATGATAGTAAACTGTTGCGTAATCAAATAAGGTCCATATTTATGCTTTCTCAATATCTTCCTATGAAGATGAAAATGAAAAAAATAATAAAAAATAAAGCTTAATTTTGAACATAAGTATATATTTATGATAATGATGATTTACGTATTAAATTAAACATTATTAGCCAAAATTATTCCATTTCTTCGTATTAACTTATATATTCAATACCTTTGAAATAAGCAGACGGAAAGCCGCTTCGTTTGTATCTTAAACAAACGACTTCTAGTGTTTATTCTTATTATTATTCCTCATTTTCCAACCAAATCTAAGAGTTAATTTCAATATGTTGCTTGCATCTGAGCAATATGAAAATAAAATTGCCTCGACAAAAAAGTTCATATTTTTAAAATCAATCAATTTTAATTTTCAATGACGTCAAATGACGTCAGATTTGACGTCAGCTTCAAAAGTTTGTTCGCGCTCTAGATCCTTTATTTTTTGTCGTTTTATCTTGATATTTTCACAGAAGATGTAAGTTATGATGTAGATGTGTACCTTATCTTTCAAATTTTCAAATTCGAAACATTTAAGAATTTATGGCAAAACCGAGTTTCGAACTTTGGTCCTAAAATTAAATTTAAATGTTACAAAGCCCCCAGATGGTAAGAATCATGAAAATTAGACAGCTTATCGGCCGAGAGGTCTACTTTCTTTTCTCTGAAAGATTTCTTCTTAAGTCACGTGATTATGACGTCATTTAGACGACAAAATCCTATTTTTGCAAAGATTTCTCTCGCTCTGGCATCATACATTTTGAGTCAATTTTAATGAAATTGAAATTGCAGCGATAAAAACGTATCTTCTTATACATTCAATCATTTTCAATTTTCATTGACGCCATGTGACGTCAAATTTGACGTCAGCTTTAAAAGTTTGTTCGCGCTGTAGAGCCTTCAATTTTGGTTCGATTATCTTGATATTTTCACAGGAGATGTATTTTAGGATGCAGATGTGCACCTTGGCATTTAAATTTCTAAATTCGAAAAGATTAAGATTTCATGGCAGTACCGAGTTTCGAACTTTGGTCCAAAAATTAAATTTTACAAAGCCCCCTGATGCGTTAGAAGCATGAAAATTGGACAGCATATCGGCATAGAGGTTACATTCTATTTTTTGAATGGATTTCTCTTAAGTCACGTGATTATGACGTCATCAAAAAGACAAAAAGCATTTCTTTTTAATGATTTCTCTCGCTCTTGTATCATGATTGTTGAGTCAATCTTAATTAAATTTGAGAATTGATAGAGTTAAGATTGAAGTGATGCATACTGCAAGAAATGTTTGTTTCATCACGTGGTTATGACGTCATGCATACTTAAGCAATAATTATTTTGAAAAAAAAATCATATAAAATCGCCAGTTAGACCAATTAACTAAAACTTTTCAAAAATGTCGAAACTTAGTACGTTCATAAGGTCTTGAAAATTTCAAGTGATTACGTCATCAAACATGGCAGTTATTCATGTTTGATGGAATGCCTACTTGAAAATGTGAAAACAAACCTGTTCGCATTCTTTTTTTTTTTCTTGATTAATAGAACGATACCTGAACATGTGCTTGCAAAAAAGATATTTTTCTTAAGTCACTTGATTTTGACGTCGTTAAAATATAAAAATCAGTCATTTCAATACGTATTCGCGCTCCAGCGTCATGAGTATTGATGCCAATCTTAAGCATACCTTAAAGAATTTATGTTTTGTCACTTGTTTATGACAACATTGATGTCAAAAGATTGTATATATTAACTTTAGATAAGTAAAAATGCCGTACCTTAACATGAAAAACCTTTAATTAAATTTTCAAAAAGGGGGAACCGTTCTTTTGCATGAATGAATGCCTGCGTTGAATAGTGAATTTTGATAAATTTTTTAGTAAATTGGTTGCATTTACGATGAATTAGTATAATAATTATTATACTATAGCCAGAAAACCTATACGGATAGCTATCACGGCTTTCTGTAAACCTGAAGAAAATGACAAATACATGTATATCTTCCTATCGATTTTCTATGTTTTCTAAATGTTTAACGGTTTCTTTTTCTAAATCTGTAAAAATAAGCAAATATACAAAGCAAATGAATAGTTGAAAGTTTCAAGACTTTTATAACGTTAATTACATAGAAATAAGAAATTATTTTCATGATTTTGCTTTCACCTCTACCTTTGTTTCCATCTAATTTTGCAAATGTAAAACTCAATCAATTTAAAGGTTGAAAGTAATCGATTTTAAAGTATTTTTTTTCTTTTTTACAATTTCAATTGTGGATCAAACTGCAATGAATACATAAAACAACAAAAAAAAAAAGATTTAAAGCTTATTTTTGAACATAATCGTAAGTATATATTTAAGATAATGATGATTTACGGTATTAAATCATACATTATTATGCATCATTATTCCATTTTTTTATTAACTTATATATTTAATACCTTTCAAATAAGCAAACGGAAAGCCGCTTCGTTTGTATCTTAAACAAACGACTCCTAGTTTAATTATATATGTTTATTCGAGATGTAATACAAGTTAAGTTTAGGTATTTAATTTTAACAATGACTTAATATTAATAACAATATCTGGATACACCCACACGCAACGCATGACTTAAATTATTTGAATGCATTTTAAATCAAGAACAATAGAATTATTTGGCAATCTAGCGGTACTTAAAAGACATGTGTATGATATAAACTTATCTTTTACCCGCCATGACCTACTCATTATCATGTGTCAATATCATGCTATTGTTTATGGGTCCATAATGTAATATTAAGACACCCCTTGACTATAAAAGTTTGGCAAAGAAATATATCTACAGCGTTGAAATACAGTGTATGTCTGCACATTGTCATCTGTACATAATTACACGGATTTTATTTACGTGAGAAAAGGTAAGTCTAATTTTGTTTATTAATTTTACACTGTCTCAGTCTTGAGGTGCATATTCTCACTCACTTTCTTTCCTTCTATCTCTCTCTCTCTCTCTCTCTCTCTCTCTCTCTTCTTGAATCATAATGTTGTTGTTGTTGTTGTTTTTTCTACTAGAAAATACTATAACTTTTGTTAATTACCAGGCTCCGCGTAATGAGAGGAATGGGACTGTTATTATTTTGTATAACTGTTAGATAAAAATTCATTGTATAATTTTTTGAATAACTTCAATGAATTTGACTATTAAGGTTTTATGAGTGCAATAGCTTATTGTTTACTTCGGCTTACTTCGATACATTCTGTGATACTCGGTGATAATCGTTGAAATTCGGATTCTTTGTCGGAGACGCGTCCGTTAGTAAAAGGATAACGGACAATTTATACGCTTTAAAATACTGCCTTTAAACCTTTAACGGGCACCAAAATAGTTAAGACGGTTACTATAAAAAGTTTATTAAAGGCATATTTCACAATAGCGGTTTTTACTATATACACAAATAAGGAAAATCAAAACTAGCGAACAATTCTTTTTTTAAATTGGCATGATTATGAAGAATCACACTAGAAACAAATTTGTGGGATATGGGGGTCTCCACGCTTCTGTTTTGAGTTATCTGTCCTTGAATGTGAGTGTTTTGCAAAGGGCAGATAACTCAAAATCAAGCCTATTGGTACCTTTTTTTACGGCTTTCCGCAAACCTGCGGAAAACGTATAGGGTTTGTTATGTTTATTTTTCTTTTTATTATTATTATTCTTCTTCCAACCTAATTCAAGAGTTAATTTATATATGTTGCCAATGGCCAAGCAACATGAAAATTAAAATGCTTCGACAAAAAAGTATAAATTTTAAAAATCAAGTGTTTTCAATTTTCAATGACGTCAAATGACGTCAAATTTGACGTCAGCTTAAAAAGATTGTTTGCACTCTAGAGCCTTCAATTCTGGTCCAATTGTCTTAATAATTTTAAAGAAAATGTATTTCAGAATGTAGATGTGCACCCTTGCATTCAAATTTCCAAATTCGAAAAAACTGAAATTTTATGGCAAAACCGAGTTTCGAATATAGGTCCAAAAATTGGTTTTTAATGTTACAAGGCCACCTAATGCGCTAGAAGCATGAAATTTAGACAGCATATTGGCCAAGAGGTCTGCTTTCTATTTCCTAAATGATTTTATCTCAAGTCTCGTGGTTATGACGTCATACAATAGACAAAAAGCATATTTTTGAAAAATTTCTTTAGCTCTGGTATCATTACTTTTAACTCAATCTTTTTGAAAATTGTATTGCAGCAATTAAAAAGTTTAAATTTATAAATTCATTTATTTTTAATTTTCAATGACGTCAAATGGCGTCAGATTTGACGTCAGCTTAAAAAGTTTGTTCGCGCTCTAGAGCCTTCAATTCTGGTCCAATCATTTTGATATTTTCACAGAAAATGTATTTCAGAATGCAGATGTGCACCCTGGCATTCAAATTTCCAAATTCGAAAATATAAAGATTCCATGGCAAAACCGAGATTCGAACTAAGGTCCTAAAAATATATTTTAGTATTATAAGGCCACCAAACGGGCTAGAAGCATGAAAATTGGACAGCATATCGGCCTTGAGGTCTTCTTTAAAATTCCCTAAGGATTTTTTCTTAAGTCACGTGGTTGTGACGTCATAAAAACGACAAAAAGCATCTTTTTGAAAAATTTCGTTCGCTCTGGTATCATATAAAATTGTATTGCTGAGATGAAAAAGTTTAAGTTTATAAATTCATTTATTTTTAATTTTCAGTGACGTCAAACGACGTCAGATATGACGTCAGCCTCAAAAGTTTGTTCGCGCTCTAGAGCCTTCATTTCTGGTCAGATCATCTTGATATTTTCACAGAAACTGTATTTTAAGATGTAGATGTGCACCTTGGCATTCAAATATCCTAATTCGAAAAGATTAAGATTTTATGGCGATACCGAGTATCGAACTTTGGTCCTAAAATTACATTTTAATGTAACAAAGCCTCCTGATGATGCATTAGAAAAATGAAAATTGGACAGCATATCGGCATAGAGGTTTACATTCTCTTCTTCTGAATGATTTTCTCTTAAGTCACGTGGTTATGACGTCATTAAAAAGACACGCACAAAAAAAAATTCTAACATTTTGAATCCGTTGAGTTATGGCAGGAAAACAAAAAAGTGTTCTTTTAACGAAATTGAAACGCTGTAGCTTCATGAAGTTTGAGTCAATCATTATGAATTTTTCAGGATTTACACACTGAAAAGTGAAGTGTTGTATACTGCAAAGAATATTTGTTTGGTCACGTGATTATGACGTCATGCATATTTAAGCAGAAATTATTAGAAAATTCTTATAAAATCGGCAAGTTAATATTTGAAGTTGAAATTTGCAAGATTGCCGTAGCCTACAATGTGCAAAAAGTCCTGAAAATTTCAAGTAATTCCGTCAACAAACATGGATGATATTCATGTTTTTCGGATAATGGCTTGTATACGAAAATGTAGCAATTTGAAGTAAGGAAAGAAGGCGGTTATTGGGTTGGTTACCCACGATCCGGACGTTCCTACGCAGGAAAGAATGCCCATGTTGAAAGGTGCATTGCGATGAATATTTGAGAGAATGAGGTGCATTTTAAGATGCAATGGTGTACACCAGGACCGATAAGCATATTACGGCTCTCCGCAAACCTGCGGAAAACGTATAGGGTTTGTTATGTTTCTTCTTCTTATTATTATTATTTCTCATTTTCCAACCAAATCCAAGAGTTAATTTCAGTATGTTGCCAGTGTCTGAGCAACATGAACATTAAATTGCCTCGACAAAAAAGTTCAAATTTTTAAATTCTATCATTTTAAATTTTCAATGACGTTAAATGACGTCAGATTTGACGTCAGCATTAAAAGTTTGTTCGCGCTCTGGAGCCTTTATTTTTTGTCGTTTTACCTTGATATTTTCACAGAAGAAGTATGTTATGATCTAAATGTGCACCTTGTCTTTCGAATTTTCAAATTCGAAATATTTAAGAATTTATGGCAAAACCGAGTTTTGAACTTTGGTCCTAAAACTATCATTTAATATTACAAAGGCTACTGAGGAGTTAGAAGCATGAAAAATAAACAGCTAATCGGCCAAGAGATCTACTTTCTTTTTTCTGAAAGATTTCCTTTTAAGTCACGTGGTAATGACGTCATTTAAAGGGCAAAATCCTATTTTTTCAAGGATTTCTCTCGCTCTGGCATCATACATTTCGAGTCAATTTAAATGAAATTGAAATTGCAGCGATAAAAAAGTATCTTTTTATACATTCTTTCATTTTCAATTTTCATTGGCGTCATATGACGTCATATTTGATGTCAGCTTCAAAAGGTTTTTCGCGCTCTAGAGCCTTCAATTCTGATCCGATTATCTTGATATTTTTACAGAAGATGTATTTTAGGGTGTTGATGTGTACCTTAGCATTTGAATTTCCAAATTCGAAAAGATTAATATTTTATGTCAATACCAGGTTTCGAACTTTGGTCCAAAAACTAAATTTAACGGTTACAAAGCCCCCTGATGCGTTAGAAGCATGAAAATTTGACAGCATATTTGCATAGAGGTTTACATTTTATTTTCTGCATTATTTATTTTGAGTCACTTTGAATCATTTCTTTTTAAAGATTTCTCTCGCTCTAGTATCATGAATTTTGAGTCAGTCTTAATTAAATCTTCAGAATTGATAGAGTTAAGATTGAAGTGATGCATACTGCCAAAAAAAATTGTCACGTGGTTATGACGTCATGCATACTAAAGCAAGAATTATTTTAAAAAAATCATATAAAATCGCCAATTAGACCAATGAATTTATAATTTTCAAAAATATCGAAACTTAGTAAGTTCATAAGGTCTTCAAAATTTCAAGTAATTACGTCATCAAACATGTCGGATATTCATGTTTGATGGAATGCCTACTTTAAAACAAACCTGTTCGCATTCTCGAAGATATTTTTTTTTCTGGATTAATATAACGTTAGCTGAACATGTCCTTGCAAAAAAATGATATTTTTCTTTAGTCACTTGATTTTGACGTCGTTGAAATATAAAAAATCATTCATTTCAATATGTATTCGCGCTCTAGCGTCATGAGTATTGATGCCAATCTTAAGCATACCTTAAGGAATTTATGTTGTGTCACTTGTTTATGACAACATTGATTTGTAAGCAACATATTTTAAAAAAGATCAAAAGATTGGATATATTAACATTAGATAAGTAAAATTGCCGTACCTTAGCATGCGCAAAAAGTCCAGAAAATTTCAAGTGATTACGTTATCAAACATGACTTATTCATGTTTTTCGTAAAAGGGCTAATTCATGTAAATCTATTAATTTGAAGAAAGAAATGAAAGCGGTCATTGGTTTGATTGAGCAAGATCCCATTGTTCTTTTGCAGGAATGAGTGCCTGCGTTGAATAGTGAATTGTGGTACGTTTTTGAGTAAATAAGTCGCATTTACAATGAATTAGTATAATTATACTAGAGCCAGAAAACCTTTACGGATATCTTATTGCATTTGTTATCATGGCTTTCCGCAAACCTGAAGAAAATGACAAATACATGTAATTCTACCTACCGATTTTTTATGTTTTCTAAATGTATAACGGTCACTTTTTCTAAATCTGTAAAAATAAGCAAATATAATAAGCAAATGAATAGTTGAAAGATTCAATACGTTTATAACGTTAATTACATAGAAATAAGAAAGTATTTTCATGATTTTGCTTAAACCCCTGCCTTTCTTTCCATGTATTTTTCCAAATGTAAAACTCAATCAATTTAAAGGTTGAAAGTCATGGATTTCAAACTTTTTTTTCTTCTTTACAATTTCAATTGTGGGTCAAATTGCAATGAATATTTGTTAAGTAATATGCTTACGAAGAAAAAGATATTAAATAGAGAATAAAAAACTTTTAAAATCGATTCCAGTTTGCATATTTCTCCTTGACATATTTTTCTCGGCGACGTTGACTCATTTTTTGTACTATTTCACAAGTGAAATCTTTTGTAGCCCATATGACCGAGATGCGTGCATTGTTTTCACATTCCTTAAAAACGTGCAGTCACGATTATGTGTAATTTGATAATACACAGCGAGGATACGTTACAGTGCCAATGTATTCATATAGTGCAAACTTGATTGTACATAATCTCCAGGGGTCTCTGGGGTGGAAACAAATGCATACGTACAATACAAATCATGAAATAAATACACACGTATGTTTGCGGCGAGCAAGGACATATATTTCAAAATGGCAGAATGTATGTACATTGTATTTACACCCAAGGATGCAGTAAGACATGCACTGATAGATCATCATCGTTCCGTTAATGACTAAAAAGTAATATTGAAAATCATGTATTCTTTAGTGCACTGATGGTACAAAAAGGAATTTATTGTTACCAGAATTTTAAAATATTTAGGTGAGCATCGTTGTTTAATATAGAAGCAACAACAATATAACCATTAACCACCACATAGAACAACACAATGCGGGTTTTTTGTTTTGTTTTGTTATTTACATTTTACAGATGAACCAAATTTCAAGATTGGGTTGCTATCACGAGCCAGTAAAATGTTACCCTAAGGTATATAACTTTAAATGAACAGGAAGTTTACATGAGCATGCAGTATGTGTGGGTTATATTGACATTTCAATACCAGAGTATTTCAATCTCCTTTGGGCAGGGAAGCATTGAGACACATTGAAAAGAACCCTTACCCATAAAAGTATTTATGTAATATGAGAGTTTTGTTTTGCAAGCGTCTGCATAAGTTTACGCCATGTCATGGAATTGTTTATAAATAAAAGCATGGATTTCTGAAATATCACTAAACCTTTACAAGTATAATCATTCCGGTAACACGAGATTTTGTTTTGCAAACGTGCACCAAACGCTAGGTCAAAATAATGTCTGACGATAGCTAGAGTTATCACTAAAGGCAACTAATACCCCCGATTCTCACCTTGTCTTTATTA
>CM037779.1:15514478-15564478 GCA_021229015.1 Solen grandis
TGAATAAAATACAGCCATCTTCAAAACAAGCATATCAGGTATGATAATAATCACCTCTTTTTTTTTCTCTTACAACACAGGGACTTGCTCCTGTATGTTTACAGGTGCCTGTGTCTACAATAAAACTTTCAAATCAATGATATATGCAACACCTTTGGATATACATGTCACACATCAACCACATATAATTGTCAGGGGTTTCCTTAAGGATTTGACTTTCACTTGCCCAGAGGGCAAGTTACTTTGAACATCTACTTGCCCCCAGTGAAAATAGCTTGTCCGATCTTTAAGTTAGTTAGTGTTTGTTAATGTTTCAAACTAAATATGTTTGTATTAAGATGAATTTTAGTTAACATGTATCAAACACAATTGGCAAATAAAATATATAAAAAAAAAAAACACGAAAAATTTCATTTACGAAAATAAACTTGCCCAACGGGCTATCTCCTTGGAAAAATCACTTGCCCATGGTGATTTTAACCCGGTGTAACAGTCAAGTTTTTCCCCAGTCAGTTTCTTCCCCGGGGAAAAAACTAACTAGTCAGGTTTTTCCCCACCCAGTCAGTTTCCCCCCCCCCTTTTTTTTAAGGTTTCTGAGGTGGGAAAATTCTGGACTAGTCAGTTTTTTCCTTCCTATCTAATAGATTGTGCATGATAGTGGGGAAATTCTGGACCAGTCAGTTTTTTCCCCCCTGTCATGTTGATTGTGCATGATGGTGGAGAAATTCTGGCCTAGTCAGTTTTTTCTCTGCTATCCAATATATTACTTGTGTACGTGGTGAAATGCTGGCCTAGTCAGTTTTTTCCCCGGGGAAAAAACTGACTGGGGGGAAAATTTGGGCTGTTACACAGGCACGGGCAAGTGGGCGTCCACTTAAGAAAACCCCTGTTATTGTGTATTTAAAGAAATATTGATTAATTAAGTATTCTTACCTGAGCTATAAACCAGAGTATCTTGAAATTTGTCATTAAAGTCTTCTGTGCGGATTGTCTGTGAGTCATCATCTATTGGAGCACGATTTTGGAGTCCCCCACCCCCTGTAACATACATTAACCAGGAATTACAATAATGTTCTAAGTTCTGGAACAGGTAAAACATTTTTACAAAACACAAAAACATATTGTAAGTCTATTTTCTCAGAAATGATTAAAGATATCAATTTGTGCTTCTATAATATGCAGTACGCATAATTTGTAATACAGGTGAACTGGAATCATTCATCCATGATGAGCTGTTACTTTCATTGTGCTGTGTGTGAAATTGGAAGCCAGCAAGAAAATCTTTTTTTTTAATATTTCAATTCCCTCTGCTCTCTCCCCTCAACTCAGTAGTTAGCTATGCTTACTTACCTGTCAAAAATGTTGATGTGCTATAGAAAATCAAAAATGTAAGCATATGCATTGAAAAAGTTTGTAACTGGAAAAAAAATTAATGATGAGTGGTCACGCTATTGGCAGATTGCAGGCCGGTCAGTCATTAATGCAGGTATGTAATATTCAAATTAACAATCATTCAATTACACAATTATATTAATTGTCTACAAACACAACATACTATAAAAATAAAAACTTAACATTCACTTAAACTAATATATTGTTTATGTTGTCTGTTTTCAGGTAGCGAGAAACTGCGAAAAACATAAGTGTTGCATTAGAAGTGTGATTAAGTGTATACAGAGGAACTTACCTTTGCGTTTCTGCATAATTTCTTTGAATTTATCATCCACCTGTTTGGCCTCAAATGGTGACAAACCATTCTCCTTCTCTTGTTTAGATTTGTCATCTGTGATAATATAAATGTTTACAGACTCAGATTTAAATGCGTCAGGGGGAGGTAACCCACTACTTCTGATCACAGTGGACATTTTGTTCTATTTTGTTACTATTTTATTACCCTGGTTATAGGGGGTAATACACAATGGCTGTCTGACTTCACCTGATGTTTCTACTCCTTGTATATGACTGATTTCACAACATTATTTTTTACACTGTCTGACAGCTCCAACACATTCATGTATATCTGCTGTCCTTGTTGAAGATGTAGGACATATTCAATCACACTTTTATAATAGCAACAACTCCTTGGTTAAAAACAATGATTAATCTATTATTCTATTCATATACCTATAAAATCTAACAGAATATCATCAAATATAATACTTCTTATTTCATTAATTTTTTGATATCGTAACTTGATAAACAAAAGTTATCGTTCAACTAAAATCTTCATGTAAATAAAGTAACTAATCTGCACTTTTTTATTAATCAGCTCTAATTGTAAAATTGATCCTTTTTCAAACAAATTAAAATTTTACAAATATGAAACTGTTATATGTAATATACCAATATTAAAGTGAAAAAAGCCAAAGAAAACCATGGATATTCAAACAAACAGATTTAAATGAAAAAAGTAACAAAGGTATATAGAAATGTTCATTTCTCTCTCAATCAGATCACTTAATGATGAAATTTATTCACAGATATATTTTCCTTAACTCTAAATTCCTTCTTCAAAAAGAAATTATTTTAATTAAAAATTTTAAAAAAACAAATCCAACAGTTATAGTCACTAACTACAAATTATTCCTATATGCTTCACAAATCAACTGAACAATGTTTATATTCTTAAAATGAAAGTAAGATTTTCTTACTTTGGAAACACCTATAATTCACTTGTGACAATACAGGACATAAGTTGTTGTAACACTAGTCTACAACATGGCTATTTATTACCCTCTCAATAACAATTTATCCGCTTTAAGCCCTTTAATCCAGAGTCAGAGACAGAGGTGCACAGCAATTGTATAAGACTGATTTTTTTTAAATGGGAGAATTTGGGTAATCCCTGAAATACATACATCTGCATTAAGTCTTGGGTGTGTTGATACTTTTTGGGTAATCCCTGAAATAACATACATCTGCATTAAGTCTTGGGTGTGTTGATACTTTTTGGGTAATCCCTGAAATAACATACATCTGCATTAAGTCTTGGGTGTGTTGATACTTTTTGGGTAATCCCTGAAATAGCATACATCTGCATTAAGTCTTGGGTGTGTTGATACTTTTGGGTAATCTATGAAATAACATACATCTGCATTAAGTCTTGGGTGTGTTGATACTTTTTGGGTAATCCCTGAAATAGCATACATCTGCATTAAGTCCTGGGTGTGTTGATACTTTTTGCTGCATGTGTTTAGGAATCTTTCCTGATTTGACAAATAAGGCAAAGGATAAGAAATCATATTACATTAGGACCTCACCAAACTGAATAGTGTTTAATTTCAGAGTTAATAATAATGGTTTTGATAGGGCTGTCACAACCTTTCTGAACACTTACCATCGCTCTGTCCTCCTGGATGTCTGTTACTGAGGAAGGTCATCTCCACAGAGACGGATCGTCCATGTTTAATGGGAGAAGCTCGTCTTGTTATATATGGACCACTGTCTTTGTAACCATCACCAGGTTCCAGCTGTAGTGGTCCTGGTTCCAGGCTCCTGTGATGTATACTGTCATCCCTCAAACTGCTGGGCCCAGTCCCTATGCCTGTGTCCCTGTCAGAACCCCCAGCATGCTGGGACACAGAGCTGAGTGGTGTGTAGGAGGGTTTGTGATTGGATGGGCCTAGCAAAGCAGAATGTACAATTATTGTACCAAACATTGTTTCTGGTCATATTAACATAAGAAAAAGTTGGTAAGTCAGAATTGTCTTCGTAATTTCATATACTTATGTAGACTTCGCAATGAAATATAAAATATCTCACAGGTATAACAAGAGGGCAATGATGGCCCTGGATTGTTCACCTTGCTCACCTGAGTATAGGGTTACCCAAGCAACATCAGTCTGTATTAAAACATTTTGAAATCTGGCCAGTAGTTTTGAAGGAGATGATCCCTGCAAAGTTTTATCAAATTCTGTCTAACAGTTTCAGAGGAGAGGTCATTTTAAGTTTTCAATATATACATATAAGGCAAGTAAGTCCTGCCCCTTGCAGCCATATTTTTTTATGGATCTGAATTTTGTGAAGCTTCAACTTTTGTGAAGCTTCACCAAAGAATCATCCCTGCCAAATTAAATCAAATTTTGTCCAGCGGTTTCATAGGAGATGTCATATGTCATTTAGAGATTTCACTATACACATATCAGGCAAATTAACCCCGCCCATGGTGGCCATGTTTTTTTTACAGATCGGAATAATTTTAGCAACTTTTGTGAAGCTTCACCAAATGATTATCCCCGTCAAATTTAATCATATTCTGTCTAGTGGTTTCAGAGGAGAGGTCATTTAGAGATTTCACTATATTCATATAAGGCAAATTATCCCTGCCCCTGGCGACCATGTTTTTTTACGGATTGGAATCATTTTAGCAACTTATGTGATGCTTCACCAAAGGATCATCCCTGCCAGCTTTAATCAAATTCTGTACAGTGATTTCAGAGGAGATGTCATTTAGAGATTTCATTATACACATATAAGGCAAATTAGCCCCGCCCATGGCGGTCATGTTTTTTTATGGATTGGAATAATTTTAGCAACTTTTGTGAAGCCTCACCCAAGGATCATCCCTGCCTAACCTAATCAAATTCTGTCCAGTGGTTTCAGAGGAGATGTTGTTTAAAGACATTACTATATAAATATAAGGCAAATTAGCCCTGACCCTGGCAGCCATGTTTTTTTATGGATCAGAATAATTTTAGCAACTTTTGTATTTTAGCAACTTTTGTGAAGGTTCATCCAAGGAACATCCCTGCCAAATTTAATCAAATTCTGCCTAGCGGTTTCAGAGGAGATGTTGTTTAAAATAAATTGTTGACAACGGATGACGCACAATGGATGACAAATGACAACGGACGCAGGGTCATCACAAAAGCTCACGTTGAGCACTTCATGCTCAGGTAGGCTAAAAATCCTTAAACTATCCAAGGCCCTTCCCAAATCTGAAATATTAAAATCAAGAAAAATATTAACACATGTTCCAGTTTTTTCACTCAAATTTTACAATTAATTGTATCCTTCTCAAAACCTACAGACCTTAAGATCTCTAGAGCTTTCTGCTTTATTTCTATCAAACTTTTCATTATTAGAGTTTTCTAAATAAAATTGAAGACTTACAGTGTTTATTAACTTTTGCATATATATATATATATTAATTTTAGCTTTTTAAAATAGATTTTTAGTTTAGTCCAAGATAATTCTTAGTGCATTTTTAGACAGATGCTGTTTTACTTATTGATTGTTAGACATAAAAAAAGAATAAGTGCATTTTTTTGGGGAGGCATTTGATATTTATTTAAAGAAATAATATAGGCACGATAGAAAAATGATCTTAAGGAAAATAAAAAGGATAAAACAGGACTTTCCCCATACGTAAACAGCCAGAACTGGACTCTATGCTTTGCATCACCAAAATTTTAAAGCTTTTTACTTACTTAGTGTTAGAACATTACTATACAAATCATCCCAGTGTTGACACTTTTTTGCTTCTCATCAATAATTTTAAGTTGAAATGACATTATCAGTCATCAAACAAAGGAAGATAACTCACCCAGCTGACTGAGTGACAAACCATCTCCGTTATCTCCCCTGCTGCTCTCCACTGAGGTATGACTGTTGGGTCGGTGGACTACTGTACTGTCCGTGGCTGTTGTGGCAGTGCTGCTGCTCTGTTGGGGGTCAGTACAGTAGATCAATTATAACACACTCCATTATAATAAGCTCTATTTTAATGTAAGACCAATATGATCAAGTCAAAAACTGACCCCCAAAATATTTATTTTAGTATTGTTTGATTTACTCAACAAACATTTTCACGTGGTTATGATATGATCCAGTATAATGTGATATCTAGATTTGAACCCAAAATTATGTGCTTATAATGGATCTGCGCTGAATATCACATTCAGACCACTTAACTGACTTTACTTTATGAGCTGCAAAGATACCTTGGTCTAGTAGTAATGTACATGATATAAACAAGAGGGCCTTATGGCCCTAGATTGCTCACCAGAGTACCTCAGCTTATCTTAAGCGATTCAAGTCATTTAATTTTACCTGGTTTCTTCCAGCAGCAACCAGATAGTCAATCATCTGGAGGCCTCAATTTTCAAGGGATGGAACGCTTACACAATTATGGTATGAAACCTTGAGGTAAACATTGGAGCAAAACAAGAATTAATTCTGAACATTAGTTCAAGAAGAGAAGATTTTTAAATATTTTCTAAAACATATAGGAAACTAAATGACCCCCTATGTGACTCATTTTTCACAGGATCAACTTTATTTAAGTAATTATGGTAGACAGTCATGGAGTGACCATTTGTGCCAAATGAAATTAAATTCTGACCATTGGTATCACAGAAAATTTTGAAATTTTCTATATAAAATATATAAGGAAACTTGCTGACCCCCAGGAGCCTCATTTTTTCGAGGGATCAACTTTATTTTAGCAATTATGGAACACAGTCATGAGGTGACCATTTGTGCTGAATGAAATTGAATTCTGGCCATTGGCTTCATAAAAGAAGAATTTCGAAATTTTCTATATAGAGTATATAGGGAAATTAGCCACCCCCATAGGGGCCTCATTTTTCAAGGGATCAACTTTATTTTAGCATTTTTGGAACACAGTCATTAGGTGACCATTTGTGCCAAAGGAAATCAAATTCTGCGTTTTGTTTCACTAGAAAATATTTTTGAAGTTTTTAAAGTAAAATTATTTGGATGCCATGGATCAAGTTTCTTTTAGCAACTTTTGTGCAGGTTTACTCAAGGATGATCCATGCTAAGTTTCATCAATTTCTACTCAGTGGTTTCAGAGGAGATGTCGTTTAAAGCAAATTGCTGACAATGGATTAATTAGGTTGATCCTAATAGGTCAGCTTGAGCACGTTGCACTCTGGTGAGCTAATAAAAAAAAAAGAAATAAATATATCCAGGCCCCTCCATCATAGCTTCCTTGCTTGGTGATCAACATATAAGAGTAGTTCCAGGACTGGTTGGCGCGGGTGTCAGGATAATGTTATTTTTTGCAGGCCCCTCCTTTATGATGCATTAAGGATATTTGTTTTAAGTTGATATAGTATATATCTCCTCGTGAACTGATGCAATTTTTTTTTTTACTCAAGATAATTCCATATCCACTTAAAACAAACAACTTTACCAGTCCCGGTAGCCAGTTGGTTAGAGCATCCCTCCAAAATCAGGAGGTTTTGTGTTTGATCTCTGGCCACATCATACCACAGAAAATGGTGCTGGTATAGGCTTCTTTGCTTGGAAATCAGCATATAAGGGGTAGTTCCAGGACTGGTTGGCTCGGTGTCAGGATAAGACTAGGTGTGGTATCATGCTACATGGCTATGGCAGGATACTGCAGTATGGCAGCACACTGTCTCAAGAAGACAGTGTCTCCAAATGACTGAGATACAGTCCATCAGACATTAAACCCAATACCGGTAAACAAACAAATTTTCTTTTTATTTTATTCTAACTGATGATGCAAAACCAGGTTTTCAAGGATTACCCTAGGCAACCTGACTACCATCCAGCCCTGCCGTAGAAGCAAACATATGACTTCACACAAATTGACATTATATTACGAAAGCCCATTGAGCTCAATTTTGTTGGTAAAAATATATATTATTTTTGCATTAAAACGTGAAACTTTCACGAATTAACGCGTAATTTTCGTGTTATAACGCGAAACATTCTCAAATAAATGCAATACTTCTAAGAATTTACATGATACTTTCGCAAATTAACATGTTATTTTTGCGTTTTAATGCGAAATTTTCACAAGTTTAACACACAGTTTTGTGACTCTGACATTACTATAAATAGACAAATAGACAAACAGGAAAACACCATACTTAATTTTATGATTTATGATATCTTCTTCAAAATTTATTACACACACACCTAATATATATTTATTATTCATGTATTGTGTCAGGTATACAAACACTGTATATAAATTTGCAAATATGAATATGTTTAAATACATTATCCAAAATACTCTGTCACAAATCTTTTTTCTTTTTTTTCTTATATAATGGACAAATGCATATACATTGTAAAATGATATTCATCTTCCTGATACCACTCAAAGTATGGACAATCTCTATATTCTCTAGGTATATTATAAAAACGCACTGACACCATCGTAAGACAATGTGCAGAACTGCTAAATTTTGCTTAACATTTCCTAAACTTGTCAATATTTAATGAATTTACATGACACTCAACATTGTAGTCACTTTGAATTTCACATAGCATGAAATTTTACATTATGACAACATTGTGCATACAAATTTTGCAAAAACTGATCCTTTTATCTAGTTATATATTTGGAAAGGAATATTTTTTTATTTGGTACGTATTGACTGTCCTGCACATAACCAAAGTCATTTGAATATAAATGTTGCCGTACATTTCTTACCCAATTATTATATTCTAAATTATCAAAATGCACAAAAATCATATCCTTACTTATCTACAATGTATATCCATGTATATTCAATATTCTTAACAAATAACTAATAAATAATATTGCTTATTTGACATATAGAAAATCTATATTAATCTATAAAAAATAATATAATAGTACATAATCATTATGGTGTTTTCCTGTTTGTCTATTTATAGTAATGACAGAATCACAAAACTTGGTGTGAAACTTGTGAAATTTTTGTGTATTGTGTTAATTTGCAAAATGTTTGTGTTATAATGTGAAACTAACATGCTTATTGGTGAAAGTTTCGCGTTAATTTGCGAAACACAAACAATTATTTTTTTTTACTATGGAAAACAAGATCAATGGGCTTTTGTATTATATAAAAGATCCTTGTCACCCAAACGCTATTTTCAAGTCTTTCTTTTTTTTGAGCCATGCATGTTTTAAGGACATACATATTCCCATTTAGAATGTTGATGACATCATAATCCATTGATGATGTCATAATATGCTTTATTGATCTGAAAGTAAATCCCAATCTTCCTCTTGCCTTGAGGTATCTATCTACAAAATCTGATCATCAAACCTCATTTCTAAAACAAGTTATCTGATGGAAACAAAAATCTATTTTTAGTAAAAGTGACCTTTATCTTGTCTCTGATGACATGAAAATCAATCCCAATCTTCCTCTTTCCATGAGGTATCTATCTACCTAGTATAATCATATACCTTACTTCTAAAAGAAGTTATTTGACAGAAACATATTCTCATTGATAGATCATAGTATTTCATCAGTTAGCATTAAATGAATTCCATTGCAACATGACCTTATGTTACCACACTTGGCCACAATATCCTGCCACTGGGCCAACCACTCCTGGAACTACCTTATGTGCTGAGCACTAAGCACAGAGGAGACATACCAGTACCATTTGTAATACTTTAGTATGTTTCAGCTGGAGATCAAACCCAGAACCTCCCAGTTATTGAGCAGATGGTCTAACCCGTTGGTGAGAGTTACACGGTGGTTCAGTACATATCTAAGTCAGCAGTGTAATGGATCTGTACTGAACTTTTACAGGACTTACACCCTGTGATCTGGTCAAGGAAGATAACTCTGCATCAATTTTGTCCAGAATCTGGGTCACAGGGTCAGTTGAGGCTTTGAACTTCTTAACGAAGGACATCTGGCAGGGCTGTGGTAGGGGCTCCTCCCGGTCACCGTCAGAAAACCCTGTGGCAGAACCTGACTGGACTCCATCTTCATCATCACTGAATGTGTCAACTGGTTTATTGTGCAGTCGCATACCCTGTAAAGAAAACAGAGAGAAAATATTTCTATTTTTAGCTCACCTGAGCACTTTGTGATCGCCTTTTGTCTGTCGTGCATCGTCCGTCGTCAACAATTGCTTGTGAACATTCTAGAGGCCACAGTTTTGGCCCAATCTTCATGAAACTTGGTCAGGATGTTTGTCTACATAATATCTTGGATGAGTTCGAAATTGGGTTATGTGGTGTCAAAAACTAGGTCACCAGGTCAAATCTTGGAAAAACCTTGTGAACACCCTAGAGGCCACAGTTTTGGCCCAATCTTCATGAAAAAATAGTCAGGGTGTTTGTCTACATGATATCTTGGATGAGTTCGACAATTGGTAATGTGGGGTCAAAAACTAGGTCACCTGGTCAAATCTTAGAAAATCCTTGTGAACACTCTACAGGCCACAGTTTTGGCCCAATCTTCATAAAATTTGGTCAGGATGTTTGTCTACATGATATCTTCATGGTTTGAAATTGGTCATGTGGTCAAATTCTAGAGCACAGTTAGCCATCTTCAATAGATTTGGTCAGGATGTTTGTCTAATTAGGGCTTTCTGCCTCAAGTAGAAAGACCTATTGGGTTTGTTATGTTTTTTCTTATTAGGGCTTTCTGCCTCATAAAAACTATGTTTGTTATTTTTCTTATTCTTTATTATATTCTTCTCTTTGAGGTTCAAATCAGAACAGGTTACCGACAAGGCAGCAGCATGAAATTTTAACAGTATGCACAGTGACTTTGACGCTTTTGATTGCAGAATATTTTTCTTCATATGATGTCACGTGACCTCAGGGTTGAAAAAAGCTCCCAAAGCTTGTACGCGGTTGTTGAATTGTATTCGGGGTTGAATTGGTTGAGTTATGACAGAAAGGCGAAAAGTGTACTTTTGACGAAATTGAAACGCTGTAGTTTCATGAACTTTGAGTCAAAAATTATGATTTCTTCAGGATTAACACTCTGTAAAGTGAAGTGATGTATACTGCAAGGATTATTTGTTTGGTCACGTGATTATGACGTCATGCATACTTAAGCAAGAATTATTAAAAAATTCATATAAAATCGGCAAGTAAATGTATGAAGTTGAAATTTGCAGGAATGCCATAGCCTACGGTATGCAAAAAGTCCTGAAAATTTCAAGTGATTCCGTCAACAAACATGGAAGATATTCATGTTTTTCGGATAAGGGCTTGTATACGAAAATCTAGCCATTTATAGTAAGAGAAGAAGGCGGTTATTGGGTTGGTTACCCTCTATCCGGACGTTCCTACGCAGGAAAGAGTGCCTGTTTTGAAAGGTGAATTGCGATGCGTATTTGAGAGAATGAGGTGCATTTTAGGATGCAACGGTGTACACCAGGACCGATAAGCATATTGCCTTTGTTATAACGGCTTTCTTCAAACTTCTGCCTCAAGTAGAAAGACCTATTGGGTTTGTTATGTTTTTTCTTATTATTAGGACTTTCTGCCCTTTCGGCAGAAAGTCCTATTGGGTTTGTTATGTTTATTATTATTATTATTAGGACTTTCTGCCCATTCGGCAGAAAGTCCTATTGGGTTTGTTATGTTTATTAGGACTTTCTGCCCTTTCGGCTTTTTGTTATGTTTATTATTATTATTATTATTCTTTTTTTCTTCCTAACTAAACGCTTATTTTTATATGTTGCAATAGTCCTAGGACGATGAAATTTTTATGGCTTATTAGTCACGTGAGGAAATTTTGATTTCAATGATTTTCGGCACCCTATGACGTCACATGACGTCACAGCTAAAAAATAGTGAAAAATGGTGTTCGCGCTCTATAGCCGTCATTTATGGTCGGATTTTCTTCAAATTTTCACAGATGGTACAAGTTGAAACTTACACAGTTTGCAGTTCTGCAGAATTTCTACATATATTTTGAGTCGTGACGTCATATGACGCCATGTGACGTCATAAGCATACATCTTAATTTTCATTTTAGGGCAATGATTTCGACATGATGCCAGTTGTTCAAAATAATGAAAATTTCAGAGTTATTGCAGTAAAGTATGCGCTTTTGAACACAAGCATCTTCAGCACCCTATGACGTCATGTGACGTCAGAGCTAAAAATAATGAAAAATGGTGTTCACGCTCTACAGCCACCATTTATGGTCGGATTTTCTTCAAATTTTCACAGATGGTACATCTTGAAACTCAGGTGTGCATTTCCTGTCAGCTAACCGAAATTCCGAAAGACCGAAGTTCTGTGGCTTAAATAAGATTCGAACATAGGACTGAAAATTTCATTTTAGGATTAAAAAGCTTCAGGATGAGATAGAAAGTTGAAACTTACACAGTTTGCAGTTCTGCAGAATTTCTACATATATTTTGAGTCGTGATGTTATATGACGTCATGTGACGTCATAAGCATACTTCTTAATTTTCATTTTAGGGCAATGATTTCGACATGATGCCAGTTGTTCAGAATAATGAAAATTTCAGAGTTATGACAGTAAAGTATGCGCTTTTGAACAAAATCACCATCAGCACCCTATGACGTCATGTGATGTCAGAGCTAAAAATAGTGAAAAATGGTGTTCACGCTCTACAGCCGCCATTTATGGTCGGATTTTCTTCAAATTTTCACATATGGTACATCTTGAAACTAAGGTGTGCATATCCTGTCAGCTAACCGAAATTCCGAAAGACCAAAGTTCTGTGGCTTAAATAAGATTTGAACATAGGATCTACAACAACAACAACAAGAGGGCCATAATGGCCCTATATCACTCACCTGAGTACCACTGTACTATGGACCATAACTTCCATACAAGGCATAATAATCCTTGGTTTATTATCATTATGTATACATCTGATCAAGAATGCTTTTTTTTGCCAAGTTTAATCAAATTCTGTCCAGCAGTTTCAGAGGAGATGTCATTCAAAGATTGCACTATATACATATAAGGCAAATTAGCCCCACCCCTGGCAGTCATGTTCTTTTATGGATCAGAATAATTTTAGCAACTTTTGTGAAGCTTCACCAAATGAAGATGTTGTACTTGTACCTTGTTTTTCTGGGATAATATGTAAGGCTAGAGAGAAAATCTCAGATGTTGTACTTGTACCTTGTTTTTCTGGGACAATATGTAAGGCTAGAGAGAAAATCTCAGATGTTGTACTTGTACCTTGTTTTTCTAGAACAATATGTAAGAGAAAATCTGAGATGTTGATATTTGTACCTTGTTTTTCTGGGATAATATGTAAGGCTAGAGAGAAAATTTCAGATATTTTACTTGTACGAGGGATGTTCAAATTGAAATGCAACTCGGGTTATATTATGTACACGCACGCTTTTCACAAAAAACCTCTTGGATCGCCTAGGGGCATCAATTATCTCTCGGTCAATACAAGTTTTGTGTAAATCTGTCCTCTCTAGTCTTGGCTACACAACTAGAAACATTGCATATTCGTACATACTAATGATAAAATGGTTGGTAAAAAATCTGCGTTTGCGGCCCAAATATGGGCCTACATCAAAAATTGCTGTTTTCTTGGTATAGGTCCAAAAGAGATATTTCATGAAATAAGCTCAATTTATGGACCTAGGTGGTGTAAGAAATTTGCAAGTGGAATAACATCCTTGCAAGATGCACCATGTGGCCATTGCAGAGAGACAGCAACCAGTCCCAAAATGGTAGAAAAAGTCAGAGAAATTGTATCGACAGATGCAAGATTCACCGTTAGGGAAATAGCCCGAAAGGTAGGCATCTCAATAGGGGCAGTTCATTCAATTCTAAGGAAGCACCTTAAAATGAATAAGATAACTGCGCGATGGATACCCCATTTGCTCACAGAGGAGCAGAAGTGCCTCCGCGTGAAAATGGCAAAATCTTTGCTGAAAATGTACCCAAAATACAATAATCGCTCGTTTGCCAATATCATCACAGGCAACAAGACATGGGTGCATTTCTATGAGCCCAAACGAAAACATGAAAACAAGATATGGGCTACAAAAGACATGAAAGGGCCATGTATAGCCAAACGCACAATGAGCATCAGAAAGGTTATGTATGCAGTTTTCTTCACAAATCAAGGGCCTGCTATACAAATTGCTGTTCCGAAAGGTAAATTGGTCAATAGCAAGTCCTACAGAGGGGCTGTTCTAAAAAAGTTGAAGAAATATTTCAATACACGCAGGCCAGCGACAGGATTGTTGGGGGTCAGGTTGCTGCATGACATGCAGCCACAAAGCGGTTATTGTACACGATTTTTTAAGGCAGGAAAAGGTTGTAGAGCTTCCGCACCCGCCGTATTCTCCAGACCTTGTCCCCTGTGACTACTTCCTATTCCCGAGGCTCAAAAAGTACCTCACTGGAAGAAAATACAAAACAAGAAAAGATCTTGGTTCAGCCATCTTCCAGTGTCTCAAGGGTATACCCAGAAATGACTATGAAATTGCCTTTAAAAATTGGATCAAAAGGTTGAAACTGTGCATAGCTCACGAAGGTGAATACTTTGAAGGAATCCGATAGTTGGTTTGTGAAAATTAACAAATCCTTTCTAGATATGCTAGGAATTGCATTTCAATTTGAACATCCCTCATACCTTGTTTTCCTAGGACAATATGTTAGGCTAGAAAGAAAATCTCAGATATTGTTATTTGTACCTTGTTTTTCTGGGACAATATGTAAGGCTAGAGAGAAAATCTCAGATGTTGATATTTGTACCTTGTTTTTCTGGGATACTCTTGGATGTTGTACTAGTAACTGTCCTCGTTTTAATAGGGAAGGCCTTAACCCTTTCCCTCATACAGACTCATTTTGACGCACTCAATAGGTACCACATAAAACCTGATCTGCAGAAAACCACAGTTAAACCTTAGCAAATTTAATTATAAAGTCCTCATTTCCAGACCACGGAGGAGCAGCGAACAGCATAAAACCTGATCAGCCTGCGAGTTACTCGCAGGTTGATCTGGTTTTATGTTGTTTGCATAGGTCTTTTCATGGTTTCCTCTATGAGGGAAAGGGTTAAACACACTGCACTCTACATACAGTCTTACCAACACAGAGTTTTAAGAGATTAAGCCACCTTAACATAAATAAAATTTTAAAACATCTTTACCATAAAATTAGTTGGTCGGTTGTTTTGGATTCCTTGTTGAGTTCATGAAAGGTACACTCTTCCAAATTAATATTAAACTTCATTTAGTATACACCTCAGTTTTCTGGGACAGAAATAAACAAACATAAGTTTACAAAAAATCATATTTCATATACGCTCAATGAGACAAAATTTAAAAGATAGTAGTGATACTGTACCTGTAAACATCATAAGACATTACCTAATGACTATACTTGACTATACTTCACTGATCTACATCAGACATTACCTTATGACTCTACTCCACTGCTCCACATCAGACATTACCTTATGACTACTCCACTGCTCTACATCAGACATTACCTTATGACTCTACTTCACTGCTCTACATCAGACATTACCTTATGACTCTACTCCACTGCTCCACATCAGACATTACCTTATGACTACTCCACTGCTATACATCAGACATAACCTTATGCCTCCACTCCACTGCTCTACATCAGACATTACCTTATGACTCTACTCCACTGCTCTACATCAGACATTACCTTATGACTCTACTTCACTGCTCTACATCAGACATTACCTTATGACTATACTCCACTGCTCTTCATCAGACATTACCTTATGACTATACTGCACTGCTCTACATCAGACATTACCTTATGACTCTACTCCACTGCTCTACATCAGACATTACCTTATGACTTTACTTAACTATATTTCACTGCTCTACATCAGAAATTACCTTATGACTATACTCCACTGCTCTTCATCAGACATTACCTTATGACTATACTGCACTGCTCTACATCAGACATTACCTTATGACTCTACTTCACTGCTCTACATCAGAAATTACCTAATAACTCTTCTCCACTGCTCTACATCAGACATTACCTTATGACTATACTCCACTGCTCTACATCAGACATTACCTTATAACTCTACTTTACTGCTCTACACCAGACATAAACTTATGACTCTAATCCACTGCTCTACATCAGACATTACCTTATGCTTATTCTCCACTGCTCTACATCAAACATTACCTTATGACTTTACTTAACTATATTTCACTGCTCTACATCAGAAATTACCTAATAACTCTTCTCCACTGCTCTACATCAGACATTACCTTATGACTATACTCCACTGCTCTACATCAGACATTACCTTATGACTCTACTCCACTGCTCTACATCAGACATTACCTTATGACTTACTACTCTACACCAGACATAGCCTTATGACTCTATTCCACTGCTCTACATCAGATATTACCTTGTGACTTTACTCCACTGCTCTACATCAGACATTACCTTATGACTGTACTCACTGCTCTACATCAGACATACTCCACTGCTCTACACCAGACATTACCTAATGACTATACTCCACTGCTCTACATCAGACATTACCTTATGACTATACTCCACTGCTCTACATCAGACATTACCTAATGACTATATTCCACTTCATTACACCAGACATTACCTAATGACTATACTCCACTGCTCTACACCAGACTCTACTGCACTGCTCTATATCAGACATTACCTTATGACTATACTCCACTGCTCTTCACCAGACATTACCTAATGACTATACTCCACTGCTCTACACCAGACATTACCTAATGACTATACTCCACTGCTCTTCACCAGACATTACCTAATGACTATACTCCACTGCTCTTCACCAGACATTACCTAATGACTATACTCCACTGCTCTACATCAGACATTACCTTATGACTATACTCCACTGCTCTTCACCAGACATTTCCTAATGACTATACTCCACTGCTCTTCACCAGACATTACCTAACGACTATACTCCACTGCTCTACACCAGAAATTACCTAACGACTATACTCCACTGCTCTTCAACAGACATTACCTAATGACTATACTCCACTGCTCTTCACCAGACATTACCTAACGACTATACTCCACTGCTCTACACAGACATTACCTAATGACTATACTCCACTGCTCTACATCAGACATTACCTAATGACTATACTCCACTGCTCTTCAACAGACATTACCTAATGACTATACTCCACTGCTCTATATCAGACATTACCTAATGACTATACTCCACTGCTCTTCAACAGACATTACCTAATGACTATACTCCACTGCTCTACATCAGACATTACCTTATGACTATACTCCACTGCTCTTCACGAGACATTACCTAATGACTATACTCCACTGCTCTATATCAGACATTACCTAATGACTATACTCCACTGCTCTTCACGAGACATTTCCTAATGACTATACTCCACTGCTCTACATTCATATTTCATATATTCATGCTATTAAATGCTTACCAGTTCTTAGCAGTGACCATTTAAGTCTTGCCTTTTCCTTTCATGGCCAGGTCAACTGCTAATGAACAGTATCACAGACTGCCACACTTTCTTTTGTGTAAATTAGTCAACCATTACCCATGGTAGCTATTTGATAGCCTGAAAGTCAATTTATATAAATCTTTAAACAACTGAAAGTTCCATTGTAAATAATTATCTCTATCTGTGATGGTATTTAACTAGCAACTTCTAATCATCTTGAATGAAAACAAGATATATAAATTAACATTATCATTTGATTAGCATTTCATAAGAAATAGGTGTTCATACCTTCTGTGATTATTTAAAAAAAAAAATTGATAAATTAAGTTTTGTCAGCAAATTTGAAACTAGAGAGTTCTTTGAAACATGTGTGTCACCTGCTAAACGTGATGGGAAAAGTGTGCCAGACAGACAGATGGATGGACAGGCAGGCAATGGACAAGTGATTCTTATGTGTTACCTCTGCTTACCATCAGATATGCAGTCATGTACATTACCACTGACCCAAAACCAACAACTATCAGATGTGCAGTCATGTACATTACCACTGACCCAAACTATCAGATGTGCAGTCATGTACATTACCACTAACTCAAAACCATCAGATGTGCAGTCATGTACATTACCACTGACCCAAAACCATCAGATGTGCAGTCATGTACATTACCATTGAGCCACAACCATCAGATATGCAGTCATGTACATTACCACTAACCAAAAACCATCAGATGTGCAGTCATATACATTATTACTGACCCAAAACCATCAAATGTGTAGTCATGTACATTACCATTGAGCCACAACCATCAGATATGCCGTCATGTACATTACCACTAACTCAAAACCATCAGATGTGCAGTCATGTACATTACCACTAACTCAAAACCATCAGATATGCAGTCATGTACATTACCACTAACTCAAAACCATCAGATGTGCAGTCATGTACATTACCACTAACCCAAAACCATCAGATATGCAGTCATGTACATTACCACTAACCCAAAACCATCAGATATGCAGTCATGTACATTACCACTAACTCAAAACCATCAGATGTGCAGTCATGTACATTATCACTTACTCAAAATCATCAGATATGCAGTCATGTACATTACCACTACTCAAAACCATCAGATGTGCAGTCATGTACATTACCACTAACTCAAAACCATCAGATGTGCAGTCATGTACATTATCACTTACTCAAAATCATCAGATATGCAGTCATGTACATTACCACTAACCCAAAACCATCAGATGTGCAGTCATGTACATTACCACTAACTCAAAACATCAGATGTGCAGTCATGTACATTATCACTACTCAAAATCATCAGATATGCAGTCATGTACATTACCACTAACTCAAAACCATCAGATGTGCAGTCATGTACATTACACTTACTCAAAACATCAGATTGCAGTCCATGTACATTACCACTAACCAAAACCATCAGATTTGCAGTCATGTACATTACCACTAACTCAAAACATCAGATGTGCAGTCATGTACATTACCATCTAACTCAAAACATCAATGTGCATATGTACTTACATAACTCAAACATCAGATTTAGTTGTCATTATCACTACTCAAACATAGCGCATGATTTACCATTTATTAGTATAAAGTATTTGAATTTTTTTATTTCTTTTTAATGCAGAACTACGGTACTTTGGTTGAGAGTGAAGTAATGGAGTTTCACTGTATAAGATCCCTCATTATAGTTGAGAGTGAAGAAATGGAGTTTCACTGTATAAGATACTTCATTATAGTTGAGAGTGAAGTAATGGAGTTTCACTGTATAAGATACTTCATTATAGTTGAGAGTAAAGAAATGGAGTTTCACTGTATAAGACATTTCATTATAGTTGAGAGTGAAGTAATCGAGTTTCACTGTATAAGATCCCTCATTATAGTTGAGAGTGAAGAAATGGAGTTGCACTGTATAAGATACTTCATTATAGTTGAGAGTGAAGAAATGGAGTTGCACTGCATAAGATCTTTCATTATAGTTGAGAGTGAAGAAATGGAGTTGCACTGTATAAGAACTTTCAATATAGTTGAGAGTGAAGAAATGGAGTTGCACTGCATAAGACCTTTCATTATAGTTGAGAGTGAAGAAATGGAGTTTCACTGTATAAGATCCCTCATTATAGAGAGTGAAGAAATGGACTTTAACTGAATAAGACATTTCATTTTAGTTAAATTAAGAATGTTCACTGATACAACATTTAATTATAGTGGAGAATGAAGTATTGGGAGTTACACTGTATATGATAATTCCAATTTAAATCAATAACTGTGTCAATGGGTTTCTTGTGTTTCTGAAGGTGATAAATTGATTACTTCATAATATAATTTCACTTTTAACTCAAAGAGAATGCCTCAGATCCCATCTTTCACATGAGAGTTTAGTGAAATTAGAATTTTGAGTACCTATAACCCATACAAATGATAGTTATAAAATGGTGATTAAGAATGATTATTCAGAAATAGGATGTCAAAACTTATAATTCTTAATATATCTGATATATTAAGCAATAGGATGTCAAACCTTATAATACTTAATATATCTGATATATTAAGTAATAGGATGTCAAACCTTATAATACTTAATATATCTGATATATTAAGTAATAGGATGTCAAACCTTATAATACTTAATATATCTAATATATTAAGTTATAGGATGTCAAACCTTATAATACTTAATATATCTGATATATTAAGTAATAGGATGTCAAACCTTATAATACTTAATATATCTGATATATTAAGTAATAGGATGTCAAACCTTATAATACTTAATATATCTGATATATTAAGTAATAGGATGTCAAACCTTATAATTCTTAATATATCTGATATATTAAGTAATAGGATGTCAAACCTTATAATACTTAATATATCTGATATATTAAGTAATAGGATGTCAAACCTTATAATACTTAATATATCTGATATATTAAGTAATAGGATGTCAAACCTTATAATTCTTAATATATCTGATATATTAAGTAATAGGATGAATAGGATGTCAAACCTTATAATACTTAATATATCTGATATATTAAGTAATAGGATGTCAAACCTTATAATTCTTAATATATCTGATATATTAAGTAATAGGATGTCAAACCTTATAATTCTTAATATATCTGATATATTAAGCAATAGGATGTCAAACCTTATAATACTTAATATATCTGATATATTAAGCAATAGGATGTCAAACCTTATAATTCTTAATATATCTGATATATTAAGCAATAGATGTCAAACCTTATAATACTTAATATATCTGATATATTAAGCAATAGGATGTCAAACCTTATAATTCTTAATATATCTGATATATTAAGCAATAGGATGTCAAACCTTATAATACTTAATATATCTGATATATTAAGCAATAGGAGGATGTCAAACCTTATAATCTTAATATATCTGATATTTAAGTAATAGGATGTCAAACCTTATAATACTTAATATATCTGATATATTAAGTAATAGGATGTCAAACCTTATAATTCTTAATATATCTGATATATTAAGTAATAGGATGTCAAACCTTATAATTCTTAATATATCTGATATATTAAGTAATAGGATGTCAAACCTTATAATACTTAATATATCTGATATATTAAGTAATAGGATGTCAAACCTTATAATTCTTAATATATCTGATATATTAAGTAATAGGATGTCAAACCTTATAATACTTAATATATCTGATATATTAAGTAATAGGATGTCAAACCTTATAATACTTAATATATCTGATATATTAAGTAATAGGATGTCAAACCTTATAATACTTAATATATCTGATATATTAAGTAATAGGATGTCAAACCTTATAATACTTAATATATCTGATATATTAAGAAAAATAGGATGTCAAACCTTATAATACTTAATATATCTGATATATTAAGTAATAGAATGTCAAACCTTATAATTCTTATATATCTGATATATTAAGTAATAGGATGTCAAACCTTATAATTACTTAATATATCTGATATATTAAGTAATAGGATGTCAAACCTTATAATACTTAATATATCTGATATATTAAGTAATAGGATGTCAAACCTTATAATTCTTAATATATCTGATATATTAAGCAATAGGATGTCAAACCTTATAATTCTTAACATATCTGATATATTATGCAATAGAATGTCAAACCTTATAATTCTTAATATATCTGATATATTAAGTAATAGGATGTCAAACCTTATAATACTTAATATATCTAATATATTAAGTAATAGGATGTCAAACCTTATAATACTTAATATATCTGATATATTAAGTAATAGAATGTCAAACCTTATAATTCTTAATATATCTGATATATTAAGTAATAGGATGTCAAACCTTATAATACTTAATATATCTGATATATTAAGTAATAGGATGTCAAACCTTATAATACTTAATATATCTGATATATTAAGCAATAGGATGTCAAACCTTATAATTCTTAATATATCTGATATATTAAGCAATAGGATGTCAAACCTTATAATTCTTAATATATCTGATATATTAAGTAATAGGATGTCAAACCTTATAATACTTAATATACTAAAAATTAAAAAACTTCCTTATGTTGCATAGCCTCAATCTCAAATTGATAACTTTAATATGACATTTGATATGAAGCTTCATATTTGATCTAACAGTTTATTGTTATGAAGCACAAACTCTTTGAATCAATCTTTACAAATCATTTTTTTAAATTGATTTTATTTTTCAATGCTGAAGTCATAAAACTTAAATCTGTCAGACATCAGCCATATGTGCATTTATATGACATAATTAAACCATTTTTTCACATATGCAAATATCTAAATTTAATTATAAAATGATTTTGACATTATATGACCTCACCACTGCAAAGATATTTAATCCCAATGATTGTTTACAATTTTAAAGAAAATGTCTCTTATTTCAAGCCTTTAAACCTGAAAGCACAAAATCTCGAGGAAAAATTGAAGCAATTTGATTCCTTTACTTTATAACTCTCTAGTTTATGCCCCAGTCACATTACTTGTATTAACTTGTTTTTTTTTTGTTTTTGTTTTTTTGCATGAAATTGACTTTTTCATACGAGTTCTATGCCAGTATTGGCAACTTGTGCGATAATCTTAGGCATTTTGAGTACTCATGTGAGGGCTTGGTTTTAACTCTGAGTCAAAAGCTCCTGAACCCTTGTACAATTTTCCAGTTCTTGAGGTCATAAGAAGCTTGTAAAAAGTTGCAAAAGCACAGTGTTGATATCATGGGATCGTACAATACACATAGGACTTTTACCAGTTGTACGAGACTCCTGTGATATCAAGTGATTAAAAGATCATTCGAGCCTCCTCGTAAGTGTTGCCTGCAGGTATCTTACAAGCCTCTTTCTAGTTTTACAATACTTCCTTTAGACTGTATACAATCTCCTGCACGTAAGAGCACCATTTTTAATGTGTTCATACAAAAATAATTAAGAGCTAGCTTGTACAAATTTTGCAAATAACTACAAGCACCAAAAAACATATTTTTACATATTGCAGAGTTACTGTGGCATTAACGTACATATCAATACTTGAACACATGCACCTTAGTATGCTTGTTATCCTTTCATTATTCATCTTATAATGAATATGAGGCTAACTTCATATCTGAACTGATAACATATTCATTTCTACTCAATAGCAATATTTCCTAACATCAAAGACATTGTTATTTTAGCTTCAATATCATAATTACAAGCTACTGACAAGTTCAACAGCACTGCTCAAATGTAATTTAGACAAAAAAATAAACTTTGTAACTTGAAACCCTTGTTCTGAAATAGTTTAATGGATCAGATAAAAATGTGAGATAAATTACGCCCTATTGAAAATCTATCAAGACTGGATCTTCAGATCTGGAGGCTTGTATGGTATCCCCAACATATATGGGCATGTACCTAGTACCTTTATACTTAGGTTCTTTATATCTATATTGATATATTCTTTAGGGTAAAAGATATCTATTTTCTACATGAAGAGATTAACTGTCATCTTATTATACTTTAGACTCAGGTATCAGTGTTGAATATGGACTTGTTTTTTGAGGGTCAGTTAAACTGTTTTTTTATATACTTAAAATACTTTCAGTACATATAGGAGTATTTTGGTCAAGTGGTTGTGTGCATGTTTCAGAATTCGATCGAAAATGTGTTTGAATCCCATTTGCATCGCAGATGATTTATGGAATCAAGTATGGCCATAAGAAGAGGAAACAGTACACACTGTATTCCATATGTGATGATACAACAAACTAGGAAGAGGAAGAAACAATGTAAATTGAGTTTCTAGAAATTCAAATTCATTATTGTTTTGAAGTTTAATGTTACATACCTGATGATACAACAAAAGCTAGTTAGAAGGCTTCCTCACATGAAACATCCAGCTACCAGCTGATCTACCACAAGCTAGTTAGAAGGCTTCCTCACATGAAACATCCAGCTACCAGCTGATCTACCACAAGCTAGTTAGAAGGCTTCCTCACATGAAACATCCAGCTACCAGCTGATCTACCACAAACTACCACAAGCCAGTTAAAAGGCTTCCTCACATGAAACATCCAACTACCAGCTGATCTACCACAAACAACCACAAGCCAGCTGGAAGGCATACTCACATGAAACATCCAGCTACCAGCTGATCTACCACAAACAACCACAAGCCAGCTGGAAGGCATACTAACATGAAACATCCAGCTACCAGCTGATCTACCACAAACTACCACAAGCCAGCTGGAAGGCATTCAACATAAACACCACTACAGCTGATCTAACAACTCCACAGCACTGGAGCTTCTCACTTGAACATCAAGTGACAGTTTGAGCTATCTGCACAAACAATTCTTATTATTATGGGTAAGATATTAACTAAAACAACCCCTGCCTCAAAATAGGTTAATAATATAAAAATAACTCAAACTAACGATCCCCAGCTTACAGGGTTAGTGCTAATGCTCTTACTAATCAAGCCACCAAACATACATTTCTTATTATTATGGGTAAGATATATATATAATTAAGACCACTGCATATTACATATAAAGACTTATGATGGGTCCATAACATTGCTTTCTGGAGCATGAATCCATGACTATAATCATGAGCCTATGACACTGCTTTCTGGAGCATGAATCCATGACTATAATCATGAGCCTATGACACTGCTTTCTGTAACATCAATCCATGACTATAATCATGAGCCTATGACACTGCTTTCTGTAACATCAATCTATGACTATAATCATGAGCCTATGACACTGCTTTCTGTAACATCAATCCATGACTATAATCATGAGCCTATGACACTGCTTTCTGGAGCATGAATCCATGATTATAATCATGAGCCTATGACACTGCTTTCTGTAACATCAATCTGTGACTATAATCATTAGCCCATGACATTAATTTTTTTAACATTAATCCATGACTATTATATGGGCCCATGGGCTTTAAATGTAGATTAATTGAAAATAAATGTCAACAAACATTTATACTTTATAGTTTATTGATACAGGCAGTACAAGGACATTATCTTACTTTTGTACATGTCCACCTCTAATGTGAAGGAACCAATGATTATTTCTGAATTGCTATTTTCTGAACAATACCTGTTGTATCGCAAGTTCCTTTAGTGATAGACTTCCATCCATTTAAAAGCAATACTCCAGGAAAAATAAACACTCAAAGAATCATCAAAGGGTTCAGATTTGATAAGAGACAGTCTGCTGAAAGGATTAGAAGTCACTTAAAATTTAAGTATAATTCAATTACCTCCCCTTTGAAACCCCTTCTATTCAAACATAATAGCACAGAATATGAGGTCTGTTTACTTCAGTAGAATTTAAACAGGTGTATGAGAGGGTCAGTCCAAAGTTTCTATGGAGATCCTTTTAACAAATTTGTTATTTTAATCTTCCCAAACACTGAAACAATTTATGAGTTTTTGAACATGCAATCATTTTCTTCGTTTTTTATCTTTACAGCTAGATAAAATGCTGATTTATGAGATGTTCTTGTAGGTCCAAACTTTGAAATCCTGCTTTTTTTTCTTTTCTTATATGCTAATTGTGTATAAAGTGCACTATGTCTTTCAATAATAAGTGACAGTTCCACTTGGTACTGTGTATAAAGGGCACAATACCCTTCAACAATGAGTGACAGTTACATTTGGTGTTGTGCATAAAGGGCACAATGTTCTTCAACAATGAGTGACAGTTACATTTGGTGTTGTGTATAAAGGGCACAATGCCTTTCAATAATGAGTGACAGATACACTTGGTATTGTGTATAAAGGGCACAATGTCTTTCAATAATGAGTGACAGTTACACTTGGTATTGTGTATAAAGGGCACAATGTCTTTCAATAATGAGTGACAGTTACACTTGATGTTGTGTAAAAAGGGCACAATGTCATTCAATAATGAGTGATAGTTCCACTTGGTTTTGTGTATAAAGAACACAATGCCCTTCTATAATGAGTGACAGTTCCACTTGGTTTTGAGTATAAAAGAGCACAATGCCCTTCAATAATGAGTGACAGTTCCATTTGGTTTTGTGTATAAAGGGCACAAAGCCCTTTATAAATGAGTGACAGTTCCACTTGGTTTTGTGTATGAAGAGCACAATGCCCTTTAATAATGAGTGACAGTTACATTTGGTTTTGTGTAAAAAGGGTGCAATGCCCTTTAATAATGAGTGACAGTTACACTTGGTTTTGTGTATAAAAAGCACAATGCCCTTTAATAATGAGTGACAGTTACACTTGGTTTTGTGTATAAAGAGCACAATGCCCTTCAATAATGAGTGACAGTTACACTTGGTTTTGTGAAAAGGGTGCAATGCCCTTTAATAATGAGTGACAGTTACACTTGGTTTTGTGTATAAAGAGCAAAATGCCCTTTAATAATGAGTGACAGTTACATTTGGTTTTGTGTATTTAAAGAGCACAATGCCCTTCAATAATGAGTGACAGTTCCATTGACACTTGGTCAGCCATAACGTCATTTTTATGATTGAATCAAACTGATTATTGATCTAGACAATCTGCATCAACTGCTCAACAGTATCAGTGTCATCAAGAGTGTCTGTCTTTACTTCAAGATTTATTTCACAAACATTTCAATATAATGGATACATGTACTTGTTTAACACTTGATCACATGCATATGGGTGAGAATGTCTCTACCTCCAGTGGGTTGCACCTGCCTATGGGTAATAAGGTAATGTAACCCTGGCAAAAAGTCCTAGAGAATCAAGTCACATAGGAATTCTCTGCACCATGCAATATATGTCTCAGAGAAAATGCAACAAACAAACAAATTGGTCATCCTGACCACTCATACTAGGAAGCCTACCAGTCAGTGCATTTGGGTTCACCGCCCCTCTGTACGAGTATTTAGCTTGAGGTCACCATATGACTAAATGACTAAATAAAGTTGTGGCGAATACTAACTCCAAAACAAAAACAACAAAATTTTGTTAGACACTGAGATGCCTGATGCAACAAAGAGCATTATAAACAGTATCTACACATTATGCAATATCAGGAAACCATGGTTGCAATATCTAAAATGCATAACTATGGTTATTTTGAAGCTGAAAGTGTATTTATCTTATTTCTAGGGAATACATGTCATACTGCTGAGTATCAACTGTATTTCACTTGATTTGTAAACAAAATGGTAACACACTGAATAGTGCTCCCTAGTGCTTGCTTGGAAATTATTGAGACATGGCTGATTTTTTAAAAAATAAGTAACGCTCTGAGTTCAAACTTTCAATAAGCTTTAATTAATCTTTGACGGAGCATGCACACAGAACAAATATAACAAAATACAGACATTTATACTATAATTAATATTTATATAATGTTAAGTTACCCAGAGCACGCCGTTAAAATTGGAGAGTACAGAAAAAACATATGTGTTATGTACAATATTGTAGAAATAGCAGAAAGACTTTGGTTAAACTGCATGATTTCATGGTAAGGCTACAATGTTGACATCACCCTGGTGAAATTTGAAATCATTCGCTTAATAGATACACAAGCTATAGGCCTTTATCAGGAGTTGGTGTAAACAAAATCACAGCGTCATTATAGATTTTGACTTCAAAGCAGAGCTGCCGGCAGCTATCATTAATATTTTTGTTGAATGGGCAAGTCATAAATTGGAAGAAAGACACAGTTGGAAATGGCACAGAGTGGACATAGTGAATCTTAGTCTCAAGCATATTTTTGCATTGGCGATTTTCGAAGATCCAACGCTTCCATAAAGCTTTAAATGAGATAGAGGTCAAATAATTATTACAAATAAGGCTTAAATAGGCTATGCTATTTATTTCATATCTTATTCAATTTTAGTAGTTGAAGATTTAACAACTTAAATGTAATCTTTATGGCAATGAGTTTTGTGTATTATTGTATATTAAGTGGGTGCTGCAGAAATGAAGTATTTCTGGTTTGATGATGTTTTCTTCAAAAAAGGAATGACCAACCAAACTTATAACATGCTGAGATCAATGTAACGTCATGTCCATGACCGAATTATGCTCCGAATAATGCCAGAACATTAAATTTAAACAGGTGCTGAAACAATATGGGTGCCATTAAGAAATAGATATACCGATCCCATGGTATCCGCTTCGGGAGCGGGAGGTCAAAGGTTCGATCCCTGGCAGGGGAACATTCTGGTATGGCCAGTTGGTGAGCCACCAGCTAGTTAAATAATTGTTACTCCTTGTCTTCCTGCCTGGTGCCTGGCATATAGGAGGAAACCGGAGAGATGCTTGTGAAAGCAAAAAGTTGTCTCATAAGTCAAAACTGGCTGGTCCTTTCAACAGGGATGACATTATAATAAACAAACACTTTACCTTTACTTTACCTTTATTTTGCATACAGATAGTACTTATGTGGGGCTGTTTTGTGGTGTAACGCTTAGATCTGTGTTCTTTTAAGTTCCTTAATTATTCATGTTATCTCAATAATTTCCAAACCAGCCTCGTAAGAAATCATAACAAAACAACTGTAATTACAATGGTGATAAGTACAATGTATAATTTGATTGATTGGTTATAGATGCAACATATGATATGCATATGGCTGCATTTACTGTTTTGATATTGGATGATACACTCTACAATGATTTGTTACAATTAAGTCCACAGGAATTCATGCATACCTGTAATCATTTCAATTTAGTTTCTATTTCTGAACAAAAAAAATCTGATAAACTTGCCAGAATTGTTTTTCTTGTTGTTGTGCATGAGTTTATCATTGCTGCAACAGAATATCAGTAATATATAGTGATGTCCGATTCATAATAAATAGAAGAAACCTAAGTGTACAGAGGCACCCAGGTAGAACTGCTGCCCTACCGTAACGCTTCTTACAAAATTGTGCAACCAAATAAAAAACTGGATTGTAAGACCTGTTTTCTAATTTTTACTATGTATAACAATTATATGACCTGACATAAGTTAATGGTAACAGATGAAGAGGTCAGATTTGTTTGTTCTGATACCCTCTAAGCAAGACAGACATCTCTGATACCTCAAGTGTCCCTCTCTCACATGACAATACTCAAACTAAATTAGATGCAATAATTTTGTCACATTTTTTTATTGGAGCTGGTCACACTACTGTAGAAATTCCATTGTATCCATATTGTGTAAATTGAGACACTCTCTCTAAGGAGATACAGGCACCTTAATGTATTAGACTTATCTGATAAATGATGTCACATAGTCTGACAATATAATCTCATTCTCCATAATTTTTTAAGGTGGTAACATATTTCAAACAGATAAACAGTTTGTATAGGAACATCTGTACATCTGCAGAGTTACAGCCTATTCAGCTTGTGTCTGAGCAGAATGATGTTCCAACCTTAATGTGCAAACTCATGAACTACGGGTATGAGCTATGTTTAACATGCATTGTATGCAAGAACAAGAACTGTCAAAGGACAGCACGCTCGACTATACAAAATGCTTGTTGGTAAATTAAATGTAATATTTTTCAGTTCTTGCCCCTTATAAACCCTGTATATAATAATGTAATGGTAAAAAATAATTTACCTTGATAGTCTGATACTTCTGAATATGTTAATGAAGTCTTAAATCAATCTCATGCCAAGTTACTGAGACATAAAAATAATAACATTGTGCATGCAAAACTTTAACCAAAATATCTAACTTCAAAACGGGCCATAATTTGTATTAAATTTAGTCAAGGGTTATCCTACTTGGTTTTCTGGATGCCCCTTAACACATTCATAAACTTTCAAGTCAATACCATAAATGATTTCTTAGATATAAGCTTGATAGCAGCTTGCATTCAAAACTTAAACCAAAAAGTCAAAAAATGGCCATAATCTGCATTATGTTCAGTCAAAAACTATCTGTTTGTTTGTTTATTGGATTTAATGTCCCACCAACAGTATTTAAGTCATATGAAGACGATGTCTACTTGAGACAGATATAATACTGCCACACTGCAGTATCATGCCGTAGACATGTGGCATGATACCACACCCAGTCACATTATCCTGACACCGGGCCATCCAGTCCTGGAGCTTCCCTTATTTGCTGAGCCCCAAGCAAGGGAGCTATATCAGTATCATTTTTTTACGACTTGGTACGTCGCAGCCGGGGATCAAATCCACAACCTGCCAATTCCGGGGCGGATGCTTTAACCTTACGCCCACCGGGACCGGTACCAAAAACTATCTGTCTCTATAGTATCATACCATTGAACATATTGATAGAAGTTTAAAATCAATCCTATGCCCTGCTTGAACTGATGGATCCTTTAATAATTCAAAAAAGTATACAAGATTCAAGGTTCATGAAAATTAGTATGTGGATAGACAGCAATTATAATGGAGATTATGTACCTCACCAGTAGGCGACTTATGTGTTGCAAGCAACACCAGTGACTAGTATTAAATGAAATATTTACAGATTTCATAATTATCCCAGTTGTGAGAAGACTTGGAGTTAGTTTGCCTGTTTGCCCATGTTTATTGACATAATCCTCCTTTATTATTCTAAGTGGCATAATGTATAAAAATATGGGGCAGATGGCATAAGTGTAGCTCTTGGGATAGAAGGAAGAGATCAAACTTTTGTGCATTTCCCTGCATATATTTTTTTATCTTAAGTATATAGGCAGAAATTCACACTTGCAAAATTAAGCAAGACTTTTTCTGTCTTTTTTGTAATTATTGATGTTGTTAATGCTTTCATAGTCATTAGTGTGACATTGCTCACTTGGACAGATGTCAGTGTGTATATAGCCTTAAAATATTGTGCAGATGTGTTCTTGCAAGTGTCCATCTGTCTCTGAGTGAGATTTTATTGTCAGTGTATGTATTTTGATCATTTTAAAATTTGCTGTTATGGAGATAACTTGTAAACTTTTTACAGGGTATGACCTCTACTGAGGACCCACCTTGGTAAATCAGTCATTTCCTCAAATTCAAGTGACAGTGGCTATGTTAGACAGGTTTTGATTAATTGGCTGAACATGCATATCAAAACTGATTGGTCAGAAGATCTGATGGCAATCACTGCCCGTGAAACATGTCAAATATGCTACCAGCGTAAATTGTATATCTCGTAAATCTTGTAGCCCTCTCTATCTACACAGACAAATCTATCTCCATTCTGGAGATGAACAAGATTTTCAAGTGATCCCAAACAAGCCCTTTCACAAGACCTCACATTCCACTTTCACCCCATTCTTTACCATTGTTAGAAGTATATACTTTCCATGACTGTCTCAGAGGTCATCAGGCACAAAACAATCGGACTTGAGTACCTGTTGAAGCCTCCTGTGTGGTGAGAGGATATTGACATAAGCGTCTCTATTGATGAATCGCGGCATTATCTTCTTGGAACAGCCAAGATTTGACATGTCACTCGCTCACCATGCCAAGGTTATTACTGTCAATATATTCATATGGCAGGCCCATACATAGTCTGTCAGTGAAACAATATTTAAAACTATTTTATATGCTATGTATGATTTGATAGGATTTATGATATCATCACATGTCTTTATCATTATAAAAATGCATCTGTGCATATCTTGAAATTTTGCTATTGATGAACTGTCTAAAACTTTGAAACTTCAAAAACAACAACACCCCACCTACACCCAAAAAAATTAATAAATCAATAAGAAATTGCTCTGTTTTAATTTTAACACACCTTTTTCAAGGGCATGTGTGTCTAGAGGAACCTATTAAGTATGATAAACATGATTTCTTGAACAATTATCTAAGTTACTAACTTTCACTGAAACAAGATGCTATAACATGTTAGAGAAAGGCAATCAGTAAAGATATTAAAGTTATAGATTGACCGTAAATTGGTTCAGTAAATCGAAAATCTGTATCCACCATCAGGAAGGTGTCGAAACAGGTTACATCATGTTATCCAATTATTGGAGCTATGTTTCTCATTGTTAGCTTGCCTAATCAATAGTTTCTGTCAGAAAGTTACAAAGGTCTAATCAGCCATAATCTATCATCCATAATATGAAAATATAAAGAGAAGAACAGAGTGAAAAAACTATTATCTTTCTATATCTTTTACAGCTAACCTCACTGATAACCACCATGCATATTGTATATACTGAAACAACAGTTTAGCTAAATTAGTCAGGACTTGTGTCTGACACCCCTTTGATTATAAAGTGAAGGTTTAACTGACTGACCTATCCCTTACACACCGGCTGTACAGCATTTTTTCCTCTGAATTCTAGACCTAATGGAGTGTCTTATCAGCCATTTTAGTTCTACATGAGACGACAGATGACAGAGAAGAAGATTATAATTATGTAGAATTGTCTCTGAATTCTAGACCTTATGGAGTGTCTTATCAGCCATTTTAGTTCTACATGAAACGACAGATGACAGAGAAGAAGATTATAATTATGTAGAATTGTCTCTGAATTCTAGACCTTATGGAGTGTCTTATCAGCCATTTTAGTTCTACATTGGACAACAGATGACAGAGAAGAAGATTATAATTATGTAGAATTGTCTCTGAATTCTAGACCTTATGGAGTGTCTTATCAGCCATTTTAGTTCTACATGAAACGACAGATGACAGAGAAGCTTTTATGATTATGTAGACAGGGACTAACATCCAGACCCTTTTTATCTTGACTATTTGAAGAGTATGAGAGCTATTGCAGCCGCCCTTGCACTGATGTTGGCCTTGCATCTTTTTGGTTAAAGTTTTGCATGCAAGTTACTATTGAGCATATGTCTCAATAACCATTCATGGTACTCACTTGAAAGTTTATGAATATGTTCAGAGGCATCAGACATCCAAGGTAGCTCTTGACTGAACTTAATACACAAATTATGGTCCCTTTTTAATTTAGAAATTTTGATTAAGGTTTTGTGCTTATATCTCAGTAACATGACATAGGATTGATTTGAAACATCTTTAAAATGTTTTGGGTTATCAAACTATCAAAGTAAATAGCTATTGATGGATATATTACAAATCATAGCCCCTTTGCAACTAAGAAATTTTGGTTAAAGTTTTGCATGCACAGTGTAAGTATGCTTATGCCTCAGTAACTAGGCATGGGATTGATTTAAGACTTCATAATCATATTCAGGGGTATCAGACTATTAAGGTATATCATTCTTGACTACCGGTATTGTTATACAGGGTATGTGAAGGGCAAGTACTGAAATATATTTTATTTGTTTAACAAACAAACATTGTGTATGGTTGAGCATACTGTCCCCTGACAATTGCGGGATCCAGATTTCTAGACAAACCGACAGACAGAGGGAAAGAAACCTGAAGAACAATATGATACTTATTTGCATAACCTACTAATTTTATGGCCATATTAACATACTTACTTTTCATATTAAACCTAGCTAAGTTATCAAAGGGTCCATCTGTTAAAGCCATACTTTACCTCTTTCATCAACCTAGCTGAGTTGTCATAGGATCTTTCTTAAACCTAGCTGAGTTATCAAGGGATTTAACTCTTTCCGTTACAATAGCTATCAGAATTTTGATACTAGGAAAATAAAAAATATATTTCCATCTATTCGCAAGCTGATTTTCATTTACCTAGCTGGTATACTTTTTGAGTTAATTCCCTATTTTGACTATTTCTATAACCTTTCAGCCACCTGAATTTTAATCTAAGCCAAAAAAAAATGGAGACACAAAATTTCCATACTGCAAGTTTCATCAACTGAACTTATATGGTTTTTATGTTATTGCAGAATCCAGATATCCGGACAGATGGACAGTCGGAGGGCAAAACTTTAGTCCCCTACAGTGTTTACAGTGGTATATCTATAGGTGGCTTAAATAATTTGTTAAAAAATAAATAACTTGTTATGTTTACATCAAGAATTAACTTCATGAAATATTTTTATTTTTTGAACATTCTTTGCTGAAGATACATTATGTCTGAGACAAGGTATATATATTTGTCACAATCTCATTCATTATCTCCACTAAATTCCATATACAGTGTAAACATACACACTGGTTGTAGTAATACCGTCCTGTAAATATTTACTCACCTTTTGTCAAATACACACACGACACTACGTCACATTCCTTGCTGTAATTATATGACGGTATTTATTTTGTCTGTGTAATTTAGCATTCAACACAGACTGCAGGAACTCTTCACTAATTGAAGGCAAAATATTATTGGTTATAAGCAGTCCTCATATTGAATTTTGTAAAAGGTTGCTGAAACTCCTTCTTAAAAGGAAATTGAAATTTCTCCAACTAAGTGGTGACAGTTTCAAGTCCAATCATTAAGATAATATTTATTCCTGGTTTACATGAGTGGAAAGATTTTCCTTAAAAGAGAAATCAGAAAATTCAGGTCATGCCTGGGTCATACCGGTACATTAAAATTAACCATAATATTGTAATGTTATATTCTGGTCAATGGTGAAATAAAATTCTAACTTCTCCTGTTTATTTCTTTTACATTTATAATACAAACAACACATGTTGCTGTTAAACAGATTCAAGTAAGAAAGCATTTAATGCTGATAAATGTATGATTTTTTTATAAAAAATATTGTTTTCTAATTATTGTTACAACACTGACTATTCTGTTTGACTACTGATGAAAATGCATGTTTCATGAGTATCCGATAATAAGAAATATTGTGATTTACAACATATCTTGCAGGCTGATTATGATTTAAACTGCAAGCTATTGATCAATAAATATGATCATACTTTCTTCTATAAAATATAATAATTTTTATGTGAAAAAAAATGTCTTTAACTGGGATCAAAAAGAGAACATGTGCTTCTAAATTCCTATACTCCACAATTGGACCACTCTGTGTACAATATTTTGCTGGTCAGTAAACATTATTTTCAATTTCAGTTACAATATCAAGCACTGAGTATAATTAGAACAATATTATTTATAGACCAGAATATTTAGAATATAGAATAGACCAGAATATTTAGAATATAGAATAGACCAGAATATTTAGAATATAGAATAGTAGAATAGACCAGAATATTTAGAATAGAATAGACCAGAATATTTAGAATATAGAATAGACCAGAATATTTAGAATAGAACTCAAATTAATGATACACATACTAGTAGGTAACTGCAGAGTTGTATACATTGTAATGACTCCATCAATATACTGAACTATCAGTTGTTTTTTGAGACATAGTGTGGTAAGATATTAAACACCAAAGACTTGCATTTCTTGTTAATCAATCAATATATCACATCTGTGACTGGTGAAACAGTTCATAACAAGCTGCAAGAAACATGACAATGTTAGTTTCAAACCAATTATAGTGTCACAACACTTCATTATGCACCTATCAATGCTTTGCCCCAGGGGAGGAATGTGGGCTTGCCGAGGGGAATTTGATTTTTTTTTAGTCTTAAAAAATCCCCACCATAGGGCTTTAGCAATTTGTCAAAATCCCAAAATTTTATGCTTGCCAAAGTCTGTTTTCCAAGACCAGATACCATTTTGTCAAATTGCCGCCTGTAGGTAAAAGTGATCTGTCAAAAGCCCTGTTTATGCCAGCTGCCCCCACGCATTATTGGAAGCTAAAACTTTACGACTTTTTTAATCTGATATGACATAACCACAAAGCAGAGCTCTCTATTACATTGTGTAAAACCCAGTACTGGGTTCTACAACATAACAAATTCAGATTTAGATATATCCATTCAATGGCTTAGAAGAAAATATTTGTATTAAATTCAGCATCAAAGAAAGAAATAAGTAATTATTCAACATGATTTTACATATAAATGCCAAGTACAAACTATAAAGTGTCATAGCAAGCCAGTTGTATAGAAAATCTTACCAAATCAAACTTCTTTTCAAGAGTGAACTGATTTATTCAATCTTGTAAAGCATTTGGCCAAATTAAATTATGAAGGTTGTCGCAGTATGAGAATTCAAAAACAGGTCACTGGAAGGTTGAATGTTGTTTGGATACCTGGTAAACCTAGCCAACTGTCAGTCTAGAGGGATTCCCATGAAGGACAAAGTAAAGTATAGGTCCTTTAATATACAACATGGATTTTGTTTCAAATATGGTCTGCAAGACGGGCTTTTAATCTGAAGGCTATCACTGTATGACAATGGAAAGGTTCTAGGTCAGTATTTTTTCTATTATTTATGAATAAAACGAAAGTATTTTACATTAAGTTAGGAACAAGTTTTTACATCTGATAGTAATCCCTCCTGACAGACCCTGGGTTGGACCAGTACTTTGCATCTGCGAAGGCTGAAGAAGTTTTTGCCCCAAACAGATTTCAAGCTTCAAACTTTCAGTGCTGTTTATCAATGGAAAAGATAGATAAACTACCGGTTTGACAATGAATCTTTAAATTTCAGTATTTGCTGCTCAAAGTACAGCTCTAGGCATTTGTCTTAATATTTTTCAAAAACTTGAGGTAAATTTTGCAAAAGCTGTTTTTTCTTCTTAAACCAATTGTTTTGTTAATTACTCAATGAAGGGAACAAATATCCACTATCATACACTTTTTCATGTAAAAAAAATACAAGTGAAAAAAAATCCTATATAAACAATCTTGAGGGCCATGAAGGCCCTGGAAACGCTCATTTGAGAACCAGGTATTAGTGGGAGGAAATGAAACAGCAAATGATGTTTTAGTAAATGCGTTCTGCCCCCTGGCAGCCATGTTTTTCAATCAATCCAAATAATTTTGATAATCTTGAAAGAGAGTGACCCAACTTTGAAATCTAGTACCTTTGGAAATTTGTACTACCTACATATAAGGAAAATGGGATCTGCTCCCTAGCGGCCATGTTTTGATTATCCAATTAATTTTTACAATCTTGGTAGCGAGTCACCCAAGAAACATCTGTGCCAATAAACTTTGAAATCAAATAAGTACTTTTGGACGAGAAGATCTTTCAAATTTGTACTAAATGCATATAAAGCAATATTTTTTGATCTGAATAATTTTTACAATCTTGATAGAGAGTGACCAAAGGAACATATTTACTAAAAAGCTTTGAAATCCAGTTAGCTCTTTCAGACAAGCAGACTTTTCATATTATTTTGCACTATAAACATATAAGGAAAATGAGCTTCGCCCCTTGGCGGGCTTACATTTTTACCAATACAAAGAATTTTTTTAATCTTAGTAGAGAGTCATCCAAGGAACACTTGTGCAAAAAAAACTTTGAAATTCAGCAAGTACTTAAAGACAAGATTTTTCAAAATTGTACTATATGCATATAAGAAAAGTGGGCTCTTCCCCTGGCAGCCATGTCTTTCAACTGAATCATTTTTTACGATCTTGGTAGAGAGTATTCCAAGGAACATCTGTGCAAAAATATTTTAGAATTTAGTCAATACTTTTAGCCAAGAAGATTTTTCACTTTTTATTTTTAAATTTAAATAAGTTAAGGTGTACTTTGTGAATACTGTAGCCCTTCAGTAAGCCTGATATGCCTTAATTTGACCATGATGACCCCAGAGGAAACCCTCCCCAAGGCACCTAAACATGTCTTAGTCCAGTCCCATTATCATAGCTACATACAAGTTCAGCATGGCTGCAAGGTTCAAAATATTTTTCTTGCCTGATCTACCAATATTGACACAATTGACAACAGCTAATTTAGACAACAAATTGTTTCCACTACCTCCTACTACAATCTGACTTAAGCATGTATTACTGATACTTGATCAGTTATTGTCCTTTGACAAACGTTGTAACACTGTACAATTAATACAGTCAGCTGAACATCAATGCTCTCATAAATCTGACAATAAAAAAGTCACAATCATTAAGCAATGTTTATTTTTCGATAAAATTTGAAAGGAGCAATCATTATTGGATTTTCTATCAACAATATTGCCATTTGTAATTGATTGTGGATAGACCAGTCATTTTACTATAATGATTTCTATTGTAGGGCTTTAAGTTAAACCCATTAAGTTGACAATGGCAGGTTCCTGCTTGTTTACATTAACCTTCAAAGTAATACAACATAAAAGTAGTGTTGACTTAACATAAGTCTGTAATTCTAAACTATAATCTGGTATATCCAAAATACCCAATACTTGATGAAAATGCTGGATGAAGCCAAAAACATCAGTTTTCCAAAATAAGCTCACTATAATAGTATGTGTATCAATTGTTAAACAAGAGGGCCATGATGGCCCTGGATCACTCACCTGAGTATAGGGTTACCCATGGAACATCAGTCTGTATTAAAACATTCTGAAATCTGGCCAGTAGTTTTAAAGGAGATGATCCCTGCAAAGTTTTATCAAATTCTGTACAGAAGTTTCAGAGGGGAGGTCATTTTAAGTTTTCAAAATGTACATAAAAGGCAAATTAGTCCTGCCCCTTGCAGCCATATTTTTTAATGGATCTGAATAATTTTAACAACTTTTGTGAAGCTTCACCCAATGATCATTCCTGCCAAATTAAATCAAATTCTGTCCAGCAGTTTCAGAGGAAATGTCCTTTAGAGATTTTAATATACACATATAAGGCAAATTAGCCCCACCAATGGCGGCCATGTTTTTTTACGGATCAGAATAATTTTAGCATCTTTTCTGAAGCTCACCAAATGATCATCCCTGTCAAAATTAATCAAATTCTGTCCAGCAGTTTCAGAGGAGATGTCGTTTAAAGATTTCACTATAAATATATAAGGCAAATTAGCCCCACCCCTGTCGGCCATGTTTTTTTATGGATCAGAATAATTTCACCAACTTCTGTGAAGTTTCTCCCAAGAATCATCCTTGCCAAGTTTAATCAAATTCTGTCCAGTAATTTCAGAGGAGATGTCGTTTTAAGATTTTACTATACACATATAAGGCAAATTAGCCGTGTCCCTGGCAGCCATGTTCTGGAACGGATCGGAATAATTTTGGCAACATTTGTGAAGCTTCACTCAAGGATCATCCTTGCCAAATATAATCAAATTCTGTCGAGCGGTGTCAGGAGATGTAGTTAAAAAATTCAACTATATTTCAACTATATCCATATATGGCAAATTAGCCCCGCCCCTGGTTGCCATGCTTTTTTATGGATCAGAATGCCTAATTTTAGCAACTTTCATCCCTGCCAAATTTAATTAAATTCTGTCCAGCAGTTTCAGAGGAGATGTGGTTTAAAGATTTCACTATATACATATATATAAAGCAAATTAGCCCCACCCTGGCGGCCATGTTTTTTCCCGATCGGAATAATTTTAGCAATCTTGGTAAAGTTACCCAAGGAACATCTGTACCAAAAATATATTGAAATCTGGCAAATAGTTTTGAAGAAGATGACTTTTAAACTTTTCATATTTTTTTTCTTTCAGTTGGCATGGCAACCAGAGTTCCACATGGATCAAGTTTATTTAAGCAACTTTTGTGAAGGTTCACCCAAGGAACATCCCTGCCAAGTTTAATCAAATTCTGCCCAGCAGTTTCAGAGGAGATGTCGTTTAAAGTAAAAGTTGACAACGGATGACGCACGACGGACGCAAGGCAATCACATAAGCTAAAATCAGCTAAAAATCACAAGCTGTTACTCTCCTTCTATCACCAGATGTAGAAAAATGTAAAACTGGCAGTCATGGGTCAACATGGATCAATTTGAGTTGAAAACTTGCCTCCTGCTTTTCTACATTTAAATTTACATGTACCTTTTTTCAGGCAGTGTTTATCTTTTACTCGTTTTACAGCATAAAGCTACATAATAACTTATTTATATTGTAAATATTCAATTTAAGGGTATGGTGTACATTGACAAAGATGAGACTGAAACAAACATAAACGAAAATACAAGAAATTCTATAAATTGCAATCATTTAAAAGTAATCCTCTGAATATTAGTACAAGTAAGCTTAGTGTTCCTCAGTATTACAATCATGGAGGAAGGCTCTGGTCCATAAAACATGCACAGTTGTGAAATAATTGTAGTAATTTAAATGGAGACCTTCATAAAATCCATTTTAAAACTGACATTTTTATACAACTTGTGTCATACCATCGAAAATGCAAATCACTTCTTCTTTTAATGCTGGCAAAGGGATGTATTACACAATTCTTTTAATCGTTTTTTTCCCAATTAATACTAACACTTTATTATTTGGGGATCCAAACCTATCATTAATAGATACATGTATTAAATATGAAAATTGTTGATGCAGTTCATTTCTAAATACAGACAACTAAAAGATTCAATTAATAGCTGTTATATACTACTCAAAGTTTGCTAAGCACCACCCGCTATTTTCCCATAGAGTCACATAAAAACACATGCTTAATGTAATGCTATGTACCTGAAAGGAAAGCGTTAGCTGATCATCATTTTTACGCATAGTTTTTGTCAAAATGATAGAAAAGAGACTCAAAAATGAGTTACAATGATTTAGCCAATTCCTGTCATTAGTTGGCAAATTCACAAAAGTGTGTTTTTTCCAAGAAATGGCATTTTATAAATTGAAGTTAAATCTTGTGATCAATACAGAAAAAAATGACCATGAACAGGCCAACATCGTCACAAATATCCTTAAAAGTATTCCATTTAGAAAACAGGAATATTTGAAGATCAAAGTTCTGAATTTAGCTGACTTTAAATTTTAAGGTGTTTTCTCAAAATTTCGCACTTTCTAATTATGATTAATTCACAGTATTGAGGATCCGAAAGGCTTATTTTTTGTAACTGGTAGTAAGTTTGGTACATAAACAATACTTCTGCATAAAAGCAAGATTTGTTTTATTGTAAAATTTAATGTAGCATGCCTTTGAAGTCGCTTGTCTAAGCATGAAATGCTACGGGAAAATAGCGGATGGTGCTTAGCAAACTTTGAGTAGTATATAATGTTTATTTGTTATACATAAATTACAGTGTTGGTCACATTCAGAGTCAAAATCAGAACTTACTCTCTCTCTCAGTTACATGGAGAATATATGCTCAATATGTATGAGCTTTGAATATATACGTAGCGTGTTGGTCATGGGGCTTATTTTTGCCATTTATATGTGTGTTGATATACTTTTATTATAATTATTTTCTAGAAATGACTGTAATATTTGAAATTGTAATAAGCTCGGGGAAGGGCCATAACTAAGTTGGACAGAACTCCCATCGACCCTATTTCAAATATTTTGAAATAAAATATGTTTATGTATCTTAACACAATGAATGATGAAAAAATTATCCTGGTCACAAAAATTCTTCCTTTAACTCTGTATATACTACATACTATTATGTTAAGCTTAAAAATAACAATACCTACACAATGTACAGATATAGCAGTGATATTTTTTCAATGAATATAACATCTTGATATATCAGATTGGGCCAGCGAGCCTGTTGCACTTACCGGATGTCCATTTAACACAACTCTTGACATTGTGAAACACGAAATCCTTAAAAGTTGTTTTAATAAGTCCAAATAAGTGTGACACCATCAAAATCGCTGTCTTATTTCCTCCTGAAACATACAGGAAAGAGTAAAAGTTGACATGCAAATAAGGTATGGAGCTCAACCTATCACCACCTAAAACCAGATCAATGGGATGGTAAATGATGATGATGCTTTAAGAGCTATGTCCTTTCAGTCTGATCTTGCTTTTTCATACTCCGGAATATTGTCAATATATCCAGAGTAATTATCTGATTATTGATTGCATTGCTTACAACTGGAATAGAACAGGTCCACTGTTGAAGAATCTATCTGGTAATGTTGTTGTAAATGTCACGGCAGTTCATATAGATTAATTACCACTACAGTATTGGAATGAATTGACTGGCTTTGTTTATAGCCACAGACATTAAAAGTACAGTCCCTCACACAAGCAAGTAATAAATATGAGTGACTTATGGTAAGGCCCTTCCATAATTGATGGAAAGACTCACTATAATGTAACTGGAAACGGAAAGTCTTTGCGATATACCACTCTCAGGTTTCTGTAACTTGATCCACAGACATTTAATCAATTTCTTATTAACATTTGACAAATGTTGAAAAAAAGTGTTTGGAATAATCATAAATCAGTTTGTGAAGAATTTGATTTGTGATCCAATTCACATTTTTGAGACCATGGTAAAAGCATTAAAAATTACCTATAAAATGACATTACAATACATATCATCACATATTTACAAAATTATTACTCTCAATACTTGACTGAATATTTATGTATCACTGTAAAAGCTCCATACAGGGAGCAATGTTAAACACACAGAATGAATTTTCGCCCATAGGGCTTTATAAAAAATCACGGAGAAATACAAAAGCACTACATCATTGTGTGATTATGCCATATTGTTTTTGGTCAAAATGCAATGATAAAGCCCTGTGGGGGGAAAATCATAAAAGAGTTGTTCATCTGTGAATATTTATGATATAAAAAAAGTACATATAATGACTGTCACTCTTCTCCCCTAATTTGATGTCATGACAAAAAAGATATTGACCAAGATATTTTAAGTGTATACAGACTGCAAGTAAATGGCAAAAAGAACTCCAACTGTATTGAAGTCTAATGAAGATAATAATAAGTTCAGAGGGGTTGAATAGGTCCAGTTTAGAAAAATCAAAGACATGTTAAACAGCATCATCGATTACCCACAACCGATCGATAGATCATCTATAGGCCATGGAATTTTAGGGCTGGATTTTGTCATTAAGGGTGTGTCAAATTACGTTATTTCATTGGTGGCATCAGGTTTTTGAAACCAATCATAAATGCTGTTTTATAAAGCTACTGGATACATGCAGCCCCTTATTGTTTACATGACTTCTAAGCCTCCACACGAAAGAGTATAGCATTTATAACATGTGTTTTCATTAGTCAATAAGTTAATAATTCACAACTGTATTATAACAGTTATGACAGTTTGCTTGCTTATTTCCCAACGGCATAATGTCATGAGGTGAGACGGAATAAGTCAGCTGGTGGTATCTAATGATGATTATACACAGATAGCAAACTCTATAGTTTGGCCACACAGCAGACTGAATACTTTAACCCTTTCCCTCATATAGACTCATTTTGACGCACTCAATAGGTACCACATAAAGCCTGATCTGCAGAAAGCCAAACTCAAACCTTACCAAATTTAATTGTAAAATCCTAATTACCAGACCACTGAGCAGCAGCGAACAGCATAAAACCTGATCAGCCTGCGAGTTACTCGCAGGCTGATCTGGTTTTATGCTGTTCGCATAGGTCTTTTCATGGTGTCCTCTATGAGGGAAAGGGTTAAAAAAAGTATGGAAAAATCACATGGAAAATGTATAATCATACATGTATAACAAAAAAAACATTTCTCTACCACAAGGAATTCTTTTCAGTTTGATTTATTTTAAAAATTCTTTTAAATTAGAGAATTTAAATTCAACCAGTATAACAGAAAAACAACACATTTTACACAGTTATCATCATGCAGGTACTTTTCTATGTTGCAAAAAACATTTTTATTTCCTGACTGATTTTAATGAATAAGGTATCATTTTGATGGTAATGTGATGTTCTATTGCAAGATACAGTATCCTTTCACATATCTTCAGTAGAAAAGAAGATATTTGAAAATGTGATATTGTGCAAATTGAACAATTTTATTCAATCCACTTGTATGGGTCAAACTAAGATACACTAGCAGGTTAAATCACACTGCCCATTTAAGCATTACATTCAAGATCAATTCAATGCATCTGACACAAATTTTGATCAGATCAATCCTAAAATATGCAAAGCGTGTCGGTCAGGATTCAAAGCTGAAGGGGGTTAGGTAATTGGAACCCATACTTTGTGGAGACACTGTTAATTTTAGGAAAATTCAGATTCTATTTCTTTTTCATTTTGAGGAAAATACCATGCTTTACTGATGTGGGGAAAAAATATAAATATTCTTATTTCAACTGGTATTTCCTGGAGATAGAGAGGAGGAAGTTAAAGAGGACAATTAATGATTTTTCTTCATTTCCCATATATAAATAGGCTACTTCCTATAATTTCAATATCTTTTGTTTTTATACAGTGAAGATCCATTAGAATGCAAAAGTAAATATAATGTGGTTCAACAATGGACCCCAAGTCAGTATTCTTGGACCTTTGTTGCTTTCAGCTGCATGTTTCCCAATATAGTTTTGCATCTAGATTTGGACCACAAATATAGCATTATAAAGGAGCTGCACTTTACTTCCTTCAACAGAAGTCATGGTATGTGATATGAAGAGTAGCCAGGTACACAAACTTTAATTATACACCTGTACAGTACTCAGGAAATTTTCTGGAGAGTCATTTTATTGATACTTTGTTGACCGATGAGACCAGACCTGATAAAACTGTTGTGGGTCTCACTATTCAAACAAATGATTAAATTTATGCACATGATAATTACATGCTCATGATAAGGTACTAGACAGTTTGGTTTAGAACTTCTACTGGTACTTCTGCTTTTCTCTTTAGACTCTTTCACAATTTTGATCAGGATATGTATATGAGAATGTTAAATATAATGTACTTAATGAGGATTTACCTTGGATAATTTTATAGGTTTGATTTGTGTGCAAACAATTCAAGACAATAAATTCTTTTTATGTGAATATTTTACTATATGAAAATGACTTCTACAATTAGTATTTGCTCTTATCAGCCAACAAGCAACTTATACATTGATTATAAATGTATCTAAATTATAAAGGATGATTTTTTTTTATTTATCGCAGCAGCAGCAGCAATAGAAGTAGTACATTTTCAGACCACTTTTCAGACTAAGATGAATTGATCTTATTTAAAGAGTCTGACTGTCTCGTTGTAAGGTAGGACTTTACTATAGAATGTAGTAGCAGTAGCAGAAGTGGTAGGACAAACAGCAAAATATGGATTACATTTGAATCAAAGTCTTACATAATATATCAATATCTAGAAATATACAAGCTCAAAATCCCTTAAGAAAGAATTTGGCATATATAGTCCTGGGAGATAAGTCCTAATTAAAACTGTCATAAATTACAAGGACCGACAAAGTTATCAACAAAAGCTGCCAATATATTACACGGATCCACTCCAATTTTGACACCATGATCTTGTTTTGCACAACTCTGACAATCACTGAAGGACAAAATGCACTAGAGTTAATGTATTAATACCTGTATCAAATTGCAAATTGTTTAAGCCAGAAAGATTTCAAACTGTGGACTGAAAATATATAGCCTTTCATGTAACAGTCATCGAGGGTAACGTTAAATTATTCAGCTATCAGCAATTTATTCTTGTCAGCTTGGCACATTTTTAATATCATTCAGCAATTCATACCAGTTGGCTGACAAGTTGTCTATAGTGGAATGTTATGCAGTACAAAAGGCTAAAAGCTAGGCAGTCAATCCACGCAGTATAAATATATCTCTACATCATGACATCGCAGTCTACCCAGTTATGTCCTCTTGAATATGTGTGTCGAATTTAAAGCTTCAAGTGGGTGTTAAAAATCAGCCATTACTCTGCGGTGATTACAAACATTAAAACCCTACAAAAAAATATATGGAGTCAAAAAAAATGCACTTCAAAATGTTTTTTTTTTCTTAAGATTACTTCCAATCTTCAGATACTGTTTCAATTATTGTTAGGAATCATAAAATGAATATACATGTATATGATTACACATAATATATGATCATAATGTATGATAGAAATAAATTGAATAAAATTTTTAGTATATATGTAAGTCCACCAACAAGATGTAGCAATCAAAACATGTCTATATCATAACATAAACAAGACTCATATTAACATCTCTGCAGTCTGTCCTCTATTTCTTGATGTCAACAGAAGCTTCTGTAATTAACTGGCAGCTTTCTCAGTTAAATTCTTAAAAACCCAGCGGTTGTGATCAGTCTTAAACGTTGATAGGACCATCAGAGATTTGACTATCTCAGGCTGCATAATTTGAGAATGTTAAGTGATCGCCATATCTAGGTGATTAACAATTCAAAAATGTGCCTTAACACTAATGCTATTGTTACACATAACTGGACATACTGTTATGGTCATGTTATCACAAATCTACTAACAAAATTAATGTTGACAAAATAATTTCTAGAGTTACCAGAATGACAGCCGGGGACCAGATTGAAGCATCGCTACATATGGCAATGGAGATAAATATGTTAAATCATATAGGGGTGTATATCTTAAATTTATTGAATTCATCGCAAGCAATGCAAAGCAAAGCGCTGTAATAAATCAAAGAAATTTAAGATATAAACAACAACATATTTACAGTTTGTCACATACAGCTTTGCCTTTCACCTCGCATCACTGAACCACCGCCCGTTTGACAGATTCACACGATGTTTTAAGCAAGGTTCAGAATCATTATAAGACTACATGAATATGAAGGAATCAGTCCCCGCCATAACAAGCTCTACCCACAATGCTCTTGGGTCAAGTAGGCACCATAAAGTCACTGATTTTCTTGATATCAAGACCTCATAGCTCATTTTATGCAATATATTTTTCAAATTTTGAACAAAATACATGCATTTCATTGGATGATTAAGTAGGACAAACTGTAAAATGCTATATCATTACAAGTGGAACTACTGTACACAAGGCCTTAACCAACTATACCAAGCAACTACAGTAATGCCTTAATCTTGACCAACTACACCAGGCTGAAAAATCATGCCTTAACCAACTACACCAGGCTAATAAAGTGATGCCTTAACCAACTACACCAGGCTGATAAAGTGATGCCTTAACCAACTACACCAGGCTGATAAAGTGATGCCTTAACCAACTACACCAGGCTAATAAAGTGATGCCTTAACCAACTACACCAGGCTGATAAAGTGATGCCTTAACCAACTACACCAGGCTGATAAAGTGATGCCTTAACCAACTACACCAGGCTAATAAAGTGATGCCTTAACCAACTACACCAGGCTGATAAAGTGATGCCTTAACCAACTACACCAGGCTAATAAAGTGATGCCTTAACCAAATAAAACACCAGGCTAATAAAGTGATGCCTTAACCAAAATCTTAACCTGAATTACATGGAAAACTATGCGACTATACACAGCCTTAACCAACTATTCAACTATACACGGCCTTAACCAACTATTCAACTATACATGGCCTTAACCAACTATTCAACTATACAAGGCCTTAACCAACTATTCAACTGTACATGACCTTAACCAACTATTCAACTATACAAGGCCTTAACCAACTATTCAACTAAACAAGGCCTTAACTAACTATTCAACTATATAAGGCCTTAACCAACTATTCAACTATACACAGCCTTAACCAACTATTCAATTATACAAGGCCTTAACCAACTATTCAACTATACACGGCCTTAACACGGCTTTAACCAACTATTCAACTATACACAGCCTTAACCAACTATTCAACTACAAAAAGTTACAAAAGGCCTTAACCAATTACAAAAAGCATTAACCAACTATGCGACTATACACAGCCTTAACCAACTATTCAACTATACACGGCCTTAACCAACTATTCAACTATACATGGCCTTAACCAACTATTCAACTATACAAGGCCTTAACCAACTATTCAACTGTACAATGCCTTAACCAACTATTCAACTATACACGGCCTTAACCAACTATTCAACAATACATGGCCTTAACCAACTATTCAACCATACAAGGCCTTAATCAACTATTCAACAATACATGGCCTTAACCAACTATTCAACCATACAAGGCCTTAACCAACTATTCAACCATACATGGCCTTAACCAAATAATCAACTATACAAGGCCTTAACCAACTATTCAACTATACACGGCCTTAACCAACTATTCAACTATACAAGGCCTTAACCAACTATTCAACTATACACGGCCTTTAACAACTATTCAACAATACATGGCCTTAACCAACTATTCAACTATACACGGCCTTAACCAACTATTCAACTATACACGGCCTTAACCAACTATTCAACCATACATGGCCTTAACCAAATAATCAACTATACAAGGCCTTAACCAACTATTCAACTATACACGGCCTTAACCAACTATTCAACCATACATGGCCTTAACCAACTTTTCAACTATACAAGGCCTTAACCAACTATTCAACTATACATGGCCTTAACCAAATATTCAACTATACACGGCCTTAACACGGCTTTAACCAACTATTCAACTATACACAGCCTTAACCAACTATTCAACTATACAAAGCCTTAACCAACTATTCAACTTTACAAGCCTTAACCAACTATTCAACTATACAAGGCCTTAACCAACTATTCAACTATACAAGGCCTTAACCAACTATTCAACTAAGGTGATGCCTTAAACAACTACACCAGGTCAACTGTCAGTCTTTTTTTTGTTTTTGTGCATTTTTGTGTCGATATTGAATTTGTTCTTCAATTTTTCAGCCAATGACAAACCTAACACTTTTATACTGTCCTATCAAGATCATTTTCAGATATTTTACTCAAAATTTGACACAACACATAGAGCAAATAAAATACAATCATTATATCAGGTATCTGCCTGTGGACTAAACAATGTACATGTATACCCAACGCCATTATCTGTGCCCAATACTGCCCAAAGGTCCCACCTTTAGGTAGATCAATGGGTGATCAGTTGTCTTGATAACTCATGCCATGACATGCCCCCTTTTTATGTACTGGTATACCAATCTTATAAATATACATGTACCATGATATCCTCTCAAATGGAATTGAATGTAAGAATAAAGAATACTTTGAGAAAAAGTATGTACTCTTTATACTCTGATGTCAATGTTTTATCAAAGATTCACTTTGACCTCAAGTCAAATGTTAATTGCTTGGATATCATGTTTCCTAGTATCAGATGGTGACAATGAGAAATTGTGTGCTGAAAGTATTGTCATTTTTATAAAAGAGAAGACTGACAATTCAAAATTAGACAATTGACTGGTTTCATCCACTGTGTGAATATCAGGAAGATGAAGATATATTTTGCCATTGCATGTTTGTATCGTGTCAACCACAGACTGTCCACACAGTTCCTGAATTTCAGAATACAAATTTCCCTAGAAGAGAGGATTTACTTATCATTCAAATTTCAATTCATATTATTGTGAGTGTTAATTTGTTGCTATATTTTCTCATGATGAAAAGCAGAATACCAGAATCTTCCTTTAAATTGCTATTTAACAATCCTTCCAACTGACGTCCAGCAGACCTGGCGTTGTGACGCTCCTCCAAGAATAATAGAGGAAAAACAGCTGTGACTAAATAACATTTTGTCCAGTTGTCACCATAAAATTCAGTAAAAATCAGTCACTCTATATCAAACATGCAGACTTATACGAAAATACAGTATCATAACCATGGGCACTGAGCACTGTATTTCTGTAGTTAGCTGACTGATAACTGACTGGGTCTGACCATTATTCTTGCTGGTACTGGTATACAGCTCCCTTGCAGGAGGAGGGCTCCAGGACTGGACAGACCAGTGTCAAGATAGGATTTATATGCCGGTGATGTCTCATGTGATGGAAATGATATCCGATGTAAGTGTACTGGGCAGTCATTCTAGTCTCATCTTGTCCGATCACCATCCCACAATAATTTTGTGCCATGGTCAAATGTGAGATCTGTAGCAGCCAGTTGTATATCAACAAGAGAAATCACAATGATATCTGATGAGTTACATCCCTAAGTAATAGTTAAATGCTAAATGAATGTATACTATTGAATCTCATAGTAAATTTAGTAAGGTATTCATTCATGTCAACATAGCAATTTATATCTTATATATGGTATTGCATAAAACAAGACTTGTAAAATATGTTTTCAACTTTACATTCGTTGTGTATTGATGGTGGAGTATCAAGACAGGTGGCGGTCATTTGGTTTGGTTGGTAATTAAAATAAATAGTCTTAACTAACCAAATAAAGCATGTTATATTTTCTATCTAAGCCAATGTGGTCATTCTATTGTAAATTAAAAGGCAAAACAACCTGATGTAATTGGTTACAATGAATCTGAACATTATGTCAAAGAAATATTGAACTGGTTGTACACATTTTATTCACGCTGTCCAAAGAAGCACATATCAAGCTACAAAAACTGTCCAGTGTAAATATCCTAATGCGTGTATATGTGTGGCAGAAATGATTTATTCTGGATTATTTTTGGCTAAATATATTCTCTGTGATCTATTATTCCATATTAAATAAA
>CM037779.1:15564578-15614578 GCA_021229015.1 Solen grandis
GATGTTACCTTATTAACGTTCACGGACACCCAATTCTAAGTAATTCAGTGATATTTCAAGGTTAAAAAACTCAAATCAAACAATCATATACATGTATATAATAATAAGAGACAATTAATTGTGTCGAAAATTTATAATTGTTTCATATCTTATACAATCTACATGTAGTTAGGAATAAACAATTATGAGTTTATATAATGTTATAGATTTCATTGTGTTTCATAAAAAGAGTTTATAAATTCTAGTATATACACGCAAAAACATGAACAATGCTATATTTCATAAATCTTTAAATGTTTTGATACAGTAAATTATAGTAAATGCAAATTACAAAATAATATGAATATTATAATTTTGATTTGTGACAAAATGACCTAGACATATATATATATATATATATATAACACGGAAATAAAGAGAAATAAAATATACAACACTATGTACTTTAAGTCTTCATCATATAACTGAATGGTCAATGACAAACAACTTCTAAGTTTTTGTAATAGTATCCCTTATTATAAACGGAACATTTCTCTCTTTCCTACTCTAAAGATTTTGGAATGCAATGTACTCCAAATTGACCTCCCTTTAATCGTTCTGTAACCAGAGAACAAACTTTCGACATACGTATGTCATAAAATCATCTTGTTATACTTTCGAATAGTTATACATGTATTTTGAGATAAAACTAGTTTAGCTTGTAAAAGCCAACACTGACAGTCACTTGTGATAAAGCATTGTTTGACCTATGAATCTGGAAAAAAAATCAATCAACTATTTTCTTAACTCATCAGATCTACTAAGCAATAAGTGATAATTTGTGATGATAAACTCAATATAACCTAAGCTTCCGGTTGGAAAATACATCACAATCGATCTATCAAAATTGTAAACACAGTCTAACTCGTACACATTCGTGAGCTATTGACTTCAAAATAAATTTAATGGTATTGTGAACAAGCGAATACACAACTGAATGACATCATCATACAACAGTCATGGCAATACAGTCGATATGAAATAGTTTGAGATTAATGCGCGATATATGTTGTTCTCACTATACACAGTCATGTGATATTTTGATGCTGCTAAAACTAATGAAACAGAAACATCGGAAATGTTTTTAACGACATGATATGCTCCAAGTATAAACCATCCGAATCACTTTGAACACTGGGCTGGGTAGAAGATTATCGATTTTGCTAAACTTATTCCTTACTTATCACGTAACAACAGAAGATCGTGTGCTCTTATTAACGCTTGGATTTTGAAAATCTGAAGTCGTGGTCCTCGTCACTGGAAGAACTATATCTAGGGTTGGATTTCGTCGTTGCTTTGTTGTACATCATTGCGTCATGGAAATCATAAGCCGATGGATATCCATGGGGTTCCATAGCGATCCTCTGGTCCGTATTTACCCGTCTCGAAAAGGCACGTTCATTCATAAATCTGCTCTGATTCGTCCGGAAATCTATCGGGCCAACGGGTCCGTTACGTCTTGGTTGTCTGTAGTCAGCAATATCACTGTGATGACTGGTCCATTTTGGTTGGTAGGTTTTTCTGGATATCCTTGTCTTAATGTCGGAATGGGCCCCGTAAACTGGAGATGCCGATCTGGCCCTGGAACGGACGTAGACTGGACGGGGCACCATCCTTGGCGGAGGGGAAACAACCCTGCGGGCGTACATACGCATTGGCTGTGGTGGCGGTCGGACCATCATCATTGGTCGTGGTGGAGGAGGTTGCTGGTAAAGGACAGGTCTCATCATTACGGGAGGTGGGGGTGGTAGTGCTCTCTGGACCATAACAGGTCTTGGAACGGCAATAGGTCTTGGCGCCATTACCATAGGGCGTTCTACGACGCCAGAGGATTGCACTTGAAGTGTATCTTCATCTTTCCTGATCAAGTTCGTTTTATCAAAACCAATATAAATTGTACTGCCCTCTGTTGGGGGTACCCGCGGGGTTTTGATAGCATAATGGTTAGGTTCATTGATAGGAAGGTTTTGAGGTTGTGTGTATTGTACAGTCGGCTCTACCACTGCAGAACTCTTGACGTATATCGTGTCACCGCGATAATCATAGTTCCCGTTTGCAGCGGTTCCATTTGTTGTATAATCGGCCGAAGCGTGAACGACCGGAACACCATTTTCATAGCTTGTTGAATCAGAGCGGGTCAGGGATTGTTTCAATGCCATGTTTGCTGACGCCGTTGTGTTCACAAGATGCAAAGCGTCCCGCGTCGAATTGCAGATAAATGCATGACATTCGGCGATTTGTCTCCCCTGATTTCGTCTAATGATGCAAGAAAAAATTGCAGGTTGCTCAGAGTCCGTTTGTACAGTGTTGACGGGTACAAACTGCCGGGATTTTTCGCCTGTTGTGCCATCAACGGCTGTTACTGCTCGCATGGCGGCGCAGATGGTCAATTTCGCCAGTGGAAATTGAACGACTTGGTTTGAAGCTATGTAGGTCATTTCCAAAGCATCTGGGAGTACAGTAAGTGACGCGTCGATACCTTCAACGTCATTCATGTCCATCGGATAGCGCTCGCGTAGCGGCTTTTGAAGGGCCTCTATGCCTTTCAAGGTCTCCACAGGTGGTGCACTTCCTATATATAAAACCCTGCATTTGTACATCGTTGGATCCTGTCCCCGTAGTATTACCATCTCTGTAGGTGTTCAAATCAACAGTTTTGAAAAAATTACAATCTAACACTACTTCACTCACGAGCACAATTTAAAATTCCGTAATGAAAAACGCATATAGGATCTTTAATTTTCCACGTGTAGAGAATGTCCATATATATAACTATGAACGTATGTGCAAATTCACACACCTGTGTGATGAAGCCTTCGATACCAGGTATACTACATAGCCTCGCGATTCACCTGTTGTGTTTATCTCACCACTTTCCATTCACATTCTTATGATATAACCGGTTTAAACGTCCCAAACACACAAAATATGTGCCTGACTCTACGTCACACCCATACTGAGCGAGTTTTCGCTCATTCAAGCATCCGATGTCATTTAATAATAATGTTTCACACTTCACTGCTTCGCCTGGGTATATAGCGGTAAAGAAGGGTTCGCATAAGTGTCCTGTTCCTGACTGCATTGATTCAGCCGATCAATAGAATGGGTGAATTACATTACAAGGATTTGATAAAAATAAACGAAACTACATATATAGTAGATATAAACTACAAGTATTTAAGTATACATATACCATAAATTTGGTGGTACATATCGTCAATTATTTATAACTACAAACTGTGTATTAGTATTTGTGATTTAGTGTCCCTACCCCCTTTTTCACAAAATTTGCCAAGTTTCACATATCTATTCCTTCAAGACAGATAGGATGTAAAGAGCGCGTTTGCGTAGAATATTCCAATGTTATAATCTAATGTATTTAGAGCACCGTAACAGTAAAGCAGGGAGTTTAGCGACCAACAGTAGCATCTTAAAAATGACGAATTACATATGGCTCTGTTCTCTAAATAGGTTTGCGTATAACCTATTTTCGTATATGACATTCTACGTAATTAAATTCTGAATACAAAAGCTGTGCTTGTGAAATATGCAGCGGTCTCATTCATCGACATTAGGCTAAACACTAACCATATACATATAATAAAGTACATATATATCAAACTTACTACATGTACTAGCTAGGCAGGTCAAGAGACGTCACCGAAGGTGGGCATATAGTAGTCGCACTGTCCGTCCGTCTACATGTCTGTCTGTCAGTCCGGCAGTCCGTCCGTCCGTCCGTCCGGATTTTCGTTTCCGCTCCATAACTATGATATGGAGTTTGAAATAATATGGCAGAATGTTCCCCACCATGCAATCCTCAGGTCAAGATCAAACTTGAGTTCAAAGATAAAAAATGGGGCCATTTTTTCGTGTCTGCTCCATAACTGACTTTTTTTGATGGATTTTAAAATTACTTGGCAGAAATGATCACCACTATGAGAAACGCGTCGTGCGCAATCCTCAGGTCTATAGTTCCAAAGTCAAGGTCACACTTAGAGTTCAAAGGTCAAACCTAGGGTCTTTTTCGTGTCCACTCTAACCCTGTGACATTTCTTGATGCATTTTGAAATTATTTGGCAGAAATGTGGGGAGCAGTGGTCCAGTGGTAGGACACGCGCTTCGGGATCGAGGGGTCCCGGGTTCGAGTCCTGCCAAGGACACTGCTAATTTCCTTGAACAAGAAATTTATCCCGCATTGTTTCACTTCACCCAGGTGTAAATGGGTACCTGAGAGGGCGGTATAATTCCGTGGCGCCATGGTGTGGGCTGCCATAAGCGGAGTGAAAGACTCCCCAGGGAGATCGATAGATAGATACAAGTAGCCTGATGACCAGGCGTAAAAGCTGTAAAGTCGGTGAACGTGCCCAAGGCATGAAACTTAGACTGTAAAATGCATTTACTTTACCACCGTATGACGATGTGTCGCAAGAAATTCTCCAGGTCGGTGGCTGTAAGGTCAAGGCCAAAATTTTTTTTTTCGGGCCCGCTTCATTAAAAAATGTCAGGGAAAAGTCAAATGAAATGTCGAGGAATTTTTTCCGCAAAACCCTGAATATGCATGTCGGGGGCATTTGTCAAATCCTGTGACATATTTTTTGTTGTTTTCTGTGTGTGTGTGTGGGGGGGGGGGGGGGCAACAGAGTAGCTTTATCGTAGTTATGCCCCCCCTCCCTCATTTACAGTGGTTTCTACAGAGAGTAAAGGTCTGGCATACGCCGTTCAATGGTTGCCTGCAGTGGGCCGATCCAACATGGCGGATCACAATGAAACAAAGAAGGCAAGCAAATATATTTGGACACATCTTTTTCTAGGATTGTGCCAAGGTGATACCGTTTAATAGATCGTTGGAACAATTCATGTTTTATCAGTGGGAGTTGATTGTTTTAGGATGGCGCGCCGTTTTGAGTCTAAATGTTACGCGAATATACGATGTATGGAAGTGTGTTTTAACTATTTATCGGTATTTAACTAAGCGTATTGGTTCAATAAAGATGTACAATTGTGAAGTTTCAAATCGTCCTGTCTTAATGGTTTATATCCTATACAAAGCAGTTTATAGAATGAGGACTGGTCCGATCTTAAATAATAAAAATGAAATTATTAAAGGATACATTATGTAGATCAATTTGTTTTCCTGTTAACTTCCATAAATTTGGATGGTCGATGTGCAGGTTTCCGTCATTTAGTGGTGTTACAATGATCCATATAGAAGCTTAATTTCCGATACAAATCCGTGTAACTAACTAATAATCACATCAAGCTAACGACCTTAGCTACCTCCAGGGGTTATTTTATGCACTATAGAATGGCCGATACCTGTATATCTGCTATCCGAAGTTGCTTAGGAGCGAGCCGTTGATATTTGCATCTATAAATGGAGACTGTGCCGTCGATCGGTTATATATGATACTGAGAGTTCAAATCAAAGCGCTGCTAGCGCTGAGAGAACAGTATTGTCGCACTTATTTTGTTTATCAAAATAAATTTAATTTTTCAAGAAATTGATAAAAAAACAAAAAAAAAAACGCGTTAACTTTGTGTTAATAAGGTCATTACAAAACTAAGTTACCCTGCATATCTACAGCTGGTCAAATCCTCTTCCACTTAAGACACACACAACTTCAGCCTTCAGCGCTTTGATTCTTTCTCGCCGTGCTTTTCAATGTGTTGCCTCAGGCAGCAATTTTGTACTATGATACTAAGTTCTTTTATAAGATCACATGACTTTCAAGCCTCCACGCCGAAGTGTATTTCATTCATAATGCGCTTTTTCATCGTTCGATAGATTCAACGACTACTGCAAAACGACGAAGTGAAACTGAATAAGTTAACCGGGGTTTGTCAACGATGTGTTATACAACAGCTCCGGAACTTTACCACTAGGAACTACTTGAATGGGTAAATGCCGAACGATTGTGGGAACATGTCTATTTTACTCTCACTTCTTTCTCAAATAAAATCACCCACTCAAAACTCTCTAGCTCGAGAAATAATCTCCTTTGGATAAACCAAAAACTAAAAATAAAGAAGACTTGTTACAAGGAGGGACAGAGTTTTCAAAAAAAAATAAAAAAAATAAAAAACATCGGAAATCAGGAAACCTGCAGATTGGAAACTGTGTCTTAAACTAACACCTATATTCAGACACTAATCTGCAAGAGAAGGCGGGGGTAGAGATGGTCTTGTCTGTGGGATAAGATAGTCAGAAATGGGGATGGCAATTAGGTTATTGGTAATTTTGTACATGAGGGAAAGTTTACGTTATTCTTCGCTGATTAAGTCAGCGCCACCGTTCAGACTGCATCATGTCCGTGACGCTTGATGTCTGTCCATGTCATGTTTGATCCGCCTGGCAGCCCTGTGTTTGGCGGATTCAAGTTGGGATTTGTGAGCATAAGGGAATGGACACCAAACTGGAGCTGTCCTTCATGTTGCTGATGAGTACATTTAAACATATTCTACAAGTATGTACCTCAAATGTAATAACAAATAAGCAATGATAAGTAACTAAAAAAGTCCTTCCAGGGCTCTTGAAGAAATATATTGTCGTCATTAGTAGACTTGTATTAGATTTAATATCAAACGATAATTCAGTAAAGATATTTGTTTTTCAGTTAAACTTATTCTGAGTTATTAAAGTAAAGAATCTCACATCTTGTGTCATAAGTTGAAATAACACCAGTATGTCGTGAGCAGTTTTTCCTGCATGGGCGTGACCTTTTGCCCATTTTAGCTTTATTTGTAGCTTTATGCATGTTTCACGCCCATGCAGGAAAAACTGCTCACGACATACTGGTGTTATTTCAACTTATATGCTTTACTAGGGCGGGCGTGACGGTTGCTCAATAAGTTGTCACCTATAATCGCTACTAGGCGTATAACTTATCGGTGTTACTATAGAGGTGGTCGGGCTGGGATGATTCAGATCGGGCGGATCTCGAAAGGTGTTTTTTCTTCCAAAATTTAAGCGATTTAATCAATATTCTAACAGTTGAATATAAACGAAGCTTTCAAATAGTTCATCTATAGTCAACAAATGCATCGTAGATTAAATGTTATTTATAGACATAACAATCCTTGTCTGCTGATTGGTTATTAACGCGCTCACGTTGGCCATACTTTATTATTGTGGAATTTTGAATCCTTTTGTACAATTAACAGTTTATTTTGTATTGCAAATCATAATATCTTGTTTGGAATTGAGGAGGATATATAGATAAAAAATAAAAGGATAATGCAGCAAAAAATCAGATGATTTTTTTTTTTTAATGCTTGGTTAATATGATGTCGAAAATCGGAATTGATGAAACTCTACGTGTCTTATTCTATACTATCATGATAAATAATTTTATTTTTATTTGTAATTTATATCCTTTTAACATAGGAAAAGTCTATCATTAATTATTAATGAAATATACACGTTCGTGTCAATATGATACATTACAGTATCTTTTAAAATGGGAGTGAGACAAAACCCTTTACGTATTAGAGGAAACGAGGCTTGATTTGGGATCAACAAATGCAATTTGAAACTGTATCAAAAAAGTACAATTAAGTTCATATTTCAGTGATGTTCGATTGGAGAATAATTTTTGCGACACATTAAAATGTCAAATTTTATATCTAATAGTTTACAGCCGTTATAAATATTGTTCATGCTTAGAGTGATTCATTTAAGTATCCGTGTTTTCTAATCACTAACCATGTTTTTCAATTCCACAAAAAACAGTACATGTGGTCAAAATTTGAATCAAACTTGACTGAATATTATGGCATAAACACTATCAACGAACTTCAAATAATGCTGAGGAAGTGAAGAGGCTAAAGCTAAACAGTGATTCTGGCATATTATTAGACTGGCGGCGGCCGCTATCTTATGCTGAAATTCGAATCGGGCCTTTCTAATTTGCATATTTCCACATTTATAACTGAGCACTCGCGACGTGTACGGATCCAAAATGCAAGCTGAGCTAACGAAGCGAGTGAGTGTGTTACCACAATGTTTGCACGACGTTTAAAGAATATTAGAAACGTCTTTTATGTGTAAAGTTGTGTGTCCACTCTTCTTTTACAAATTCTTCAAGCTGATACAACCATTTTCACGTGAACAAAATACCCGCTTTACAAAAATAAGATTTAACCCAATATCTATTACGATTGCCACTCATGCAATTATGAAAAATAGTGCTTCGCATAAGTACGTAATTAACCCAAAGTATTCAGCACGTTTCGCACGATTAATGATAATTACGATTCATTTTGTCTTTTTAAACTCAAAAGCCACGCAAAGTAGAACAGTGGAAACGCGCCATATTTGTGGAATGGAAGATCAGTGACCATGTTTTGAATGTGGTCTAAAACCGCAATGAAAATTTATGGAGCAATGGACGCAATAAAATATTACGACAATGGAAATTATATTTTAGAAATAGCAGTAAAGTCCATTGTGCCTCGATAAAACCCAAAAATTTGCTAGACACAATGAGTTGAAATTGTTATAATTATTTTGCATGGATAAATAAGAAACAATACTTAGCTGTTCGCTTTAAAATATGTCTCTCAAAATAGAGCAGACACTACTACGATTTCACAACTGGGGTGCCACCTCCAGGCAGTATAATCAGAGTGTTCTAATAAAAGGCATCTTCCAAAAATAATAATCAATATAATGTTTTAAATTTTGAACATATAATTTGTGTACAAACATCAAGAATTTTCATATACCGCCAATGTAATAACCCGAAATGGAAATTCATGCCACTTAAAATCACGCAGATGAAGTTATGTTCAATGCAACTCGTACCAACGACAAATTATGAAAACATGTTATTTATATGTATTAGATACTCCAAATTAAAACTACTCAGTTCATTATAAATTTGTCATGTACCATACTATACACAGCGGATCCATTTTAAGGTGATACCGGTATACCAATACAGCATTGAATGGCGCGTGTATGCCACACTTCCAGTAAATTAATCAAAGAAGCGCATGCTGACGCAGTAGAAGTATGAAGAAGGAAATTTAAGATTACGTTCAGGCTTCTGTCCAAATCACCATCATCAGCATGTAATATTTTAATATTATAAAAAAATGATTGATATATTTATAATCAATAAAATTTAGAACTGTTAAGTGTGTGTGTGTGTAAGGTATTGACACGTGCCATTAAGGGCCTTCTTCAAACCTTATCAACTGGGAAGGGCCGTGGGACGTTAAACCCAACAAACAAAAAAACAACTGGGAGGGGTGTGCTCGAGTCAATATTCTAGATTACGTTAGTTAGTCGTTGCTTCTGTTCATCATCATCATCATCATAGGAATGGGATTGATTTTAGACTTCATAAATATAAAGGCTCAGAGTATCAAGGTTTATCATTTTTACTATTTTATATATTGGGCATTTGAAATCAATTTCATCGTTCTGTTCTCTGACAGCTCTTGTTAGGTGTATGTTTTTAATTTTGATTATCGTGTTCTAATGTTTAATAAAAAATGAAAACTATCTTTTCTTGTTTCTTATTTGACAACTGAGAAACTGATACTGACCACATATATACCCCCCCCCCCCCCCCTTAAAAACAGATTAGAATCCAGCATATAACTTATTTGGACTGCAATCTAGCGCGCTTGCTGCTCACCACGACCAACCCGCCGACAGTCTATCAGTGCCTTCGGCGCTTTGATTAATTAAAGGGCGATACTTTTCCGATATCAGCCAAAATCAAACTTGGCCTAAAGATTATAGTTATAAACATTTTCATAAAGTTAATTGATTTTTTCAGAAATGAAGACGATAGAGTTCAAACATAGTGATATCTGGCAAATTTTAATATTAAAAGGGGCATAACTCCTGACCTAAAAGGCAGATATCAGCCGTAATCGAACTTGGCTGAGAAATTATGGCTATAAATATAGTCTATCAGTTTGAAGATGATTACTTAAAAAATAAAGATGTTCGAGTGCAAACAAAGTGGCCGATATCAGCCAAAATCAAACTTTGCAAAAAGAATATGGCTATCTACATTGTCATTAAGTTTGAAGATGATTACTTAAGAAATGATGATGCTAGAGTGGAAACAAAGTGAAATCTGTCATTCTTTTTTTAATATTAAAAGGGGCATAACTCCTCACCTAATAGGCCGATAATCGAACTTGGCCGAGGGATTGTGGTATTAAACAGTGTCATAAAGTTTGAAGATGATTGCTAACGAACTAATTTTGGACGACGGACGGACATTCATCGATCCTAATAGCTCATCATGAGCACATGTGCTCAGATGAGCTAAAATAGTCAGTGCAATATTTTTTCATTCTTTGCTCTTAATTAATTTTATATCAGCAATTAAAAAAATACAATTGTACATTTTAATGCTTTCTGGCAATATACTTAATTTTTCGTTACACCTATACACAATTCTGGACTCTCCTTACTTTTATGTTTAAATCCCAAAAAATAGATACATGTATACGATTCGGCACCAAGACGATTTGACACTAAAACAAAATTTTACAGGCTTTATAGAATTATTTTGATAAAAATTTTGAACATGCAACTAATCATCTACATATTCCGACTTATTTTCAGCCTGCAATAGCAAGAAAATAGGATTGGCTGCCCAAAATATACGTTACTTAAGCGCTTAGCAACAGCCAGTTTCTAGCCATAATTCAACTTTCAGTGCTACTCAGCAGAAATTAACTAGAACATCTCAAGCAACCTATAGGCCATTTCATCAGGGGTTCGGCAGTACTCGGTATAATTCCATAACTAACCTGGCAAATCAGTGACTGGTGCAAAATTACTACTGTGGACTAAAGATTTTTTTAATTTACGTAAGATTACATCTCATCTTGGAGTGAAATGAATGGAAACCATACACGTCTGTCTGCCCATCAAAGGATGCGCGCAAAATTCTCTGACAAACGGGTCAAATTACCGCCAGTCCCAGAAATAGCTCTTAAAAGATTTATCAAAATTTTATATCCTGTTATACTACAGTTGTGTGTGTGTGAGAGAGAGAAAGAGAGAGAGAGAGAGAGAGAGTTGACCTTCCTTGCGTTCAACTTCAGAAGATCTATAACTCCCTTATTTATTGATCTAGTGAGTAAAGAGTTTTACATGCATGTTCTTACAGATAGCAAATGGTATTTAATTTCTTCAAAATTTCAAATTTGTAATGTTACAGATTTCGAGATTCTTTTTAGTTGAGGAAAATCTCTAGTTGAGATGCTTTGTGAAACACAGACCTGAGCAATAATTATTCAGTAGGACATTGTGTTCATCATCAAGATCTATACTCAGGGCAGGGTAATCGACTGGTTAATTTATTACTGACTGGGCCAGCGGCATATACTGGAAAATGCTAAATACTTGCAAACTATACTACCTTTTTACTGGTTAATATAGTAGTAAATAATGGCCCAGTAGCCGTTGTGCTTATTATTCTGATTGCTTCCTCAGTATTACTTAACCAGTATAGGTTGATTCTTCTATTTAAAAATACATAATTCAGAAATTATTCAAAGTTAAACAAACTTGAAATAACATCATTTTTAATTTCCAGTTCTATCCAACATATCTCTTTTGTTTTCATGTCTTTTTTCATTTCATGTCTATTTTGGACTGTTTTTTTTTTGTTTTTGTTTTTACTTACAATTGCACCCGCTATGTTGTTAAGGTATTGAATAATAAGCAGGAGATGACCCTGTGAAAAGACTGTTAAACACTTTGCATAAACAATAAACTGAGGCAGTTGACTAATATGGCCTGTGGTGTGGGTCTGTAACTGGCACATGCTGAATATATAGGGTAGGGTGCCAGGTTGATCATTGGTGTTAATTGGCAACTGTACGGAATATTGTCCTGTGAAAGTTCAATTTGATTATGTAGATGTATATATAAATGATCACTCTCATTTAATTAAAATCAGCTTAAAATCATTGTCAGCAGTATTTTTTGTGTGTGAAAATACATCCTAGAGATCATATTTTGGGATTTTATGATGTCATCACAGAAGAAAATAAGACTAAGCAAAGCGGCAATTTTGTGCATGCGAAGCGAGTGCTAAAATGTCCAAGTTTTAAAACTCATGCTCAAATGTAAGAACTATGTGAAACAGTTTGGAACTCATAGATTTTCTTATTGAGGAGAACATATTTGAGACTGTCCTCCCAGACAGCCAATTATCCACTCCTAAGTGTTATCTCATTAATTTGTTTCCACATCGCTATTTTTTGTATTTTTATCAATGACCTGAAACGATGTGTCCTGAACATGACCCATCTTATCTCAACAGAGCACATCAAGCTCAATGATCACCCTGTGTCCCATCTTCCGTCGACAACAATTTGCTTAAAAAGTATGGAGGCTATTCGTTGCCAAAAATCCAGCCTTGTTGTTCTGAGTTGAACAGTTTATTTTCCGACAAAATACACAATTCATTTGATTTTCTTAGTATTTAAACTCCAGAGATACATTCTTGGACTGAATTTGCCGATGCAACATTGTAAATACGTATTTCAACAAAATGCATTTTGATAAACTACAAAACGCCTTCTTACTTTAACACTCGCAACTTTACATTGTCCGACCATCATGATTCGTCTCAGCTTAATCCAGGTTTACACGTTTGCGATGTTGGTAAATAAGCTCCGCCCATTTCCCCGCCCACTACATCATCGTAAATAAACGTAATTGTCCGCTCACTTTCGGTATTTTCCGACAACGACTGGCAAATCTCCATGCAGTTATCTCCCATGTACGAATAAGGGAAGTGTTGCAGCGTGTAGGTCTACACATTCAAGGTAAATGCATTATGAGAATTAAACAGTATCACAATTATTTACTAAGCATCATGTGTTTCAGTTGCATGAGTGCCATTGTATGAAGATATTGAATCAACATCAGAAGATATAAGAAAGATTAGTTTTTGAAACGTACCCCACCTACATTGTAAAGCCAGCAATATAAGCGCAGCATAGCGTAAATTTACATTTAGATTTTTATATCCCTGGCCAGGATTTTATCTTTGATGCTTTTTTTTTAGTCGAGCCACCAAAGCCACATGATATGAGAACCCACTTCACCACAATTGAGCTTTTTCAAAATTTAATATCTAGCCACTGCCATTACTGGTGTTGTGAATTCGCGCTCAATGCCACTTTCATAAAAAAAGTCGATTTTTTATTCACAATTTTCAGAAAAACAATGCATAATTTTCACAAACAGAGCTGAGGTGTACCGGACTCATTTTTTTGAATAACAATTCAAGAACACATCCAAAATTAAGGTGCCTTAAGTAGTCAATATTGACTATTGGCAGTGTAAAGTTCAAGTTGAAGTATTCATTATGTCTTTAATCAGGAGATGTTCTATAAAGACATAAGATATCCCTGCTTTAATAAAGATTGATCCTTTGCTTGTCACCTAGTATATTAATGTTTTAAATGCAAAAAAAAGTGTCTGACTTCCTATATTATTTTGAATCTCTGTTTTTGTTCCTGCAGATTGATTAATTTCTTTAAGAAAATACACAAAAGTTACATGCCATCAACTGTCTGTGTCTTAATCCAACTCTTAATGGGTTTTTTTTCCAGACAGTAAAAATTACTGCTTGACTATAAATCAAGATTTTTTATGCAAAATAAATATATTTATAAAAGGATTAAGTCAAATTGATATTTAAGGTTCAGTTAAGTTGCTGCTTTACTATTGTCCAATTTTCAAGTCAAAACAGGCCAAATTCTGGCTGCTGCCTTTCCCAGTAATATTAAGTAACATTTAATTACTATATCACAAATATAACCTTAATACTAGGGTATGACTGAATAAGAAAAAAGAGGAAAAAAAATCTATGCAGTTTCTAATGTAAAGCTTTCATTTCTTAATATTCACTTATAACGTTAGTAAAATTAAAACCAAAATTATGAAGCTTAAATGTCTGCACATAGCAACTTCCCTTTCATAGATCTACATAACATTTTTTTTCAACCATATTTTTTTTTTTCGTTTTCATTTTTACCACGTATATATTAAAAGAGTCCAAAGGTAAGTATAATGATTAACAATTGATGTATATAAAATTATTGTATCTACAAAGTGTATCAGACTCAGGTAAATACGAAATCTTTCTGTACTTACCGATTTATCATGGTGTAAGAGTTACCTCTCTTTATTTTCCGCTCGTGAAATTTGGCTCCGCCTTTAAATCTTCGCCTATTTCCGTGATACTGCCATATATGGGAGTTGCAAAATCATCTACAAATGTTAATCGCGTAGAAATGTAAAAGTCAAGTATGCATTTGTAAACCTGAGAATGTTATCTGATGCGGCTCCATTCTCGAACGTCGTGATGTACGGCGTAAAACGTGTCGTGTAAGTCGTTGTACATTTCGTAAATTTGAGTTTGAAAAATTATAAATATTATTTGCATTTTATCTTAGCTGCATGTTACCAAATTACATTCTAGAAGTAAAAACGTTACTAGTTAAATCGAGATAATCAAAACGCACAATACGAGCACAATATGTACCTCTCGGATAAACGTTTATACTTTTACAATTCTGTTTAGTTGAACCGAAGAATAAATTGTCATGATTACAAGGCTGGATTTTTGGCAACGAATAGCCTCCATAATAAAGACATACCTTCTGAAACCACTCGGCAGAAATTAATGAAATTTGGCAGGAATGATCCTTCCCTTCACAAAAGTTGCTAAAATAAAACAAAAGTTCCATGCAGAATTCTGGTTGCCATGGAAACCAACATTTTTTTGTGGAAAAATTGAAATCCTATTCTTTGAAACCTAGGATCAGAATTTAATTTCATCTGTCACAAATTGTCACCTTATTGTTATCTACTATCATTGCTAAAATGAAGAAGTCCCTTAAATAATGAGGTCCCCTGTTGGTCTGCTAGTTTCCTTTTATACTCTAATGGAAACTTTCAATTATTTTCCTCTCACCAATTGTCATAATTTAATTCAAATTGGCACAAACGGTTACTTCACAGCCCCCCCCCCTTAGTTTCCTAATATACTGTTTAAAAAACCCCAATAAAAACTAGAAGTCGTTTGTTTAAGATACAAACGAAGCGGCTTTCCGTTTGCTTATTTCAAAGGTATTGAATATATAAGTTAATACCAAGAAATGGAATAATGATGCATTATAATGTAAGATTAAATACGTAAATCATGAATATCATAAATTATGTATTCTTACGTACAAAAATAAGCTTTAAATCTTTTTTTCTATTTATTTTCATCTTCTTAAGCAGATATTGAGAAAATATGGATCTTATTTGATTTCATAACCGTTTACTATCATGCAGAAAAAAAAAAGGAACATTTTAAGATAATACTATCCTCAAGAATTGTTTTCTTACGTTATTCAATCGATTTTAAAAGTTTTTTTTATTCTTTATCTAATATCTTTTTTAAGATTAATTAAAATACATTTTTTTTTAAAAAGGCAGAGGTGTAAGCATAAAAAAAGGAAAATAATTTCTTATTTCTATGTAATTAACGTTATAAAAGTCTTGAAAATTCATTTGCTTTATATATTAGCTTATTTTTACAGATTTAGAAAAAGAAACCGTTAAACATTTAAAAAATATAAAAAATCGATAGGTAGAATTACATATGTTTGTCATTTTCTTCAGGTTTGCAGAAAGCCGTGATAGCAAATGCAATAAGATATCCGTATAGATTTTCTGGCTCTAATATAATTATATTAATTCATCGTAAATGCGACCCATTTACTCAAAAACATATCACATTTCACTATTCAACGCAGGCAGCACTATTTACTGCAAAAGAACAATCGGATCTTGCTGAACCAATCCAATATCCACTTTCATTTCTTTCTTCAAATCAATAGATGTACATGAATTAGCCCTTTTACGAAAAACATGAATAAGTCATGTTTGATAACGTAATCGCTTGAAATTTACTTATCTAAAGTTAATATATCCAATCTTTTGATCTTTTTAATATATTTTGCTTACAAATCAATGTTGTTATAAACAAGTGACAAAACATAAATTCCTTAAGGTATGCTTAAGATTGACATCAATACTCATGACGCTGGAGCGCAAATACATATTGAAATGAATGATCTTTATATTTCAACGTCAGAATCAAGTGACTAAAGAAAAATATCTTTTTTGCAAGGACATGTTCAGCTAACGTTCTATTAATCCAGAAAAAATATATCTTCGAGGATGCGAACAGGTTTGTTTTCACATTTTCAAGTAGGCATTCCATCAAACATGAATAACTGCCATGTTTGATGACGTAATCACATAAAAATTTCAAGACATTATGAACGTACTAAGTTTCGAATTTTTTTTTTTTTAAATTTAAGTCCATTGGTCTTATTGGCGATTTTATATGATTTTTTAAAATAATTCCTGCTTTAGTATGCATGACGTCATAACCACTTGACAAATCAAACATTTCTTGCAGTATGCATCACTTCAATTTTAACTCTATCAATACTGACTTAAAAAAAGTCATTCAATGAAAAAAGAATGTAAACCTCTATGCCGATATGCTGTCCAATTTTCATGCTTCTAACGCATCAGGGGGCTTTGTAACATTAAAATGTAATTTAAGGACCTAAGTTCGAATCTCGGTTTTGCCATGATATCTTTATATTTTTGAATTTGGAAATTTGAATGCCAAGGTGCAAATCTATATCCTAAAATACATCTTCTGAGAAAATATCAAGATAATCGGACCAAAATTGAAGGCTCTAGAGCGCGAACAAACTTTTGAAGCTGACGTGAAATCAGACGTCATTTGAAGTCATTGAATTTAAAAATAAATTAATTTATAAATTTAAACTTTTTAATTGAAGCAATATAATTTTCAAAAAGATTGAGTCAAAAGTCATGATACCAGAGCCATATAAATTTTTAAAAAAGTTGTTTTTTGTCGTTTTTATGATGTCAAAACCATGTGACTTAAGAAAAAAACCTTTAAGAAATAGAAAGAAAACCTCAATGCCGATTTGCTGTCCAATTTTCATACTTCAAACCCATTAGGTGGCCTTGTTACATTTAAATATATTTGTAGGACCTAAGTTCGAATCTCGGATTTTCCATAAAATCTTTATTTTCGAATTTGGAAATTTGAATGCCAAAGTGCAAATCTACATCCTAAAATACATCTTCTGAAAAAATATCAGGAAAATTGGACCAGAATTGAAGGCTTTAGAGCGCAAACAAACTTTTACAGCTGACGTCAAATCTGACGTCATTTGACGTCATTGAAACTTGAAAATAAATGAATTTATAAATTTAAACTTTTTAATTGCTACAATACAATTTTCAAAAAGATTGAGTCAAAAGTAATAATACCAGAGCAAAATATTTTTTTTTAAAAATATGCTTTTTGTCTATTGTATGACGTCATAACCACGTGACTTGAGATAAAGTCCTTCAGGAAATAGAAAGCAGACTCTTGGCCAATATGCTGTCTAAATTTCATGCTTCTAACGCATTAGGTGCCTTTGTAACATTAAAATAAAATTTTAGGACCTAAGTTCGAATCTCGGTTTTGCCATAAAATCTTTATATTTTCGAATTTGGAAATTTGAATACCAAGGTGCACATCTACATCCTAAAATACATCTTCTAAAAAAATATCAAGAAAATTGGAACAGAATTGAAGGCTCTAGAGCGCGAACAACCTTTTGAAGCTGACGTCAAATCATTTGACGTCATTGAAAATAAAAATAAATGAATTTATAAATTTAAACTTTTTTAATTGCTGCAATACAATTTTCAAAAAGATTGAGTCAAAAGTAATAATACCAGAGCAAAAATTTTTTAAAAATATATCTTTTTTCTATTGTATGACGTCATAACCACGTGACTTGAGATAAAGTCCTTCAGGAAATAGAAAGCAGAACTCTTGGCCGATATGCTGTCTAATTGTCATGCCTCTAACGCATTAGGTGCCCTTGTAACATTAAAATATAATTTTAGGACCTAAGTTCGAAACTTGGTTTTGCCATAAAATCTCAATCTTTTTCTAGAGCGCGAACAAACTTTTGAAGCTGACGTCAAATCTGACGTCATTGAAAATTGAAAACACTTGATTTTAAAAATTTATACTTTTTTGTCGAAGCATTTTAATTTTCATTTTGCTTGGCCATTGGCAACATATATAAATTAACTCTTGAATTAGGTTGGAAGAAGAAGAATAATGATAATAACTAGATTTCGTTTGCACGGCAAACAATAGGACTTTCTGCAAACAGTTAAAAACTCAATTAATCTGAAAATTATTGGTACGGAATACGCAGAAAATATTAGGTTTCTAGAGTGTAACCTATACATTCTTTGAAAAACTTAAAAGAATTCACCAATTCATAATGCCTGCAGAGCGCTTACAAACTTTTTGATCTGACATCTATTCTGATGTCATATGAATAAGAATATAATTGCATATGAAAATTCAGCATATTTAGCATATGCCATATTTTTTTGTAATTCTGGACCATTGGGATCACATTGAATTTATGGCACCAAAAATGAAAACATATTATAATCCCATTGCGTCAAATAACGTCTGGCCTATGGAAATCACAAGAAAAGCCTAACTTAAACCTTCTGTGAAATGTACTAGAAAATCGATTCAAAAATAAATTCTTCAGAGCGTATACGAACGTTTTAACTGACGTCAAATTTAGCATCATATGACGTCCTATACATTTGAAAATCATTGCATTCGAAAATATTTGCCAAACAATTTTCATTGTTTTTGGCCTTTGCGAATTATATTTTCCGAAAATGTTAAAAATTATGTAAGTGAAAGTAGTGTATTTTCGGAAAATGCTTAATTTACAGTGTAGCGATACCACGTGACCGTGACGTCGCTAAAGGTATTAAAACCAAGACAAATTATCAACTTTTTTAAATTCATTTAGACCTTCAGACGTCATATGACGTCAAATGACGCTCGTCTTCACAAAATAGAAGGTGGTCTTAGAGATTAATATTCAGTCCAAATATCAGTTTTCTAACTCACTTGGAAGCGATTTTATACGTATTTGAAATTTGACGTCAATGGTTCGTATCTTGGATTCGCCAAAGAACCATTACCTTTTCAAATCTGGAAAACTGACACAGCGATACACAACTAGAGCGAAACATATAAATTCTGTGAAAATTTGGTGAAAATCGGTCCAGAAATAATGGCTGTAGACCGTGTAAAACCTTTTTGTCCTGACGTCAAACCTTATGTTATATAACGCCAAATGAAGATAAAATATATTGCATTCAAAAGGACATGATTTGATGTATATGCCATTAAATTTCCATGGTCCTGGAAACTTTACAACATACTAAAATTAACGCGTAGATATCAGAAATTCTTTTTGACATTATGACGTCATATAACGTTAAGTGACGATTAGATTCACAGAATGTAAAGCCCACTAGAAGACTTATAGACTGTCCAAGTATCAGCTTTCTAGCTCATCTGTAAGCGATTTTATACGCATTTGAAATTTGACCTCAATGGTTCGAATCTTGGATTCGCCATAAAACTTTGCATTTTCGAATTTTGAAAAACGGACACTGGGATGCATTACTAGAGTGTAACGTACATATTCTGTGAAATTTTGATGAAAATCGGTCCAGAAATAATGGCTGTAGACCGCGTAAAACATTTTTAGACGACGTCAAGTTTGACGTCAAAACACGTCAAAGTCAAATGAAAGTTATTGAAATGCAAAATGTTCTATCTGAAGCATATGCTGTTGAATTTTCAAGGTGCTAAGATGTTTTCAACATATAAAAATTTACAAGTAAAATTTAGAAATTACTTTTCAACTCATGACGTCATATGACGTCATACGACATTCATCTTCTAATAATCTTAAGAAAACGTTGAGACTTATGTTCTGTCCAAATATCATCTTTCTAGCTCATCTGTAAGCGATTTAATACGCATTTGAAAATTGACGTCAATGGTTCGAATCTTGAATTCGCCATAAAACCTTTGCCCAACTAGATCCTAAGATACACATTCTGTGAAATTTGATGAAAATCGGTTTACAAATTATGGCTGTAGACCGCGTACAAACTTTTTCACCTGACGTTAAATCTGACGTTATATGACGTCATCTTAATATGAAATTCATTGCATCCGAAATCTCATGGTTCGAAATATATGCCATAAACTTTTCATTGTTCTGAGTCAATGGCAACACCTCGAAATTAACACAAATATAAGAGGAAGGAAAAAAGAACTAGATTTCATTCGTTGATACGAATGATAGGACTTTCTGCTAAATTTGTCAAACACATAAAAGCAAAAAAAGTAAAAGGATATGAAATTCCAGCCTTTAACTTGCTTTTGTATGGCCATAACTCAAATAAAATTAGAAAAATCGTTAAACTTGGAGGATATGGCAAAAGTAACTGAAAATCATTTTTTTTATATCGATTTATTTAACTTGGACTATTTTTATAATCTATGTAACAAATCAAATTTATTTCAAATGCATACAATTCGTATTCCATCCTGTAATAATAGACCGCGTACAAGCTTGTGTAGACAACATCAAGTTTGATGTCATATGACGTCATCGGCATAAGAAAATCAATGAAATGAAATATTAAGTAATTTTTTAATGCTCCTTGCAACTTTGCAACATATAGAAATTAACACGTAGATATATTAACATTCTTTTTGACCTTATGACGTCAAATGAGTTTAATCCCCACAGAATATATATAAGTCTTTAAGACTAATATTCAGTCCAAATATCAACTTTCTAAATTATCTGGAAGCGATTTTATATGTATTTGAAATTTGACGTCAATGGTTCGAAACTTGGTTTCGCCATAGAACCATTGCCTTTTCGAATTTGTAAAACGGGACCCGTGATACACAACTAGAGCGTTATATATACATTCTGTGAAATTTTGATGAAAATCGGTCCAAAAATAATGACTGTACATCACGTAAAACCTTTTTGTCCTGACGTCAAATCTGACGTAATATAACGTCACATTAATATGAATTACATTGCATGCTAAAGCTCATGGATTGATGTATATACCATTAGATTTCCATGGTCCTGGGAAGTTAACAACATATTTAAATTAACGCGTATATATCAGAAATTATTTTTGACCTTATGACGTCATATGACGTCAAATGACGTCATAGTCAAATGAAAATTATTGAAATGCAAAATGATCTATCTGAAGCATATGCTATTAAACTTTCAAGGTGCTCAGACGTTTTCAACATATAAAAATTAACACTTAAAATTTAGAAATTATATTTCACCTATGACGTCATATGACATTCATCTTCTGAGAATATAAAGAAAACATAGAGACGTATATTCTGTCCTAATATCATCTTTCTAGCTCATCTGTAAGCGATTTATATGCATTTGAAAATTGACGTCAATGGTTCGAATCTTGGATTCGCCATAGAACAATTGCCTTTTTGAATATTGAAAAACGGACTCCGAGATGCACAACCAGAGTGTAACATACATATTCTGTGAAATTTTGATGAAAATCGGTCCAGGAATAATGGCTGTAGTCCGCATACAAACATTTATAGACGACGTCAAGTTTGACGTCAAAACACGTCATAGACAAATGAAAATTATTGAAATGCAAAATGGTTAATCTGAAGCATATGCTATTAAATTTTCAAGGTGCTCGGACGTTTTCAACATATAAAAATTAACATGTAAAATTTAGAAATTACTTTTCAACTCATGACGTCATATGACGTCAAACGACATTCATCTTCTGCGAATATAAAGAAAACCTAGAGACTTATGTTCTGTCCAAATATCATCTTTCTAGCTCATCTGTAAGCGATTTAATACGCATTTGAAATTTGACGTCAATGGTTCGAATCTTGGATTCGCCATAGAACCATTGCCTTTTCGACTTTTGAAAAACGGATACCGGGATGCACAACTGCACACTGCTATATTAGGAGATGGCGCCATAAAATTGTTACGTCAGCGTGTTGTTAAAGTAGTTACACATGTGCGCGTGCTTTCCAAATATGGATGTAACACATATGTTTCTCACGTTTTTCACCGTCGGCTCATTTCTTTTTCAGATTTCAATAAAGAAGCATGGAAATTTAATTTGAGTGATGAGTTATTTATTTATTTATTTTATTTTTATTAGTTAAGACATCAGTACACAGCAACTGATTGATGTTAAGGAAAGTACGAAATAAATGTATGTAGATTATAATCGTAGATCTATAGAATAGCCTCTGTCAGCGGAAGATATCAAGGCTAGGAACACCCTGGAAATACCGAATCAAACGAGTTAATACATGATCTGTAACTTGTTTATGAACGTTGTATAAATTTCAATTCTTGTATTTACCAAAGTCGTAAACATAGGTACTGGTTATAGCTCCCTTGCTTGGCGCTCAGCATAATATTAAAGGGTGGTTCCAGGAATGGTTGGCCCGGTGTCAGGATAATATGACTGGGTGTGGTATCATGCCAGCTGTCTACAGCGTGATACTGTGCAGTGTGACAGCACTACATCCGTTTCAAGTAGACATTGTCTCCAAATGACTTAAATACTGTCGGTTGGACGTTAAACATAATAAACAAACAAAAATATCTTTGTATTTTAATATTTATTTTAGCATAGGAGTCCGTTTGGACTGAGCTGGTATTCATCATTTTGCGAAAATATTTCCGAAGCTCTTCATTCTTATGTTAATGTGTATATAAACATGATTATTCAAGCAACTTTACTCAATGTTTACAAATGACGTCAACATGCGCCAGTGTGGAATCAAATGATAAGCACACCTCGTGTGTACGGATCGGTGTAGTAAACATTGCCATATATGGCTATCACGTGAATAGGGCGGAGCATAATTTGAAATAATGACATGCGTAGATCGCCGTAAACTCTTAACAGCTAAATCTCAATTAAGTAGACAGATCTCGCAAAATCCCGAACTCTTAACAAATTAAATCGACCAGGATTTTGAAATTTCGGGCTCATTGATTGGATAGAAATTGCGGGCAAACTCTAAATTCCAATAGAGCTTGTACATACGATCGAGACGACTGTATTACACAAAGTTACTCCATTTTGCGCTTTTAGCTAACGAACAAATTAGCTTGCAGCGTCTTGAACGGATGACATGTGTTGATCAATTTGTTTCAAACGTCTTCACTTATACATGCTCATGGTATCTCAAGCTTGCAATTAAATTACATTGTACTATAACATATATTTTCACATAGGTTATCATTTATCATAAATTTGGGATATAGCTTGTACAACATTTATCGATTGATGCAACATTGCAATGTTTCAACAACGGTCTAAATGACATGTGTCAAAACGCTCAAAGGATTATGGGTAACGCAATGCTGCAACTGATATGTATAAGTAACGTAAATAAAATGATTTGACAAAACATTAAATCATTGTCAACACTTGTTTAGTTAGTTTGTTTGTTTGTTGGGTTTAACGTCCCACCGACAGTATTTCAGTCATTTGGAGACGATGTCTACTTAATGCAGTTATAGTGCTGCCACACTGCAGTATCACGCCGTAGACATATGGCATGATACCACACCCAGTCACATTATCCTGATACCGAGCCAACCAGTCCTTCAACTACCCTTATATGCTGAACGTCAAGCAAGGGAGCTATAACATTACCATTTTTTACGAATTTGGTATCGAACCCACGACCTCCCGCTCCAGAGGCGGACGCTCTAACCACTTGGCCACCGGGAACGGTACACTTGTTTAGCTAGTAATATCAATATGATATAAGTAAAAAGTATTTTTTTTTTTTTTTTTGTGCAATTTATATGACTAGTACATATTTGTAAACTTACATTTTCCGAAAATGCTTCAATTAAGGTGAAAGCGAAAGTAGAATATTTTATGAAAATTCTTACAATTGGCTTTAAATTTTTTTTTCTTCCTTATACTTTGATCAATTTCAAAATTCTAGGTGCCAAAATTATCGTCTTAAATTTCTCTACATCTCACTTGCTTAATGTAATCACTTATTTCATATGTATTTTAAGATATAAGCCGTGAAACTCTTACATAACGGCAAAATCGCTGAAATTCTACATGTTTAAATTCTTATTTTTGATGTAACTTCCTTATACTTGGATCAATTTCAAAACTTTAGGACCAAAATAATCGTCTTAATATTCTCTACATTTCACACTCTTTATCTATAGGAATATTTTTAATAAGTTTTGAGATACAAGCTTTTAAACCTCCTGAAAAATGGAAAAATCACCAAAGCTATATGCACGAATTTCGTTTTTTCCCCATTACTCCATGAATCTTAGGTCAATCATTAAATTTTAAGTATCAAAAGAACGGCCAAACATTGCTCTACAAAAATATTATATCAATTTTCAAAAAAAAGGTTTTCGAGATATAAACTGTTAAACACACTGAGGGTTACCAAATTTTCGTTTTTTCGCCATAACTCAACCGATTGAACCCCGATCATCAAAAACTAAATATCACCTGAAAGGCCTTTCTAAACACTACAAATTATACGCATAGCGTCTCGATAGAATATTAACCGTTTTTGAGATATTTAAGGCCGAAGAAAAAGCCGATAATTGATATATGACCTTGACCTTTGGGATTTTCCGGAAACAGAAGTGACATGGCTCCAAAGAATCTAATACTGCATCTTCAGACAAAATTTCAAGCAAATCATACAAAAAATAAAGCTTACAGGGCTTAAAAACCGTTAAGTTTTAATACGAAAGTTTTATTAGCATTTTGACGTCATGTGACGTCATATGGCGTTCATCTTTAAAGAATTTAAAAAGGACCTAGAGACAAATATTAAGTTCAAATATCAGCTTTCTAGCTCTTCTGGAAGCGATTTTATACGCATTTGAAATTTGACGTCATTAGTTCGAATCTTGGATTCGCCATAAAACATTTGCCTTTTCGAATTTGGAAAAACGGACACAGGGATGCACAACTAGAGCCTAACATACATATTCTGTGAAATTTTGATGAAAATCGGTTCAGAAATAATGGCTGTAGACCGCGTACAAACTTTTTCACCTGCCGTTAAATCTGACGTTATATGACGTCATATGAATATACAGTTCATTGCATCCGAAAGCTTATGGTGTGAAATATACGCCATAAAATTTTCATTGTTCTGAGTCAATGGCAACCCCTCGAAATTAACACAAATATAAGAGGAAGAAAAAAAGAATAACTAGATTTCATTCGTTGATATGAATGATAGGACTTTCTGCTACATTTGTCAAACACTAAAAGCTAAGAAAGTAAAAGGATATCAAATTTCTACTTTTAACATGATTTTGTAGGGCCAAAACTCCATAAACTTTGAAAAATAAACCGATTAACTTGGAGGATATGGCAAAAGTAACTGAAAATCATTGTTTTTTTTTTGTTTTGTTTTTTTTGTTTTTTAATTTCATTTAACTTGTCCTTTTCTTATAATCTATGTAATGAAACAAATTTATTGTAAATTCTTGCATTTCGATTGTCACATAATTCGGTTCAGCTTTAGAGGTTTTCAAGATATAAACAATGATTGAACTTAACATTTTTATCAAAATGGAAATGACATTGTTCCACAGGATCAAATGCTACACCTTCAATAAGAATTCATGCAAATCAAACAAGAAATAAGGCCTTCAGGTCTTAAAACCGTTTAATTTCAACAGAAAAAACAACAAACTTTGGCCTTATGAGATAACATGATTTCATATGACGTTCACCTTCTCTGAATATATAGAAGACCTGGAGACTTATACTGAAATTTGACGTCAATGCCTCTAATCTTGGATTAGCCATAAAACCTTTGCCTTTTCGAATTAAAAAAAATGGACACCGGTTAGAGAGTAACATACACATTCTGTGAAATTTTGATGAAAATCCGTCCAGAAAAAAATGTCTGTAGACCGCGTGCAAACTTGTGTAGACAACGTCAAGTTTAATGTCATATGATGTCATAGACATAAGAAAATCAATAAAATGAAATCTTCATTACGTTAAAAATATGCAGAAAATTTGTCATGCCCCTGGGACCTTAGCAATATATAGAAATTAACGCATAGTTATCAGAAATTATTTTTGACCTTATGACGTCATATGACGTCAAATGACGTTCGCCCTAACAGAATATAAGGAAGTCATAAAGACTAAAATCCAGTCCAAATATCAGCATTCTAAGTCATCTGGAAGCGATTTTATACGTTTATAAATTTGACGTCAATGGTTCGAATCTTGGATTCGCCATAGAACCATTGACTTTTTGAATTTGGAAAACAGACACCAGGATACACAACTAGAGCATTACATATGCCTTCTGTGAAATTTTGATGTAAATCGGTCCAGAAATAATGGCTACATACTGCATAATACCTTTTGGAACTGACGTCAAATCTGACGTTATATGACGTCACATTAATATGAAATACCTTGCATTCAAACGCACATGGATTAAAGTATACGCCATTAAATTTTAATGTTCCTGAGAACTTTACAACATATTTAAATTAACGCTTAGATATCAAAAATTCTTTTTGACCTTATGACGTCAATTGACGTTAATTGTCACAGAATATATAGGACACTTAAAGACTTATAATCTTTTTAAATATCAGCTTTCTAGCTTATCTGGAAGCGATTTTATACGCATTTGAAATTTGACATCAAAAATTCGAATCTTGGATTCGCCATAAAATCTTTGCCTTGGCGAATTTGGATAAAAAAGGATACAGGGATGCACAACTAGAGCGTAAAATACACATTCTGTGAAATTTTGATGAAAATCGGTCCAGAAATAATGGCTGTAGGCCGCGTGCAAACATTTTAAGACGACGTCAAGTTTGACGTCAAGACACGCCAAAGGCAAATGAAAATCATTGAAATGCAAAATGTTCTCTCTGAAGCATAAGCTCTTGGATTTTCAAGGTGCTCGGACGTTTTCAACTTATAGAATTTAACACGTAAAAATTAAAAATTTCTTTTCACCTCATGACGTCATATGACGTCATATGAAGATCATTCTCTCGGAATCCAAAGAAATCTTAGAGATTTATATCCTATTCAAATATTAGCTTTCTAGCTTTTCTGGAAGCGATTTTATACGCATTTGAAATTTGACGTCAATGGTTTGAATCTTTGACTCGCCATAGAACCATTGCATTTTTTGAATTTGGAAAAAAGGACACCGGAATGCGCAACTAGAGCCCATTAATAATGGCTCTGGACCGTGTACAAACTTTCGTTGTCAATTTCAAATGTGACGTCATATGACGTCATAGGCTTCTGAAAATCATTGAAATCGAAATGTCAGCATCTGAAGCATGCGGCATTAAATTTTCATTGCCCTTCAAAAATTTCAACATATAGAAATAATCTTGTTAGAAATAGAAATTCATTATCATATAATGACGTCACGTGACGTCATATGACATTTATTTTCACAAAATGTTTAAGACTCCCAGAGACCTATATACTGACCCAATATCATCTTTCTATCTCAAATAGGACCGATTTTATAAGAATTTGAAAATTTACGACCTTGGTTCGAATCTTGGAATCGCTATAGAACCTTGGACAGTGTACAAAATTTTGTAGCAATATCACCAAAAATTTCGTCCTAGGATTTTGCAACATAGAAAAATAAGCGTTTATTAGGAAGAAAAAAAAAAAAACTAGATTTCGTTTGCACGGCCAACGATAGGACTTTCTGCAAACCACTTAAAACTCAATCAAACTGAAAATTATTAATACGGAATACGCAGAAAATATTAGGTATCTAGAGTGTAACCTATACATTCTTTGAAAATTTTCAAAAATTCATCAATTTATAATGTTTCAGATCGCTTACAAACTTTTTGATCCAACATCTATTCTGAAGTCATATGGTTGTGAATATAATTGCATATGAAAATTCAGCATATTTAATATATATGCCCTAAATTTTTTGTAGTTCTGGACCATTGGGATAACACTGAATTTTTTTGCACGAGAAATGAAAACAAATAATAAACTATGATGTCAAATGACGTCCGGCCTATAAAAAATCTGAAGAAAACCTTTAAAATTACAATATGTGTGAATTTCAGCTTTTTATCTCATATGGAGTACTCAATCTGATTAAAGCATCTCCTATATAAACGCTACGCTACATAAGATTGTAGGAAGATCGTGGACTTTAGTCAGATTGTACTAAATTTAATGCAGAGGTCACATTTTTTTAAACTTGGTTTCACCACAGAACCTCGGTCCTTTCAATATTTTGGAAACGAAAGTAAGGATGCACAACAAAATCCTAACTTATACCTTCTGTGAATTTACTAGAAAATCCATTCAAAAATAAATTCTGCAGAGCGCGTACAAACGTTTTAACTGACGTCAAATCTAGCGTCTATGATATTATATGATATGCTAGTTGTCTCTAACTACAGAATATACCCAGTCAGCAGAAGTTATCGGGCCAATATAGCACTGATATCGGCACCTATGTCTGCACTGTGGATGATTAATACCTCTACAAAATGCTTTGATACAGGAGAAGCCAGACTCCAGGCAGAGCATAGATAAGCACTTGTATACATAGTATATTATATATGATAGCAATGATAAGTAAATAAAGTCATTTTTTAAAGTGGATAGAGAATCAGTTATGGTTATTTGGCACAGCAGTATAAAAGTCTAGTCACAGTTCTTAGACATTGCACTTCTCTTAGTCCCCACCTGTTTACATTTTATGTTTCAAGTAAATACCATGTATAATATTCAAGTTAATGTCGAGACAAGAAAAAAAAGCTATTTAACAAAGGGAGATAATTAAACAAGAGGGCAATGATGGCCCTGAATCGCTCACCTGATTATAAATGAGCAACATTTGTTGGATTTTTAATATTGACCTTCTTTTTGTCCCCACATGACCCACTTTTGAACTTGTCCAAGATTTTATGGAAAAACATTCTGACCAAGTTTCATGAAGATTGGCCAAAAATGTGGCCTTGGTTAAACAAGGTTTTTATAAGATTTGACCTCATGACCTACTTTTTGACCCCACACGGCCCAAAATTCGAACTTGTCCAAGATTTTATGGAAAGAAACATTCTGACCAAGTTTCATGAAGATTTGGGCCAAAAATGTGGCCTCTAAAGTGTTAACAAGGTTTTGCTAAGATTTGACCTCGTGACCTTCTTTTTGACCCCTCATCATCCAATTTCGAACTTGTCCAAGATTTTATTGAGAGAAACATTCTGACCAAGTTTCATGAAGATTGGCCAAAAAATATGGCCTCTAGAGTGTTAACAAGCCAAATTGTTGACGACGCACGACGGACGAAGGGCCATCACAAAAGCTCACCCTTGAGCACGTTGTGCTCAGGTGAGCTTAAAATGGGACCAGGGTTCCTGTCCTTTAAATTTCACTCTCCACCAACGAGGACCTCTGTTTTGTTCACCGCTCCTAGTACGGCTGCATGTGGTCCCTTTTCCGTCCATTGCTTTCTTGGCTGAATAACTTTTATTGACTTTATCAAATTGTTTAAACTGGTCACCATCAATTGCTCCTGCAATGTCCATTAAGCTATATTATTATGGAGCTATATAGATACTAAAACTAGTATCTCGGTATATCGGTATTTCGGTATATCGGTAGGATCATTTGACTGATAATATCAGTATGATATTGATTAAAGTAAAAATGGCATGCGCTAACTAATTCAGTATTCAGGAGAAATATTAACTCCATAACCCTCTGTTACATAGTGCTAAACTAGTGCAGCAGAAGCAATAATAATAATAATAATAATAATAATCATCATCATCATCATCATCATCATCATCATCATCATCATCATCATCATCATCATACTACTACTACTACTACTAATAAAATGGACAGGTAAATCCGTCTAATATTTGCAATAATTTGATGACATTGTTATATTTCTGACTGCAAACAAAACTAATAAAATAGGGCTTAAAATAAAGTTTATTACCTGTTTTTAGATATATCTGTAACAAGTAACAGTCCTAATCAGAAGGCAATGTGCTGTAATTTCAGTTTGCAAGATTCCTCTATCATCATGACTGACAAGTGCTACATGTATTTGCAAGTTATCATTTGTTCTGTCGCGAAATAAACTGACAAGCGTCTACATGCATATATACATGTACATACAAAATATGTATATGTTTCAAAACATAAGAATGTATGTATAATTATATACATGTATCTGTATAATGCATAATCAAATGGATATTTACACCCAACACCCTACACGCTCTCCTATATTGGCGATAAAACACCCAGGAAACAGAAAGAGCCACTACCGTTCAGTCATATTCTATATACATGTATCGTATTTTGAAAAGCCTATTAATCTATTAATATATAGATAACTATTTACTCCAGTATTCCCACGCTCACGCGGGCTTTCTTTCCAGAGGAAAATGAAATGGCAAATTATAAAATAAAAATGGGCGATGGAAAAGATTAAAATTTATGAATATCAAATACATGTAGGTACAGTAAAAAAAAAGTAATTAATTTAAAAAAAAAACACACACACAAAAAAACAACAACAACAAAACACAAAAAACAACAACAACAAAACAAAACAACAACAAAAAAGCAACAACAAACAAATAGTATCCCGAGTTACAGTTCTTGGACACTGCAGTTTTCCTAGTTGCCATCAGATTCTGGTTACATTTTAAATTTCAAGTCAATACATTGTATAATATTTGAGCAATGTTCCGGACAAGAAAAACAAAATTAACCAAAGGGAGATAATGCAAAAATGAAACCAGGGCAATAATTGAAACAACTCAAGTGAAATTTATGACATGCACCTATCCACCTGATTATCAATTCACACACAACATTTGAACCGAGTTGGTTAAGAAATGTAGTTCGCGTCACAAGATATTTAAAGTCAAATCAGGGGCAATAACTCCGTAATCCTCGTGGGAACAAAGTGAATTTTGTGTCTTGTACATCTACTGCTAATGAGGAACATTTTTTGCAAAGTATTAGATGAATCAGACTGAAATTGAAAGAGGAATTCACTGGACAAGACATTTCAAGTTGATTCAGGAGCAATAACATCGTAATCCTTGTGGGAATGAAGTGAAATTTGCGTCTTGCACATTTAGTTCTTCTGTCAGGGGTCAATATAAGCTGCGTATTTGCGTAATTACACAAATAAAATAGATAAAAACCCAATTCTTTTAAAATTCTAGCGTATCAACAAGCAATTAAAATTAGATTACTCAAATATCCAAAATATTAAAGCGTACTGGTATGCAACATTTTGAAACAGAGTGATGTTTACAAATACTCGTATATGATTGACTGGTTACTTGCGAATCCGCAAAATAGTCTTCAAACGATTTCCGGTAATTTCCTACTTTGGGTTCCATTCAAGTAAAACATAAATCCAGTCTGTCTTATTTGTTCATCTGACGCTTTTCTATTTGTTTGCTCTTTTCTATTTGTTTGCTTCAAATATGGTTACATAAGGCAGGAAGAAACGGGTAAACGTTTAAAAAACACTGAGTAGATACCTAGCACTGCAAACCAAACATCAGGCATTTGTGTCACAATAATTGACGATCTGGAAGTTGAGATAGAGTCGATAGCATCCAATTCCATGTTAACCAGTAAATAATATGTTTTAATTCAATATTTAAAAGTGCTAAATCTTTGGATCAGGAAGATCAAATATGATTGAATGTTTTTTATTTATTTAATTGTTGAGGAGTTAATGATAAATCCTGCAATGATAATTGTTAAATTGACATTGTTGCATACAAGGATAGCAGGCGCAAATACCAGTAAGAACATGTACTGTTATTTCAATTCCAAAATTAAGTTGATGAAAAAAAAGTAATTGACTTAATTTTGATGGAGTAACCATATTTTCATTACTCAATTAAAATTGTGAAACCCCAATTCCTTGAAAAATTGATGAGTAAATACCCAATTGACCTCAAACCTTATCTGTAGCCCTGTTCTGATAAATATTTATGCCAAGTATCAGGTGAAATGGCTGAAAGTACCGGACAAGATTTTGCTTAAATACTGCATAACTAACTGACCAACTAACCAACCAACCGACCAACAGGCTGATTCTCTTCCATTTGTGCTGGTATACAGGGGTTTTCATTTCAAAACAAAAATAAATCAATAAAAACCTAGTATCATATTAATGTATATATTGTAATGCCCTGAAATTTTACCTTGTTTTTCTTTTTCTTTCACTCTTTGGCTACTTTCTTTTTTTTTAGGATGTAATTAACTGGCGACACCACACAAAGCTGGCTGTTGCCCTTGTTTAATTGTACAGTTAAACAACCAAGCTTCACGTATTGTGCCAGTGTGTTTTATTTCAGAAATAAATCCCTATAGTTTTCCACGGCAGAATCCTGTCTGTGTAATCTGTTTTCGAGAGTTGTATCGCCAGAAGTTATTTGTTTAAAAGATTATTCCAGTCAGTATTTCCTATCCAGCAGTATTAATCCAGTGATAGAACGAAAGATAACACTAATGATTGTTTCATATTTCCACGAATTAACTTAGTATTTGTTTGTTTTCATTACGAGCACTTGCTCCCGAAAATGTGTATCCGCCATTTTGATTTTTACTGTGAATAGTTGCATAGCAACCAAGGAAGCTAGTACACAGCTGTGTAAACATTTTTGTAGTGCATTTAAGGTTTATTATAATGATTAACCAGATGATTTCCCGAAAACGTAAATTTGAGGTTATTATTAATCATTTAAATTGTTGGTTATTTCTTAAGGAAGTGTTATATGAATTTTATTAATGATTTATTAACGGGTACTTGTTCCCACAGTTTTTGCTGTGAATTTCACTGTCTTTTCTGTGGAGCGTTATTTCACGCTGTGATGCTGTGAAACTCACTATTTCACTTGTGATTCACGCTGTGCATTGTGCACAGTGCTCCCAGAGTATATAAGCCTTGCTTGACTCTCATTCGAGAGCATCACATCAAAATTTGGTCACAACCAGCGCACCTTTTTTTAGGCATTTCTTCAGATATATCTACTTTAACTTCTTTATATAACATTCATTTTTTTAAAAACAAATTTTTAACGACTTAACATATTTAGAACTATACATTTCTATTTAAACTTGTGTTTTACATTGTTTTCTACATAGGGAAACTGACTGAGCTCTATTTAGTATATAAATACGCACGTTTATATTGCGGATAAACACCGTGTAATTTCGGTTATTTTTCGTGCAATTTACTTCATAGAAGATACTTGTGTTTATTTATTACAAAGAGTCTTACTCTGATTGTCAAAATGATGCTGCATGGAAAATATTAAATCTATTGGCAATAAAATTGCCATTACAAATTTACAACTTGTTCATCTTCAGTCTCTAAGTCCTATTTTTATGTAACTTTACTGAACAGTTAAGTCTGTCCGTCTGTCCGTCCAAACCAATAAATATTATCTACATATACACATTGAGTACCAACGCAACAGTCCGTCCATCATCCCCAGTCTGAGAGATCATGAGGCAGAATGCAGTTTAGCCTACAGCCCGTATCAGCCCACTTATCACCTGTGTCCTGAGTCCACGACCTACTTACCAAAGAGTATTAACATAGCCACGTTACCTGAGAACGCTACCAAAAACCCCAACACCCCCCGTTAGACGCGTGATAGAGAGAGATTGAGAGAGAGAGAAAACATTTAAGGCTGAAGTTAGTGAAAAGGGTAAAAAGTTTAGACGCCGCTCTGGAGGAGCGCAACATTTTATGGTGGCAGCGGTGGGATCTGAGTAATTAACACCAGATCCAGTGATCGAACCAACGTCTTTAGACCACGACATCTGCTCAAATATGAGTGACCCACATCCTGTTGATAGTGAGGGAGTCATAACCTTCAACAAAAATGAACAACCCACTGAGCAGGCTAAGCAGATCGACACAGCTGAGTTTGAAACAGCAGACGAGTTGTCAGATATTGTATCAGTTATCTCCGACAGGTCGCGTGCCTCAAACCACGAGAACAGCAATGACAATGATATTAGTAAAATGTCCAAGATGATGAACGGCATGACTGATTTCTTGAAAAGCGTTGTTAAAGAAATTCGCGAGCTCAAGCAGCCCATAAATAAGCCGGTTGCCAATGAAACATCTAGTAGAAGTGAAGACCATACATTCAGCAACAGAAGTAAAAATAATGCTTTATCAGCTGAAGCTATGCCTTTTGTAGATAAGTTCAGCCACAACAACAACAACAACCCTCCTCACATCATTAGTAACCAAACAGACAACATAGCACACACGGTTGGTGCAACAAACTGCAATATGGAAGAGGGACATAATTTCCCTCCTCCACCACAAAGAACAGCCCCGCCTAGACGTCAAATTTCTCATCATGATATGCCAATTGACCATAGCGGTTACTATGGTAACAGCTACTCCTATGATGAACCAATGTACTCTGAATGGCACAATCAAAGTAGGGCAGCAGACGAAATACCGAATTTTCCCCGACATGGTCCCCATCAGTACTTTAGAGGTGGTTTTGATAGGGAGTACCCCCGGCAATATGAATATAGAAGTTTCCGTGAGCCACTCAATGTTAAAATACCATCGTTTACTGGTAAAGAGGATTGGACAGTGTGGATAACACGTTTTGAAGTAATTGCTGACAGAATGGGTTGGGGTGAATCACAAAAACTTGACCAGTTGTTGCCGCGCTTAGAGGGTCAAGCGGCTCGGTTTGCTTTCTCGCAACTGAACCCCACAGTACTGTGCAGTTACACGGATTTGAAAGATGAAATAAGCAATCGTTACAGGGTTATTGAAACACCCAGATTGTATGCCTCGCGTTTCAGTAGAAGATCCCAGAAGATGGGAGAGAGTGTCGAAGAATTTGCAGCCGAGCTGAAGGTTCTGTACGACAAGGCGCATGGGTTCAGAGACAGGAAGACCCGTGATGAAGACCTTGTGCGACGGTTTTTAGATGGCCTTAGAGATGATGACATACGTTTTGAGGTGGAGTACAACAAAGAACCCCACACAATTGATGAAGCAGTTTTTCATGTGGTGAATTTCATACAAACAAAGAACATTAGGGAACGTAGAAGCAGGGACAACCTGAGAAGAACTTGCGAATTCAATAAAGAGAGAAACAATGACAGATATGAGAAAGACAAAAGTCAAACTAGATCAAGATATCAAAGTAACAAAAGACACGGAGGTAGTTGTCAGAGAGAACCTACTAGAAACAGTGAGCATGTTGCTGATGACAAACACCAGATACTGTTAGAAAAGATTTTAGAAAGGCTGGAGAAGCTTGAGAGTAAAGAGCCAACAGAAACAAAACCGAAATTCCAAAAGAGAGAAGTTGAGTGCTTCTACTGTCATGAACATGGCCACTATGCTCGAGACTGTCCTAAAAAGTCAACAGTACAAGACAAAGCAGGAAAAGAAGAAAAAGAGAGAAACAAAAGCAATACTCCTTTAAACTTCAAGAGACCGACTCTTGCGGCCAAAGGGCGGTCAAATTAAATTTGGATGTTTCAGGCCAGAATATTTTAGATGAAAGAGATGTACAAGAGAAACCAGAGGTCAGTGTAGAGGCCAGTAGCCCAGATCTACCCAAAGTTGTAGAGTTGAAGCCTAGAGTAAAGAAGTGTGGACGCATGAGTGATGGAGTATACGTCGAAGGTTTCGTTGAAGATGTACCCATTGTATTTACAGCTGATACAGGCGCTTCAAGGACAGTGATTTCCTCAAGGGTCTTCAAACGTATTGACAAAGAGAGACGGCCGGTGCTGGAAGAGTCGTCTTGTTTGATGGGAGCAGGCGGGATGCCGATCCAAGAGAGTGGTAAGGCTAAGTTCAGGATGAACCTTGGGCCTTTAGAGCTTATTAGAGAAGCTGTAGTTGCGGAAATAGAAGATGATGCACTCCTGGGGTATGATGTCTTGAAGGGACATGATAATGGAGCGGCGGACATCTTGCTAAGCAAAAATAAAATAGTCTTGGGTGGTGAGGATATCCCATGCTTTCAAGTAGGTCACAGCGATGCTGTAAAGCGCATGGTAGTGGCAGATGATATAGATATTCCAGGGCATTCTGAAACATTAATTGACGTGTATGTTAGCAGATCCGAGGAGGATGACCAGGACTCAGTAGCTGAATATTTAGTTGAACCCTCAGAGAATTTCACTGAGAAATATAAACTGATGATGGCTTCTACGCTCATTGACATAAATCGCAATGCAACATGTAAGATAAGGGTACTCAATCCTTCAGCAGAAACAGTGAAACTACGGCAAGATGCTGAAGTGGGCGTGGCAGAAAAGCTTGACAAAATATTAAACACCATTGCTTCTCACGAGAATTCAAAAGAATTGGAAAACTTAAATAGGATACGAAGAACCAAAGTTGGATTAAAGAAAGATGAAACTGAACCACTGCATATTGAGCCGTCAGCGGTAGATAAAGTCCCTAACCATCTTCGAGAGTTATTTTCAAGGTCTACCAAAAGTGGAACAGAAAGGGAGAAACAACTGATTGCTGGTTTGTTTGTGAAATACTGCGACACATTTTCCAAAGATGAATGGGATATAGGTTTGACTAACCTTGCCGAACATCCAATCAACACTGGAAATGCTGAGCCTGTAAAACAACGGCCAAGAAGAGTACCGCTAGCATATGCCGATGAAGAGAAGAAGGCCATAGAAGATTTACTTAATAAGGGAGTGATCCAAAAGAGCACATCACCCTGGGCGAGTCCCATTGTTCTAGTAAAGAAGAAATCTGGAGCTATTAGGCCATGCGTGGATTATCGGCGAGTAAACGCCCTTGTAAAACCAGATGGATTTCCTTTACCCCGCATTCAAGATTGCCTGGATTCGGTGGCCGGGTCAAGCCTATTCAGTAGCTTTGATCTGACCAGCGGTTATTTTCAGATTCCACTCAAAAGGGAAGACATACCTAAAAGCGCGTTTGTCTGTAAATTCGGCCAATACGAGATGACAAGAATGCCGTTTGGGTTAAATAACAGTTGCGGAACATTTCAGCGAACTATGGAGCTTGCACTCCAAGGCCTTCAGTGGGAAACCTGTCTGGTCTACATTGACGACATAATTGTTTTCGGGGCCACGTTTGAGCAGCATTTGCAGAGGGTAGACGAAGTGTTAGATAGAATCAAGAAAGCTGGCTTGAAATTACGCCCAGACAAGTGTAATTTAATGCAAACCGAAGTAGTATTTTTAGGGCATGTAGTTTCAAAACATGGAGTAAAACCTGACCCCACTAACGTCTCGAAAATTTTAGGATGGCCTACACCATGTACCGCAAAGCAAGTAAAGCAGTTTGTAGCTACAGGATCATACTATAGGAGATTCATCAAAGACTTTGCTAAAATTGCAAAACCTCTGCATGAGCTAACAAAAAAGGGAAAAGAGTTTGTCTGGAGTGCTGCATGCCAAAAGGCTTTCCAAGCAATAAAAGAGGCCCTTACTGGTGAAAGTGTTATGGGTTACCCACTCAACGAAGGGGGAGACTTCATACTGGACACTGACTCTTCGGGATTTGGTATTGGCGGTGTACTGGCACAGATTCAGACAGGGCGCGAAAGAGTCATTGCCTATGCAAGCAGGTCCATGAATAAAGCAGAACGAAACTATTGCATTACCGAGAAGGAACTCCTCGCAGTTGTATTCTTTGTTCAATATTTTAGGCAGTACTTGCTGGGTCGTAAATTTCTTGTACGTACAGACCATCAAGCCCTAGTCTGGTTGTTTACTCTGAAGGAGCCTAGCGGGAAAATAGCCAGATGGATTGAAATATTGGCACCTTTTGATTTCAAAATCGAATACAGACCTGGGAAACGTCAAGGGCACTGTGACGCCTTATCTAGATGCGAACAGCCTCGGGATTGCCAATGCAGTGAAGTCAAAATGAGTGAGCCACTTAAGTGTGGTCCCTGTAGCAAATGTCGCAGGAGGGCTGAGCTAATGGTACTTGACAGCACAGACCATGACACAGAAGACGGGTGTGGTACAGAAACTATAAGCGAAGGAAAATTAGTCCTCGAAGACGAAGCTGAGCATAGAGCAAGAAAGATAGACGCTCGTCCAGGTTCTTCAAAGGACCCAGATAGCGAAGCCTCTAAATCTTGGCTTGAGATGTACACTAGTGAAGAGATAGCGGCAAAACAATTAGCCGACCCAGATATTTCCACCATAAGGCATGCAGTAGCAGCAGGCAAGAAGCCAGAAAGTACAGATGTTGAATGTGAAAGTCCCGCTACAAGGCAATATTGGCTCATGTGGGACTTGCTGTCCATAAAAGACGGGGTCTTATGTAAGAAATTCCAGAAACAGGGTGGAACAGAAGAGTACATTCAGATCATTTTACCAAATTGCCTGAAGAAAGATGTATTAAAACAAATGCACGATGGTTTATTATCTGGTCATTTAGGGACAAAGAAAACAAAGATAAGATCCAGCAGAGATTCTATTGGTTTGGCATGAAAGAAGATATTAACTTGTATGTAAAGTCATGTGATGCATGTGAGGCAGATAAAACCCCACAGAAAACTCCTAGAGCTCCAATGGGACACCTTCGAAGCGGCGCTCCATGGGACACTCTAGCCATAGACTATCTTGGTCCACTTCCATTAACTGCTAGAGGTAACAGGTTCATACTAGTGTTAACAGATCACTTTACCAAATACGTTGAGGTACTGGCCGTGCCTAACCAACAAGCAGAAGATTGCGCACTCAGGATAGCCAATGACTTCATAGCTCACTGGGGTACACCAATCTCTATTCACAGTGACCAAGGCGCCGCCTTCGAAAGCAAAGTCTTCAAAGAGTTATGCTCTTTGTTCCAGATAAGGAAAAGTAGGACAAGCCCTCGGAACCCGAAAGGGAACGGGCAATGTGAGCGCTATAACCGGACACTCATAAAGATGATCAAATCCTACCTGGTAGATCAGGACGAGTGGGACCTTTATTTGGGATGTATAGCTGGTGCATATCGTTCTTCTTCAAATGAATCTACAAAACTTACCCCAAATATGATGTGTCTTGGACGCGAAGTTAGACTACCTGCTGATCTTGTCTTCGGTACTAAGAAAGAGAACAGCTTTTCTTCAAATACATCACCTGTTGAGATAATCCGAGAACGTATGTTACGAGCCCATGAGATCGCTCGTAGTCATCTAAAGTCAAACGCCAAACGAAGCAAGCAGTTGTATGACACTAAAGTTGCTTATAACAATTTCAGTCCAGGTGACCTGGTTTGGATGTTGCATGAAAGTAGGAAGGTGGGAGTGACGCCAAAGTTAGAGAAGAAATTTGACGGTCCTTTTGTCATCACCAAGAAGCAATCGTTCGCCAATTTTGTTGTGCAAGTAGATGCTAAAGGCAGAAGTCTCACCATACATCACGACAAGTTGAAGCCATACAACGGCGACAGTGTGCCGAGATGGGCCAAGATGTTGTCCAGGAAATGCAGAGCTACATAGTTGAAGTTATGTCTTGCAGATGCTTATGATTGTTCTTTTACAGCATATGTTCCATGTCAGAAATATTTGTTTTTTTCATAAACTAGATAATAAAGTGTCCACCTGTATCCTGAATAGACAAAGCCATGATCAACATGTCGAGGACTGCTGAACGAATCTCTGATGAACTCAGGAGACAGGGAAAGAGAGCAGAACACTCCCCATCAGACTCTCATCAAAGTTTCGCCAAGAGACCAAGGTCAGGCGAAGACAAGGAGAATGATAGGACACTGAAATCTGTGGTTAAACATGCAAATCAGAAAATTAGGAAATAGATTTTTTTAAATGATTTGAAAAGTGACTCTTTAATCTTTTACAATTTGCAACAAAGTGATAAGAATTTGGATCGATCTAGTGAAAGGAGTGACGATTGATTAAACATTTATTAAGTTTTAAGACATTTGTTAAAGACATTGAAAATTGTTAAATGCATATAGCCTAGGTGTGTACTTAGGGAAGATTTTTTTTAAAAAGATGTTCAGTATTTTGTAGTGTAAATTGTTATCACAGTTTAATGTTATAAGTTTGTCATTTAATCATTAAAGCTTTACCAGAGAGTAAGCTACTGCTGCACAACATTATCTTTTGATGTTTATGCAAGTCCTTGCATTTTATAACATTATATGTTAAGGTATTTTGCTCATATCTGAAATATTAAGGTGGTTCAAGTCCTTACACTGTATGACATTATATGTTAAGGTATTTTGCTCATATCTGAAATTTTAAGGTGGTTCACCATAATTGTCAAACTTAAGGTGTTCCATACTGAGACTATATTTTAAATTAAGAATATGTATGGCAACGGGAGTTTTGCCATGGAAAACTCAAATATCCAAAATATTAAAGCGTACTGGTATGCAACATTTTGAAACAGAGTGATGTTTACAAATACTCGTATATGATTGACTGGTTACTTGCGAATCCGCAAAATAGTCTTCAAACGATTTCCGGTAATTTCCTACTTTGGGTTCCATTCAAGTAAAACATAAATCCAGTCTGTCTTATTTGTTCATCTGACGCTTTTCTATTTGTTTGCTCTTTTCTATTTGTTTGCTTCAAATATGGTTACATAAGGCAGGAAGAAACGGGTAAACGTTTAAAAAACACTGAGTAGATACCTAGCACTGCAAACCAAACATCAGGCATTTGTGTCACAATAATTGACGATCTGGAAGTTGAGATAGAGTCGATAGCATCCAATTCCATGTTAACCAGTAAATAATATGTTTTAATTCAATATTTAAAAGTGCTAAATCTTTGGATCAGGAAGATCAAATATGATTGAATGTTTTTTATTTATTTAATTGTTGAGGAGTTAATGATAAATCCTGCAATGATAATTGTTAAATTGACATTGTTGCATACAAGGATAGCAGGCGCAAATACCAGTAAGAACATGTACTGTTATTTCAATTCCAAAATTAAGTTGATGAAAAAAAAGTAATTGACTTAATTTTGATGGAGTAACCATATTTTCATTACTCAATTAAAATTGTGAAACCCCAATTCCTTGAAAAATTGATGAGTAAATACCCAATTGACCTCAAACCTTATCTGTAGCCCTGTTCTGATAAATATTTATGCCAAGTATCAGGTGAAATGGCTGAAAGTACCGGACAAGATTTTGCTTAAATACTGCATAACTAACTGACCAACCAACCGACTGACCAACCAACCGACCAACAGGCTGATTCTCTTCCATTTGTGCTGGTATACAGGGGTTTTCATTTCAAAACAAAAATAAATCAATAAAAACCTAGTATCATATTAATGTATATATTGTAATGCCCTGAAATTTTACCTTGTTTTTCTTTTTCTTTCACTCTTTGGCTACTTTCTTTTTTTTTAGGATGTAATTAACTGGCGACACCACACAAAGCTGGCTGTTGCCCTTGTTTAATTGTACAGTTAAACAACCAAGCTTCACGTATTGTGCCAGTGTGTTTTATTTCAGAAATAAATCCCTATAGTTTTCCACGGCAGAATCCTGTCTGTGTAATCTGTTTTCGAGAGTTGTATCACCAGAAGTTATTTGTTTAAAAGATTATTCCAGTCAGTATTTCCTATCCAGCAGTATTAATCCAGTGATAGAACGAAAGATTACACTAATGATTGTTTCATATTTCCACGAATTAACTTAGTATTTGTTTGTTTTCATTACGAGCACTTGCTCCCGAAAATGTGTATCCGCCATTTTGATTTTTACTGTGAATAGTTGCATAGCAACCAAGGAAGCTAGTACACAGCTGTGTAAACATTTTTGTAGTGCATTTAAGGTTTATTATAATGATTAACCAGATGATTTCCCGAAAAAAATTTGAGGTTATTATTAATCATTTAAATTGTTGGTTATTTCTTAAGGAAGTGTTATATAAATTTTATTAATGATTTATTAACGGGTACTTGTTCCCACAGTTTTTGCTGTGAATTTCACTGTCTTTTCTGTGGAGCGTTATTTCACGCTGTGATGCTGTGAAACTCACTATTTCACTTGTGATTCACGCTGTGCATTGTGCACAGTGCTCCCAGAGTATATAAGCCTTGCTTGACTCTCATTCGAGAGCATCACATCAAAATTTGGTCACAACCAGCGCACCTTTTTTTAGGCATTTCTTCAGATATATCTACTTTAACTTCTTTATATAAGGTGTGCATCTATCAAAATTCATTTTTTTAAATAGTTAATTATTTCAAGATACTAAATTATTTAACAGACTTAACATATTTAGAACTATACATTTCTATTTAAACTTGTGTTTTACATTGTTTTCTACATAGGGAAACTGACTGAGCTCTATTTAAACACGTTTATATTGCGGATAAACACCGTGTAATTTCGGTTATTTTTCGTGCAATTTACTTCATAGAAGATACTTTGTTTATTTTTACAAAGAGTCTTACTCTGATTGTCAAAATGATGCTGCATGGAAAATATTAAATCTATTGGCAATAAAATTGCCATTACAAATTTACAACTTGTTCATCTTCAGTCTCTAAGTCCTATTTTTATGTAACTTTACTGAACAGTTAAGTCTGTCCGTCTGTCCGTCCAAACCAATAAATATTATCTACATATACACATTGAGTACCAATGCAACAGTCCGTCCATCATCCCCAGTCTGAGAGATCATGAGGCAGAATGCAGTTTAGCCTACAGCCCGTATCAGCCCACATATCACCTGTGTCCTGAGTCCACGACCTACTTACCAAAGAGTATTAACATAGCCACGTTACCTGAGAACGCTACCAAAAACCCCAACACCCCCCGTTAGACGCGTGATAGAGAGAGATTGAGAGAGAGAGAAAACATTTAAGGCTGAAGTTAGTGAAAAGGGTAAAAAGTTTAGACGCCGCTCTGGAGGAGCGCAACAATATAATCTTAAGGTTTTTAGAACAGGGTTGCTTGCAAAACTGTTATAAGGAAGCACACATTTTGGATTGGACAACAGTTTGGGGCTATATTAAGAAATGTTTTATTTATAGATTTCCCTGTTTTTTACTACACAGAGAAAAAAGTCCAAAATTTATTTTCTCTCTTAACGCTCAATGGTGACAATTTTCATGTTTATTTCAGACTCAGAACGATTGCGATTAAAACTAAATAAAAATGTATTGAAAATAGATGCTGGGGATATTGTATTTAATAAACTGTAATGAAAACAGATAATAATTATGCAGAAGGCAAATTCCCAATTCATGCTTAGATATTTCGAACCATAACTGGCTGGAAATTCCAGCAATAGCCGACAATATATAAATTGTAGGTTTGAGTCCCAGTCGTTTTTTTTCTTTTGTTTTTTTACAGCTAATTGTTTTTGTTTTTTTTTTTCATTTCTTTTGCAATATTAAGCATACATATTTTTGCCATAATGAAAATCAGTAATTCAAGTACATGTGTGCGTAAATATATAAAACACTAAGTTACATGTAAATCAGATCTCTCTCGAGGACGCACACTTTAAAAATTAAAATTATGTGCGTCTCCTCGGACGCAAGAATATTTCATACATTGAAACTCAAATTATCATGGTTAATGATTTGTCTTCACCGTTTACTCAGTTCAACTTCATAATGGTTTCATAATGGGTTTTCTCCATGCGCTTGCGACTAGCCTGTTGATGTGCAACATGCTTTTATTTGCCAACATATCATAATCCCTACTGGGACCTATGTTTACATGCACGGAAATACACATGCGTGTGTATATATTCTCCAAGTACATGATTGAAATCCTTTGCTATTATATAATCTTAACGGAGCTGTATTTCAATAGAGATTTGACTGTTTCGTTACATTTTGGAGTATACTTAGTTCATGTAAATTTTAACACCAATGAACTAGCAGTATAATTGGACATTTGTTATGTAAAGATGACCTGTAATTTGATGGTTGTCGCATTACGACAGAATATATTCAAAATCAAAACCTACAAGATGTTTTACTTATCGTTTTACTTGTCTTGGCTCTTGATTGCAGCTTTCTCTGACAAATCACATAAATTTTGACAGTTGACTGACTTATTTGACTTATCAACTAGCCAAATTAATGCATTACGCCAGGAATTTCTCTAAACCGCCGTGTCACATCGTCTGTATTTAGATATTCAGTGTGGTTTAGATGTCATTTCCAGCTTGATCCACTTTTACAAGTTATAATTAAGGTTTATGCTAAGTAAATCCGTTTGATTATTGGTAAAACATTGTATTTTGTTAAAGTTTTAATTTGCAAACCACTTTTTACACGAGGGCGACCTTTTTATTTCTTTACTTCCGGTTGTTGCTTTGGGGACTCTACTGCACTCTACTATATTGATAAAGAATAGAATTGACACACCATTAAATTATTGTCAACACTTGTTTAGCTAGTAATATCAATATGATATTAGTAAAAAGTTTATTTTGCAATTTATATGACTAATACATATCTGTAAGCTTACATTTTCCGAAAATGCTTCAATTAAGGTGAAAGCGAAAGTAGGATATTTTCTGAAAAGTCTTACAATTGGGTTTAAATTCGTATTTTTGATGTAACTTCCTTATACTTTAATCAATTTCAAAACACTAGGTACCAAAATAATCGTCTTAAAATTCTCTACATCTCACTCGCTAATGTGTGCAGTTATTTCCAATGATTTTTAAGATATAAAACCATAAACTCTTACATGCCGGCAAAATCGCTGAAATTCTACATGTTTAAATTCCTATTTTTGATGTAACATCCTTATACTTTGATCAATTTCAAAACTTAAGGTACCAAAATAATCGTCTGAAAATTCTCTACATTTCACATGCTTTATCTATAGGAATATTTTTAATACTTTTTGAGATAGAAGCTTTTAAACCTCCTGAAGAATGAAAAAATCACCAAAGCTATATGCACGAATTTCGTTTTTTTCCCATAAGTCCATGAATCTTTGGCCAATCATTAAACTTTAAGCATCAAAAGAACGGTCAAACAATGCTCTAAAAATGATATTCATCATCATATTTTCAAAAATCAAAGGTTTTCGAGATATTAACTGTTAAACACACTGGGGGTTACCAAATTTTCATTTTTCCGCCATAACTCAACCAATGCAACGCCGATCATCAAAAACTAAATATCATCTGAAAGGTATTTCTAAGCACTACACATTATAAGCATAGTGTCTCGGTAGAATATTTACTGTTTTTGAGATATTTAAGGCCGAAGAAAAAGCCGATAATTGGTATATGACCTTGACCTTTGGGATTTTCCGGAAACAGAAGTGACATGGCTCCATAGAATCTAATACTGCATCTTCAGACAAAATTTCACGCAATTCATACAAAAAATAAAGCCTACAGGGCTTAAAAACCGTTAAGTTTTTACACGAAAGTTTAATTAGCATTATGACGTCATGTGACATGTGACGTCATATGGCGTTCATCTTTTCAGAATATAAAGAAGATAGAAAGCCTAATATTCAGTCCAAATATCAGATTTCTAGCTTATCTTTCTTGAAATTTGACGTCATTAGTTCGAATCTTGGATTCGCCATAAAACATTTGCCTTTTCGAATTTGGAAAAACGGACACCGGGATGCACAACTAGAGCCTAACATACACATTCTGTTCAATTTTGCTGAAAATCAGTCCAGAAATAATGGCTGTAGACCGCGTACAAACCTTTTCACCCGACGTCAAATCTGACGTTATATGACGTCATATGAATATAAAATTCATTGCATCCGAAAGCTCATAGTTTGAAATATATGCCATAAAATTTTCATTGTTCTGAGTCAATGGCAACACCTCGAAATTAACACAAATATAAGAGGAAGAAAAAAAAAATAACTAGATGTCATTCGTCTAAACGAATGATAGGACTTTCTGCAACCTGTGTTAATGCAAAAAGCAGGAGATAGAAGTTTCATGTAATGACTCACCTCTGGTAGTATTTCATGTTCATGCTGATTAATTGACATTATATTCCGCGAAAAATAAGCGTTTAGTTACGAAGAAAAAAAAAAGTAGCAGTAGTAGTAGTATGCTAATGACGTCATATGACGTCACGACTCAAATATATTAAGGCAAAAATGCAAACTGTGTAAGTTTCAACTTTCTATCTTATCCCGAAGTTCTTTAGCCCTAAAATGAAATTTTTGGTCCTATGTTCGAATCTTACTTCAGCCACAATACTTCGGTTTTTCGGAATTAAGGTTAGCTGACAAAATATTCGCACCTTAGTTTCAAGATGTACCATCTGTAAAAATTTGAAGAAAATCTGATTATAAATGGCGGCTGTAGAGCGCGAACACCATTTTTCACTATTTTTAGCTCTGACGTCACGTGACGTCATAGGGTGCTGAAAATGCTGTTGCTCAAAAGCGCATACTTTACTGCAATAACTCTGAAATTTTCATTATTCTGAACAATTGGCATCATGTCGAAATCATTGCCCCAAATTAAAAATAAGTGGTATGCTTATGACGTCCTCTGACGTCACGATTCAAAATATTTGTAGAAATGCTGCAGAACTGCAAACTGTGTAAGTTTCAACTTTCTATCTCATCCTGAAGCTCTTTAATCCTAAAATGAAATTTTCAGTCCTATGTTCGAATTTTATTTCAGCCACAGAACTTCGGTCTTTCGGAATTTCGGTTAGTTGACAGGATATGCACACCTTAGTTTCAAGATGTACCATCTGTGAAAATTTGAAAACAATCCGACCATAAATGGCGGCTGTAGAACGTGAACACCATTTTTCACTATTTTTAGCTCTGACGTCATATGACGTCATAGGGTGCTGAAAATGCTTTTGTTTAAAAGCGCATACTTTACTGTCATAACTCTGAAATATTCATTATTCAGAACAACTGGCATCATGTCGAAATCATTGCCCTAAAATAAAAATTAAGAAGTATGCTTATGACGTCACATAACGTCATATGACGTCACAACTCAAAATATATTAAGACATTCTGCAGAACTGCAAACTTTGTAAGTTTCAACTTTCTATCTCATCCTGAAGCTCTTCAATCCTAAAATGAAATTTTCGGTCCTATGTTCAAATGTTATTTCAGCCACAGAACTTCGGTCTTTCGGAATTTCGGTAAGCTGACAGGATATGCACATCTTAGTTTCAAGATGTACCATCTGTGAAAATTTGAAGACAATCCGACCATAAATGACGGCTGTAGAGCGCGAACACCATTTTTCACTATTTTTAGCTGTGACGTCATGTGACTTCAAAGGCTGCTGATAATCATTGAAATCAAAATTTCCTCACGTGACTAATAACCCATAAAAATTTCATCGTCCTAGGACTATTGCAACATATTAAAATAAGCGTTTAGTTAGGAAGAAGAAAAGAATAATAATAATAAAAAAATGACGTCACGTGACGTCATATGACGTTTATTTTCACATAATTGTTAGACACCCAGAGACCTACTAACTGACAAAATTTCAACTTTCTATCTCAAATAGGACAGTTTTTATAAGCATTTAAAAATTGACGTCCTTGGTTCGAATCTTGGATCCGCCATAGATGCTTGGACTTTCGAATTTTGAAAAACGGACACCGGTATACACAATAAGAACGTAATATACACATTCTGTGAAAATTTGATAAAAATCGGCCCATTAATAATGGCTCTGGACCGTATACAAACTTTCGTAGTCAATTTCAAATGTGACGTCATATGACGTCATAGGCTTCTGAAAATCATTGAAATCGAAATTTCAGCGTCTGAATCATTTGTCATTAAATTATCATGGCCCTTCGAAATTTCCATTATCATATAATGACGTCACGTGACGTCATATGACGTTTATTTTCACAAAATGTTTAAGACTCCCAGAGACCTATATACTGACCAAATATCAACTTTCTATCTCAAATAGGACCGATTTTATAAGCATTTAAAAATTTACGACCTTGGTTCGAATCTTGAATTCGCTATAGAACCATGGACTTTTCGAATTTTGAAAAAAGGACACCGAGATGGACAGCTAGAACTTAATATACACATTCTGTGAAAATTTGATGAAAATCGGTTCATAAACAATGGCTGTAGACCGCGTACAATCTTTTGTTGCATATTTCAAGTGTGACGTCATATGACGTCATAGGCTTCTGAAAATCATTGAAATCAAAATTTCAGCGTCTGAAGCATGCGGCATTAAATTTTCATTGCCCTTCGACAATTTCAACATATAGAAATACTCTTGTTAATATTAGAAATACATTATCATATAATGACGTCACGTGACGTCATATGACGTTTATTTTCACAAAATGTTTAAGACTCCCAGAGACCTATATACTGACCAAATATCAACTTTCTATCTCAAATAGGACCGATTTTATAAGCATTTAAAAATTTACGACCTTGGTTCGAATCTTGAATTCGCTATAGAACCATGGACTTTTCGAATTTTGAAAAAAGGACACCGAGATGGACAGCTAGAACTTAATATACACATTCTGTGAAAATTTGATGAAAATCGGTTCATAAACAATGGCTGTAGACCGCGTACAATCTTTTGTTGCATATTTCAAGTGTGACGTCATATGACGTCATAGGCTTCTGAAAATCATTGAAATCAAAATTTCAGCGTCTGAAGCATGCGGCATTAAATTTTCATTGCCCTTCGACAATTTCAACATATAGAAATACTCTTGTTTCTTCCTCTCATAGGCATATGAAAATCATAGAAATAAAAGGGCCGAAAGGGCAGAAAGTCCTAATAAACATAACAAACCCAATAGGACTTTCTGCCGAAAGGTCACTTGATTTTACATAGGCTTACATAGGAAAAACTAGAAAAATCTTCTTGTCAGAAACCACAAGGCTTGGAGTTAGATATTTGGTGTGTAACATGACCTTATAGATATCTACCAAGTTTGTTCAAATCATGGCTCTTGGGTCAAAATTGGCCCTGCCCCAGTAGGTCACTTGATTTTTATATAGACTTATATAGTGGAGTCTTTGAAAGATCTTCTTGTCAGAAACCACGATAATGGGTTTAGATATTTGGTATGTAATATGGCCTTATAGACCAGAACCAAGTTTTCAAATCATTGCTCTTGAGTCAAAATTGGTCCCACCCTAGGTGTCACTTGATTTTATAACCATCAAAATTTGGACCACAGGTTCAGTTTTTGTGTGGAATTAAGATTATTTTTCTGTACTTCTGCATAGGTTTTGTATTCAGTATGACTGTGTTATAAAAGGCAATATGGGCAATATTTCTCAGGTGAGCGATTCAGGGCCATCATGGCCCTCTTGTTTTATTATGTGGCTCCAATGGCAAAAAAAAAAAATATATTTCATACAATTCAGGCAGATTCAAGTTTCAGGAACAATATTTTTTCAAGTTTCTATACAGATTATAGTAAACAAGAAATATCTTTAAAAAAAGATATTCGGCGTAAAATGGAAAACAAACTGAACTCCTACAATCTAATAATAGACTGTATTTCCGGGAACCCAGATGTATTCTTAAAATAGTGATCATGCAGTCTATTTATATACATTCTGTACACACTGACATGGTTAAGTTTACTTATTACAAAAAGGGGTCAAAGGTATGTTATTGTATATGTAAGATTCATAATGTTTGTTGGTTAGATCCGTATTGATAAAGTAAGACCCCCTAATTGATAGGAAAGTATGTGTTAATTATAATATATGGGTTAACTTCCACCTCCTCCGCATACTACATGATCAACTACAAGTGGGCGAGTCCACTTCTGCAGATTTGCAGGGGGGATTTTGGTCTAAAAATAAACATCGAAATCGATTTTATACAGCTACGCCGAAAAAGTAGAGACCATCTAGAGGCCTCATTTTGCAAGGGATCAACACTACATTAATG
>CM037779.1:15614678-15664678 GCA_021229015.1 Solen grandis
ATAAACAACATTTTTTTCTGTGCAGTCAATTTTTGATGTAACAAGACAAAGATCTTTAATAATTTTATCTCAAGGTAATATAATAGAATGATGATGACACATTACGTACCAAGTATGCATTCAGGTATTGATGTCTTATCTACAAGAATGTGGACAAACGATTCCGACAATAGAAAATGATTATAAGAATAACAATATTTTCATTGATAATTTATTTCTTGATTCCAAAACGAGAGGATGGTGATAAAGTACCTAAGAAAAAGCCAAAAATTGATTGAAATACTTTCGGAAATTTGGCGATGCGTTATTCAATCATCCGGAAATTATCTAACAAAAGGGTCTATTACCATAGATAATCAAACTATTTAGATTGACAGTTGCAGCTCCTAAAATAATCCCATGTGAATTCTTATTTCATTCTTTGTACCTAATATAGAAAATGCAATATTCAAAGAGGATGGACTATACACGAGATGCTTATTTCTAGTTTGTGAATGAAAGTAAAGCAGACAGATGAAGGGATAAATTTAGACTGTTTTACCTTAGACAAACGTCAGAGAAACTATAGGAAAATAGAAGTCGGCGAGATGTTCATGAACTCTTGTGCAGAAATACAGGACCATAGTTAAACTTTTCGAAGTTTTATATAGTTATTAGCTTAGATTAAAAGTAAGTTTCATTTTAATAGAAGTCACTACACGATGAATAATCCCCCAAAATGTACTAACATTGAGGTTATTTCTGATTTCTAAAATTGCATCGCTTAAACATACCGGTTTACTCTATGCTAGGACCCTGAAGATTCAGTCTGACTGCAAGTCTTAAAACACTTAATTTCAATGCGTTTGGAATATAAAAACGAACAAATATCATAATGATGCCTTTTTACTATTATTATACTATGAATAAAGGTAATTTTCCTGATGTATAAAAATGTGCTAACGAGATAGCTTGATATTTGTGTAATTGAAAGACGCGTCGAGATTCACTGTATAGCGCATGTTCAATACTGTTGCAAAAAAAGTAATTCCACTTTCAGCACTCTTACGTTAGTAATAAAGTATCATTTTTAACGAAAAAAGGAAATATAATGTCTTTATGACATCAACTATGGAAATGCAATGCATCAATTTTATTAAAAAATCATGTTGATCATAAAGTCACTAAGGTATTTTAACTATCATTTCAATCTATCACACCTATAGTCACTGGCGAATATAGTTTACCTAAATATCACAGAAATATACTAAAACAAATCATGAGACAAGATTAATGCAGGTACCTAGTTCCACGAACACTCTCAATCTCTGTGTTTACACACGTTTTCAAGTTAAGTCAACGTGAATCTCAAGGGAAATTAATCATTTATCTAAGAACTAATGTTTCATAAAAAAATTATCGTCCATAATTTACAAATACTACCAGCTATGTGAAGCTATCTGCATGGTAAGCCCTGACGGTTCTACTCCTGCAGGGGCGATATCACAGTTCGATAACAGTTCAAATCAGTCAAGATTAATGCATTTAGAATCGCGGGAAGTCTTTTGTAATCTCTACAATAGAACCACGAGTTAATCATAAATTTCTAATGAAATGCACTTAAAGAAACTGTTTGTTATGTAAAAATGTATAGATAAGTCTGCATGGAGTCTTATATGTTTGTATATGGATATAAATAATGGTAGTACAAATATTTATATAAATATATAATTTCTAGTTTATTGTATTCACAATACAGACCTAAAAGTTGCTTCCTTATTATGTATCATATGCATGTAGTTGATAAATACTCCGAGATAAAATCAGACATAAGCAAACTAAATTAATGCTGATTTTCCTATTTAATTTTATTCTTCTTACATAGAGCTAGAGCAAGAAAAACGTCAGAGGCAAAGGGCCGAATGCTACATTATTTCAGTTTTTTTTCTTTCCTAAAAGGTATTTTTTTTACAATTAACACTTCTATGACAACAGCTAAAGCCAAATATCGTAATATATCGTATAACAAAGAGCCATTTTCCAGAGATGACGACAAATACGTCATTACAACTGGCTCACAATTAAGGATTTTTACCAGTTAAATGCAAAGTGTTAGTTTTTACACTGTTCTAAGTCCACGAGAGCAGACACCGACCAATGTCGCCATCAAATTAGCCTTTGTTGTTTTCGTATAAAAAAGACATACTGCTAGTGCTCTTAACCTTGCGTTTATCTCTCTGGTTGATCAAGCCTTACATTGTTCGCTATGGAGATCAATATGAAACAATGTAGATCTATCCTTATGTAGGTTCGCTTTCATGCCCATCTGACTTTTAGACTGAAATAATTTCAGAGGTGAGTAATTCCCAGAAGACTTTTGACACCACTACCAATATCGTCTAATACTTCTTTGTCGATGTATTTAAAATGGATAGAGTAGTCCTGAAATAGAAGAATATATCAATCAGTCGATCTCTCCATTTCCTAAACTTCTGGGATTTTTATCTTTTAAATGATCAGCAACTGTCGTATCGACTGCATTCCTTTACGACAAAAGCTCTCTTGCTTTGTCAATGATCATAATAGATAAGTGCATTTAATACATTTATACTTGCAAATATACATTTCTTTCTATGATAATAGAACTTTTAACATACGAATTATGTGTCACGTATTGGAAAATTCAATCGGTATTTTTTTTCTGTTCTGCCTCGACACCAGAACAATAAGGTTCAGGCCAGCATCACTATTTTGAGTAGCAAATCTTATTACCTTATATATTTCAATATTTATGTCTATGAAGCTTTTTTTCTGTAAAAAAGCGACGTCGGTTAAAAGTAAATGCCCTGCGTAATTGAAAACACCACCGTATCATTGTATCGGAAATTCCCTGTTAGAAATATGATTTATAAGTCAATTTACCATAGACCTATAATTGGTGTATGGGACAGTATCTTTTATCTTTAAACTTCCTTTTTCAGATTGGATAAATATATCTTATAATGTATTTCATTAAAATCAAATCTTTGTCAAGAAAAAGGAAATCTTTAAAATATATGATCTTTCTTTTTGATAGTCTTTTGAGATGGAGTTGTTTGCATTTTTAGGGGGAGTGTGTCATCAACCATCTAATACTGAGAATATAAAGATTTAATTAGTTATATGTTTTGATTTCAAGAAACACTCATGTTCAGAAGTTTTGTGAAGCAATGACCAGTTCGTTTGTGTTACATATGTACTTACATTAGTGTTAGTTACTTTTTGCGTCGGCGGATGTGAAAAAACAACAACAAAAAAATAGATCATAATCGAAATCTGATGATTGCTAGAGCAGAAATAGAGTCAAAATATGGCCTCGGTCGGTTCACATCTTTACTGTCATGACAAATCGACATTTCCCTATTTCCCTCTTATCCTGTGTCGGCAAAAACTAAATGAAAAAACAGAATATGACAATACTTACAATAATATTTATGATAACACGCATGATACGAACATACTGACTCTACTGAAGCAATACTTGCTGATTATGTAAAGGTTATGCAAGTCTTTCTAGAAACTTTTAATTTGAAAAGTTGTACGTGCCTGGTTATGAAAATCGGCAGTCTGCTGTAAAATCGTTATCTGTGCTGTATATCACCGTTACCGATTCTCAGCGATGATGACGGAAACTTGGATTCCCACTTGACGTTAAACCTATATTCCCCATGGTTTGCTTTTATTTTAACTTATATTTAACTGCAAGCATTCAGGATTTTCTTCTTTATATTTACTTTTCAAATAGCCTTTTCTTTAACCATGCAAGTGAAAAATAGCATTGTCGTGACAAATCGAGATAAATTTATTTCCCTCTTATCCTGTGTCGGCCAAAACTAAATGAAAAAAAAATATGACAATACTTACAATAATATTTATGGTTAAACGCATGATATGAACATACAAATAAAACTAACATCGGTTGACTACTTGCCTGTAAATGAATGTAAGTAGCTTGAACACAGTAAAACAGGGCAAAAAGGAGTTCCTAAGACGTTTTTTAAGGTGAACACACACACATATATTACCTATTTCATAATTTGTTTGAGAAACAAAGTTTCAGTAAACTCTTCTGAAGCAATACTTGCTGATTATGTAAAGGTTGTGCAAGTCATTCTAGAAACCTTTAATTTGAAAAATTGTACGTGCCTGGTTATGAAAATCGACAGTCTGCTGTAAAACCGGTATCTGTGCTGTATATCACCGTTACCGATTCTCAGCGATGATGACGGAAACTTGGATTCCCACTTGACGTTAAACCTATATTCCCCATGGTTTGCTTTTATTTTAACTTATATTTAAACTTATATTTTTATCTGCAAGCATTAAGGATTTTTTAATATATTTTCTTTTCAAATTGCCCTTTCTTTAGCCATGCAAGTGAAAAGTAGCATAGTAATCATATTATTGGGTATGAATACTTTTTTCATTTGAATTTATTGCTATCTTTTTTTAGAATTAATGAGAAATGTTAGGCTTAAATTTCACTGCTAAAACTGGAAAGGTGAAGTCTTTTTGAAGTATGAATTCAAGTTTTAAGATTTTTAGTTTGCTTTATTACTGCCTGATAACAAATATATAAGACAATGTTCTACAGGGAAACTTTGATACAATAAACCGGAAAAATGTTGTTATTTTCGAATCTGTTGGAAAATTGTTGTTGTTGTTTAGTTGGAGTTTACAGTGGCTGCGACATTATTATTCATGTAGCTAAGTACAGGAAACACATGTGCATGTGGGAGGAAGACCCAGAATGCACAGAGATTTTCGGTCAGAACAACCGACTTACAGCATACAAGTTGAGAGTCTTCTTTAAACATTTTTGATCGCTTAATCACGTCTGTAATTGAATAAATGATGTTAAATTCAACTTTGACGTTATCTTTTTTTTCCAAAGACATTCACATTCAGAACTTAGAAGTTTTGTTTATCAATACATCCTTCACGCATGACACTTCTTCTTACATAGCATTGTCCTATTGATTACAAAAACTTATTTTCTTATTTTCATTTACTACTTTTTCTGTCTACCATTTCTTAATCTTCATATCCTAACTAATGCCCGATAGAGTTGTCAAGAACCATACTTCTCTGGAGTTAATATAATTGAAACCAACTTTGTATTGTTATTATTTTATGCTATGTGTATCTGTATGTGTTTGACATGCACTGCCAATCAAATCAGATTATAGTCTCAAATAATTAGTTATATAGAAAAGCCTATTGTCAAGACCTATCAAGCAAAAAACTTTTATCTGTGAAAGCAATAACTTCAAAACACCAAGAATAATTAAACTATTCATCACAAAATTCTGGAATTCAATCAGTTTTAAATAAATCTAAATATTAAAAATAAGGAAAACACGTGTATTGATTTAATTAGACACTGTGTGTCACTCTGCGACAACAAATGTAAAATATTAGCACACGCTTATTTTCCGCTTAGTTGTGTCTCCGAGCTTCCTTTATTGTTCGGCATTATTCATTTTATTTTATAAAATTTAGAAGAATGAAAATGAAACTTTCTTGTGGAGACAGTATAAATAATGATTTCAGGACAGTAGATACAATGGCAAGGACACACAAGAATGTTATAGACTGTTTTGTTGATATTAAATTAATTTCAATGTTCAAAGGGAAGCTGATTTCATGAATATTTTTTATTTCTTCAGATTTCAAGCGACTAAATTTGATTGCTTACGGCCTTTGGTTATATATTTCTGTTTGAGCACACAGAATATATTGTGAGCATAATAATAAAATGTCAGTGTAAATATACATTCCACATTTTATGATTTCTAACACATAAAGTGAAGCTGATCATATTCATCATTACGTCAAGTATAATGTTTTATTCTGTTAACGCTTTCTAACGCTGGGGTTAATGATGATGGTTGGGAAATACCTTGGTTCATTATACTACAGGTTTGCAAGAAAGTATAGCGGTTGTGTAATTAAAAGTACGTAGTAAGCCAAAGGCTTAAATGAAATTATTATTTTTTACACATTTTGAATCAGAAAAAGCTTGTGATAGTTATATTTGTTGTTCTTGTTGTTTTGGAGTTGACTGTTTGCCGTGAAGGTATTTTCATCTATTTCATAGATTATTTTGTAATCTATAAGTGTCTTAGTTCTTTGTGCCTTTTCAGTGTGTATAAAAGATCAGCAGTTAAAAAAAAAACCTGATATTTGTGTTTTATGGTCATTTTGAATGGCAAACAGAAAATAAAAAAATGAAAGCCATATTGCATCTTTTCATCATTTTCATTTTATGTATTGGTGAATGATACATCAATTTAATCCATATTTGACCTAATTAATGCCATATCTCAAGCTTATATCAGTTCATTGGCATTTCATTTTCATCCACGTTAACTCTATCGTAAACAAAATTCTTTAACATTTTAAGTTTAGTCTAAGTTCTTCTATACTTCGCCAGTCCCGGGGAGCATGGTGTTTGCCACTCGGCTGATTGTCTCTTCAGTTTCGGTTCATATGACCCCAACCACGTTTCGTTGATAGCATCAGTTTCTGACAAATAGTCTTGTCCTTCAGAATCTAACCGTAAAAGGAGATGGGTGGCCACTTCCAAACGACGTTCCGCTTGATCCGACGTTTTCAAACGGTTTCGCAGAATAGTATATTGTATGAACTTACCCGACACTTATTTCCAATCCCTTAGCCATTTTTTTTCGCACGTAAAACATCTATCAGATGCTCGATGGGCATGTTGAACGCACTCCCTGGGAATCAATTCACTCACCTATCTTGTAACTTGAGAATACAATTGAGCATATTTATGTGCTGCAAGCTTCCTGCAATACACTATATATTTCCTTTGCTGTTTTATTACGTTGGTATTCATTTTTTATGCAACTACACTGATCATATGACGTGATCGCGGCCATATAGCATCATGTTATGATGACGTCATTGCACAAACCATCGCGTGACGTTACACGCCCACTGCAGTTTTATTGAAGTATCTACATGTCAAATTAAAAGTGATTGGTTGCATACTTAAGAATTTATTAGATAGTTTGTATTATATATTGAATGAACTCGTACATATGGACAGATATTAGATATTGATCTCCATCAATATTAAACCAGAAAGTTATTCGGTTGACTATATCAAGGCCAGAAAAATGTGCAGCCCAACCTGGACTCGAACCCGGGGCCTTTCGCATACAGGGCGAATGCTATACCGACTGAGCTAGCCGGCCGCATACAATTTTTCTCCCCTATTGTGAGTAATCGGTACTGTGACAACTATCATGTATTTCAGGAAAGTTTTTTCATGTTTTTGTTTTGAAAATGGAGGAAATATTAATGAAACGTAAGTTTCTAATTTTCACCTGAGTCATAGATGTTGATTAATTTAACTAGATTTATCTAGATTTAATATTATTGAATACAATGTTTTACTTTGAATATTTAGTTCCATCACAGATTGCAAGGTTTGGACAAAAGAAACTATGAATCAAACATTCTGATTAAGGATTTAATATTTAAGTGGTTTATTTCCAGTAATGAAGTTTTCATGAGCTGTTAAAATAAAACAAAACTGACTGTTAATATTTCCCCCAATACTGCTATATGAATAATAAAAAATGGTTGGTTTTAAGTTTCGGAAAAAATTCTGCGGTTTTTTGATGTTATCTATCTTTAAGAATTGCGTAAAGTGAAACATAGCTTTTCAAATTCTTTAATATACAAATACTACGTGTTTGAAAAATAAGCAAATAAAATCGTCATTGTAACAGAAAATATTTGAAATACAAATATATCAATCATGTCATTTTTGGCCCATATATACGTACACTGTAATTGCCATAGTATAATTATCATAGTAATATGATGGTTACGCTTTCATGATTTTCGGAAGCTAAGTGTAAGGAGCCGACTCATAATTAAACTATATACCATCATTTAAATGATTTTTTGTATCATCATAGGTACGAACTAGACATATATGATAAGTACCTGTGGCCTGAAAGTAACGAAAGCTGCATGTCAAAAGTTGTGGTTACGGTTATGGTACCTTTTACTTTCCTATAGAAATCTTAAAACCGCTAATAATAGAAACAATACAAATAATAATTTCTTGGGTACGACCGTATCTAATTTTTAGTCCGACCAGTTTGCTTTTAAATGAATGTAAAGTAGATCATTTATTCTGAAAAGATACATATTTGATGTATGGCTTGACTATTTGAGTTTACCGTCGCTTCGACAGTATTTCAGTCATATTGCGAAGTCCAGCTAATTACAAGTGGAGGAAGACCCCGAATGCACGGAAGAATCCGGATAGAACCATCGACCTACCGCAAGCCAGCTGGAAGGTATTTGATGTATGTATTTATATGTTGGTGCGTATGTATTGGGTAAAAAGCAATACAATATGTTTAACTAATGAATTCTTGGTGTCTATCTTGGTAAAATTCTTGAAGTTAAAAAAATGCTTTGAGATTGATTTGAGGCATATGCAGGTAGATCAAAGTTTTAACACTAAAGAATATATTGAAACAGCATACAAATTGTAACTTAAATTGAAAATAATGCTTGCATGTAGAGGAAAGCTTCTTTTTTACACTTTTAATCAAAATCAATTTTACTGAAAAAGTTTGGAAGGTGGAACCCACAATAGATATGATATTTGATGTTATCGTTCATTGATGCACAGGGCATTTGTCAATTGAATACGGATGCAGTTTGGATGTAAAATCTAAACAAAATAAATGTATTTATCATTCGGAAAGTATCTAACTATAGGATCTAAAACCAAACACAATCAAGCTATTAAGGTAGTTGCAGCTCCTAAAATAATCCCAAATGAATTCTTATTTCATCTTTGTAACTAATATAGAAAATGAAATATTCAAAGAAGATGAACCTTACAAATGATGCTACTTTCCTGTTTGTAAATGAAAATAATGCAGACAGATGACGGGATAGGTTTATTTTTTTCCCCAGACAGACGTCAGAGAAACTACAGAGGATAGACAGTCGGCAGTCCTTGAACTCCAGTGCAGAAACACAGGGCCATAGTTAAACTATTTTATGGTTAATAAACTAAGACTTAAAGTTTCATTTATATAGAACAGGCACTACATAGTAAATTATTCCCCCAAAATGTATCGACATTGTAGCTATTTCTGTTTTCTAAAACTGCATCACTTGTATAAAGCACTTTACTCCATGTTAAGCCTCTGAAGATTTTCCTATTTTTATACTATGAATAATGTAAAATACGGCAACAAGCTTCAACAATTAAACTGATTCATTCATGGTTGTGTACTTAAAAACGTTTTTATTCGGTGTATATCGCATATACACTGCTGCAAAAAAGTATGTAATTTCTATTTCAATCACTCAGCATTTATTTTAAAGAAAAAGAAAATATATCTAAATGACTTCAACTATTGCAATACATGTACATCAATTTTATTTAAAAAGTACAATTTAGTCACATTCATAATCATTATGTTGATCATAACTAAATACTCAATAAGGTATTAACTATCATTTCAATTGCATTAATCACACTTTTAGTAATTAACGAATATCATCTTCCTACAGATCACACAAATATACTAAAGCAATTCATTGGACAAAACCGATGCGGTATACGAACACTCTTGGCATTTCTGTGTTTACACACGTTTTCAAGTCAACGTGAAACTCAAGGAAAATTAATCATCTATCTTAGCACTTATGTTTCGAAAAAATTCTTTATCGTCCATAACTTACACATATTACCAGCTGTGTGAAGATATCTGCATGATAAGCCCTGATTATTCTACTCCTGCAGGGCGATATCACAACTCGATAAAAGTTCAAATCAGTCAAGATGAATGGATTAAAATTTTCATAATCTCTACATTAGAACAAAGGGTTAATTATAACATCACCATATTATTATTATGCACTTAAATAGACATGTTTGTTTCGGGAAAAATGTGTAGTTAGATCTGAATGGAGTCTTATATGTTTGTATATGGATATAAATTGTTATAGTACAAATATTTATATAAATATATCATTTTTGGTTTATAGCATTCACTATTCAGAACCAAACATCGTTTCAAAAAAAAAAGGCATTTTTTTTTATTTTATTGTATATATAAAATCAAACATTAACAAACTTAACTATGGCGGATTTTCTTAACTGAATTTTATTCTTACTACTTGCTACTTAGAGGTAAAGCCAGGAAAACGTCAGAGCCAAAAAAACCTATTTAAGTATTTTTACCAATTCGGCATTTTTATGACAACCTTTGACAATCTAATATCGTAATATGTCGTATTATAAAGAGGCTTTTTACCAGTGGTGACGTTACAAATAATTCAACTGGCTCACATTTATGGATTTTAACCATTGAAATGTGAATTGTTCAGTTTTTACGCTGTGCTAAGTCCCACGAGAGCAATCACTGACCTATGTCGCCATCAAAATAGTTGCGTTGTTTTCGAATTGAAACAAAACCATACTGTTAGTGTTCTTAACCTTGCGTATATCTCGTATATCTCTCTGGTTGATCAGGCTTTACATTGTACGCTCTGGTCGATCTATAGGAAAAATTGTAGATCCATATGTAGTTTCGCTTTTATGCCGATGTGACTTTTCGATCGAAATAACTTCAGAGGTGAGTAATTCCCAAAAGAACTTCTGACACCACTACCAATATCGTCTAATACTTCTTTGTCGATATATTTAAAATAGAGTAGTCTTTAAAAAGAAGATTATATCATTCAGTTGATCGCACCATTTCCTTAACTTCTGGGATAATGATCAGCAGCCGTCGTTTCGAATGCATTCCTTTACGACAAAGCTCTCTTGTTTTGTTACTGATAATCTTTCAGCATAGATAAGTACATTTAATACATTCTACACTTGCAAATATACATTTCTTTCTAGGATAATAAATCTTTAAACATACCAATTGCATGTCATATATTGGAAAAAATCAGTAATTGCTTTTGTACGAATGTTTCTATTTGCTTATGTTATTTTCACAATGTTTTCTGTGGAGTTTTGAGGCTATATTTGAATATAAACGAATATAATGCAGAAACATGTATTTAGTAAAGTACATGATATTGGACAGTGTAGCTTTTAGGTTCTTAAACAACACCATCACTAGAACAATAACGTTCTGGCCTGTATCACCATTTGAGTAGCCTAATCTAATTAGTTTACGTGTTTCTGTCTATAAAGCGATATCGGTTAAAACAAAATGCCCTGCGTTATTTTGAAATTCCCTGTTAGTAATATAGTTTATAAATCAATTTCCATTTAGAGCTTTAATTGTTATACTGGACAATATCTTTGATCTTAAAATTTCCTGTTTTGAATTAGTTAAAGATATATTTTTTCATGTATTTCATTAAGATCATTTAAAAAAAGGAAATTTAACTATCTTTATTTTTAATTTTGAGGGGGGAAAATAATAAAGGTTTAATTAGTAATATGATTTGAGTTTAGGAAACAATTATGTTCAGAAGTTTTATGAAACTATGAACAGTGCATTTGAAATACTCAAGAAGTTAACATTATACTTCACGTACTAATGAATATGATAATTAGAATACACTTCACTATAATGTGTTCACTATAATCATAAAATGTGGAATGTATATTTACATTGACATTTATTATTATGCTCACAATATGTTATATGTGTTCAAACAGAAATTTTCAACCGAAAGCCGTAAGCAATCTATTTAGTGGCTTGAAATCTGAAGAATAAAATACTCATAGATAGGCTTTCTCTTGAACATTTAGATTAATTGAATATCAATTAAACAATCTACAAGTTTTCATTAATAACAATTTTATGTGTCCTTGCCATTGTGTTTACTGTCCTGAAATCATTCTTTAAACTGTCTCCACAAGAACTAAGTTTCATTTTTCATTCTTTCAATTTTCATTTTCTAAAATAAATAAGGTCGAATAACAAAGGACGTGCGGAGACACAAATAAAGCGGAAAATAAGCATGTGCTGATAGTTAACATCGACATTTGTTTTGAGTGTCTTATTAAGTCAATACACATGTTTTTCCTTATTATTCAATATTAAGAGTTATTTAAGACTAATTGGATTTCAGAGTTTTATGATGAATAATCTAACTATGCTTAACGTTTTTAAGTTATTTCTTTAACAATTAAAGGTTTTTGCTTGATAAGTCTTGACAACAGGCTTTTCTGCTTTCCCATTTATTATTTAAGATTTTAATTTGATTTGATTGGCAGTGCATGTCAAACACATACAGACACACATAGCATAACTAATGACAATAAGTAGATAATCTGAGTTATATTGACACCAATGAAGTATGGTTTATTAGAATAATATTAGGAATCTGTTGGGATATAAAGGAAAAGAAATTTAAGACAGAAAAAGGAATTAAATGAAATGTAAGACATTTTTGCAAACAATAAGACAATGCAATGTAAGACGTAACATGCTTCAAGGCTGATGAGATGGACAAATATTCCTAAGCTAATTCTGAATGTGAATGTCTTTGAAAAAAAAAGACGACATCGTCAAATTTAAAATATTCATCAAATATTTAATTAAAGAAGTTATTAAGCGATCAACAATGCTCAATGCTGTTTGTCGGTTGATATACCCGGAAGTCTCTGTCCATTTAGGGTCTTCCTCCATCTGTATAAGCTGTACTTAGCTACACTAATCATACTTTAAAAAAATCACCTTTCCAGTTTTTTATCAGTGAAATTTAAGCCTAACATTTCCCATTTATGACAAGTGTAAGTGTCCACAATCGGTGTTACAAACAAAGCCACATATTGTCTGTTTGGACCAGGTCAAATATTGACTACTTATTATCCAAGTATAATTATTGGATAACCTGGAAGGCAGTTTGAATACATCTAAAACCACAGTAAAGGTCCATGTAAAGGATATAATTTTATATTTAAAAAGGAAACTGATACAGCCCCTGTTTATTCGCCTTGATATTGATCATGTTTGACATGTAAAGAATCTATTGATGCTATAATGATCGAAAACAGCAAAGTTATGTATGAAACATATTTCTTTTGTTTTGTAAGCATGAATTTGTGTTTTCATGAAAAATGACGAATCCATGATAAATCATTTGTTTTTCACAGAAATTCCCCCGCAGGGATTAAATTCATCCGTTATATAAACCATTTAAGGCTGTATGTAATAACACACGTTGAATCATTCTACAAACTAGTTTTGTATCACACACACACGTTTCTATTAAATATAAAATTATCGAAAAAGATAGTTATAAATTCAAATTTAAAACGTATTCATACCTTTTAATAGAATCGCTATGCATTTTTCACTTACATAGCTAAAGAAAAGACAGGATTGAAGATAAAATGGAATGCTTGAAGTTAAATATCAGTTAAAATAAAAGCAAATCCAAGTTTCTGTCATCCTTGCTGTATGGATACCGGTAACCGTGATATACAACACTGGAGCCGGTTTTCACAGTTGACTGTCGATTTTAGTAACCCAGACACTTACGAAGTTACTTAAGTACAAGTACAATATTTCATATTAGAGTTCCTGGAATGACTTACGTAACTGTTACAGAATTTGCCAGTATTTCCTTCAGGTTGACCATGTTTATAACGTTTAGTGAATTTGCGTTCTCAAACAATTTATGAAATAGTAGTCAACCATTGTAAGTCCTATCTGTATGTACATATCATGTGTGTAACCATAAAAATATTGTAAGTATTGCCATATGTATTTCTCATTTGTTTTTGGTCGATATACGGATAAAAGGAAACCAAATATATGTACTAAGCTATTATCTAAGAAAATGAACTAATATCGATTTTGTCATGACAGAAAAAAAAATGTGATCTGAACGAGGCCATTTTTCGACCCTATTTCTTCAGATTTCGATTATGATCTATTGTTTCATGTTTTTAAAACAAGCACACTTCTTGACGCTCATGGCAGATGTTTTGATTGGGGAATCAATGGTTAGTAACGTTGGGGAAGACCTTGGTTCGTTATACTTCAAGTTTGATAGAAAGTAAATCAGTTGTGTGATAAAAAGTTCTAAGTAAGTCCAAGGTTTGAATGAAAACATGATTTTTAATATATTTTGAAATCTGTCCTAAAGCAAGGTTATCTTTTGTTGTTCTTGTTGTTTTGTGTTGACTGTTGCAGTGATAGTATTTCAAGCTTTATCGCAGATTATTTTCTAAGCATGTGTTCGTTTTTGTAACTTTTCATTGTGTATAAATGGTCAGCAGTTATCAAAGTTGGTCAAGTAAACACCTAAATAAATATATATAACCTAGATTACTCGTGTTGTATGATCATTTTGAATAGCAAACCAAAAGGAATAAAAATGAAAGACAAGTTGCATCTTTTAATCATTTTTATTTAATGTATTGGTTAAAGATATATCAATTTAATCCATGTTTGGCCCAGTTCATGCTATATCTCAAGCTTATATCAATTCATTGGCATTTTCTCATTTTTATTAGATGTTGTGTAACCTGTCAAGTTTATTTATTTTTTCGTATTTTTTCATAAAGACTACTAATTACAAAAGTAAATATTTTCTTCTTTTTTTGTCATTTATAAAGTTTGTTCAATCTTATCTTTTGTCCTATTAAGGGAGATAGAAAATCCTTAAAAATATGTGTATTTGTTATTTGATTTGAAACTGTGCCTTGTGTGTTAACTGGTCCACGAATCTGCTTTGCTGTTTGCCAATCTTTTTCTTACATCGTCTTTAACCAGATTTTCATGAATCATCATGATCCAAATTGTTTGCTGAGTGTCATTTTTTTTTTTTTTTTTTATTTTTTTTTTTTGCCAAAAGATTTTCAAGCAGAAATTTCATTCAAGGAAGGTAATGATCTCTTAACACCATATCTGGAAAAAATTCATTTTTTTACCAATTTTTTATTTGTTGTTGCTGTTTTATAAATTATCATATAGTTTTCCATTACTTTTTTAGCCAGAAAGTTATTTGGTTATCTGGCATGTATTTCAAGAAATGTTTCATATGTTTTAAGTTCTCGGAAGAAAATGGAGGAACATTAATGAAACACACTTCTCAAATCTGAGTTATAGATCTTGATTAATTTGAATAGCTTCATTTTGAAATTCATTGAATTAAATGCCTTTACTTGAATGTTTAGTTCCATCACAAATTGCAAGGTGTAGACCAAAAAACAAAAACTATGAATCAAACAACCCGATTAAGGTTTTATATTTTAGAAGCTTATTTCCAGTAGTGAATTAAGTTTTCATGAGTGGAATGATATAAAAGTTGCTGTTAATATCTCCCCCAATACTGTTATATGAGGAATTTAGAATTGTTGGTATTAAGTAACAGAAAAAAATCTGCGTTTATCATGTTAACTTTCTTTAAAAATGCGTAAAGTGAAACATATTTTTCAAATTATTTTACAAATATTACGTGTTTTGAAAAATAAGCAAATGAAATACTCATTGTAATTAGAAAAAAATGTACGTAGTTATGTATTTATATGTTGGTGTTTGTATATTGTGATAAAAACATCCGAGGCTTAATCAAGTAAATCAAAGTTGTAACACTGAAGAAAATATTGACACTGCATATAAACTGAAACCAACCTTGAATATAAAATGCTTGCATATAGAGGATTAGTTCTTGTGTATTAAGTAAAAAGCAATATACTATGTTTAACTTATGATTTCTTGGTGTCTATTTTGGTAGATTGCTTTAAGTAAGAAGATGCTTTGAGATTGATCTGAGGCTTATGCAGGTAGATCAAAGTTGTAACACTAAAGAAAATATTGAAACTACATATAAACTGTAACTTAAATTGAATATAATGCTTGCATGTTGAGGAAAGTTTTTTTTTACACTTTTATGAGCCTCTTTAATCAAGATCAATTTTACTTAAAAGAAGTTTGGAAGCAGAAACCCACAATAGAAATGATATTTGATGTTATCGTTCATAGGTGCACAGGGCATTTGTCAATTGAATACGGTTGCAGTTTGGATGTATAAAATATAAACGAAATAAGTACATTTATCATTTGGAAATTATTTATCAAAAGGAACCATACACAATCAAGCTAGTTAGGTTGACAATTGCAGCTCCTAAAATAATCCCAAATGATTTCTTATTTCATTCTTTATACCTAATATAGAAAATGCAATATCCAAAGAAGATGAAATATACAAAAGATGCTTTTTCCTGGTTTGTGAATGAAAGTAATGCAGATGACGGTATAACTTAATTTGTTTTACCTCAGACAGACGTCAGAGAAATTACAGAAGGATAAACAGTCGACAGTCCTTGAACTCCAGTGCAGAAATACTGGTCTAAATTTAAACTATTTGAAGGTTAATGAATTAAGATTTAAAATTAATTTCATTTCATAGTAATTTATTCCTCCAAAATGTACTGACAGAGTAGCTAGTTCTGTTTTCTTAAATTGTATCGCTTGTATAGAGCGCTTTACTCCATGCTAGGCCTCTGAAGATTTAATCTGACTGCAAGTTTTAAAACATTCAATTTCACAACGTTAACCCTAAAGCTTTATTCTAAAGGCATCATTTGGCCCTATCAACAAACGAACGATTATGCTAGTATTTTCCTATTGTTAAACCATGAATAAAAGAAAAAAATATGGTAACGTGCCTCAACATTTGAAATCAATCATTCGTGGTTGTTTACTTGAAAAACGCCATCATTCACTGTATCTCGCATACATAAACTGCTGCAAAAAAATAAACAATTTCCTCTTCAAGCATTCTTTAGTTATTACGAATTAGTTTAAAGGAAAAGAAAATACCAATATCTATGACATCAACTTTTGCAATGTATCAATTCTATAATAATGCATATTTAGTCACATTCATAATTATGTTGGGCATTACTAATTTATACTCACTTAGGTATAAATTACCATTTCAATTACCTTAATCACACATTTATTCATTTGCAAAGATAATCTTCCTACATATCACAGGAATATACTAAAACAAATCATGAGACAAGACCGATGCGGATACCTAGTCCCACGAACACTCTTAACTTCTCTGTGTTTACACACGTTTTCAAGTTAAGTCAACGTGAATCTCAAGGGAAATTAATCATTTATCTAAGAACTAATGTTTCGTAAAATTCTTTATCGCTCATAATTTACAAATATTACTAGCTGTTTGAAGCTATCTGCATGATAAGCCTTGACGGTTCTGCTCCTGCAGGGGCGATATCACAGCTCGATAAAAGTTCAAATCAGTCAAAATGACTGGATATAGAATCATGGGAAGTCTTTTGTAATCTCTACAATTGAACCACTAGTTAATCATAACATCCCAATGTTATGCACTTAAAAGACGTGTTTGTTTCGGAAAAGTGTATTGACAAAATCCGCATAGTATCTAATGTGTGTATATAGGTATAAATTGTGGAAGTACAAATATTTATATAATGTATATCATTACTGCTTTATTGCATTGTAAACAACCAAAGATAGTTTGTTTTATGTTTATTTATTATATAGTATTTATACACTTCTGAACATATATGACTGAGTTCCTGAATTTGATCGTATTCTTTCTATCTAGAGCTAGAGTCAGAAAACGTCCGGTCCGCGGTTAAAGCCGAAAGTTTTCGATTTTATTTATTTATATTTTAATTTAATTTTATTTATTTATTATTATATTTTCTTTATTGCTTAAAATAATGAAAGACATTCGGCATTTCCATGATAAATGCTGAAACCTTGGATCGTAATCTATTGTTTCATAAACAGAGATGTTGCATTTACAACATGACAACTTTTAGGGAATATTAAAACTGAAATGTATTGGTTCGGTAATTACGCAGTACTAAGTCGCACCAAAGCAATCATTGACCAGTATCGCTTACAAATTACATATAGCCATTGTTTAAGTCGCATTAAGACAAAGGTACAATGTTAATGTTCTTAACCTTGTGGTTATCTCTCTAGGTGATCTAAAATCTGTCCATATGTATCTTAGTTTTAATGCCAATTGACGTTTCTTTTGAAATTACCTCAGCGGTAAACGGTTCAATAGTTCCCATCAGAACTGATGATATCACTATACAAGCATCGCCTGTATCCTGCTTTGTCGTTCTGTTTAAAATGGACATAGTAGTCCTGAAATTGAAGAGCTTATCTCTCTATTTCCTAAACTTCTTAGATTCTTATTTTCTGAATGTTCAGCAACCTACGTATCACGACAAGAGCTCTCTTGCTTTGTCAGTGATAATCTTAACCATTGATAAGTATATTCAATCTACATTTGCAAATTAACACTTCAATCTAAAATAATAGAATTCTTAACATTTGAATTGTATATTATATAAAGAAAATTCAATCAGCAGTTCTTGTCACGGATGTTTTTATTTGCTTGTTGTTTTCATAATGGTTTCAGTGGGGGTTTAACTGAATATAACGAAGATATTGCAGGAAACTGTAATTAGTAATGTGCATACTATTGCACAGTGTATCTTTTCAGTTCTTAAACAACCTCACCATTGATACAAAGTTTTAAAACATCACCGTATCACAGTATCGGAAATTCCTTCTTATGGATATAATTTATAATTCACTTGAGCATAGGACTTATATACTTGACAAGTTTAGGAAACACTTATGTTCATAAGTTTATAGAAACAATGATCTGTTTTACTAAAAAAAGTAAACATTATAATTCTTGTAATGATGAATATGATAATTGGGATATACTTCATTATAAGGTGTTAGGAATCAAGAAATGTGGAGTGTATTTTTACACCTTTAAAAAATAATTTATGAAAAAGATTTCCCTTTGAACATTAAGATTTATTTGATATCAATGAAACAGGCTACCAGGTTTCTTTTCAGGTTCTCCTTGCCTTTGTTTCTGCTTCTTACAGAATGGATGATATTGTCTCCACAAGAACTTGGATTAATTTTTCATTCTCCTAAATTCCATAAACTAAAGTAAATAAGGTCGAATAACAAAGAAAGTGTAGAGAGACCAAAAAACGGAAAATAAACATGGGCTGATATTTAAAGTCAACATTTGCTTTGAGTGTCTGATTAAAACCAATACACGTGTTTTTCCTTATTATTCAATATTTAGATTTATTTAAGAACGATTGATTTCAGAATTTTCTGATGAATAAATCAACTTTGCTAGATGTTTTGAAATGATTGCATTTACAATCAAAAATAGTTTCCGCTTGAAAGGTTTTAACAAGAGACATTTCTCTCCTGCCGTAGAGAAACAAATTTTCTATATGAGACTATAATCTGATTTGATTGATAAAACATGTTAAACAAACACACACATCGTATAAAAAAGTGACAATACGTGTACTGTTTGCGATATATTGACACCAATTGATTAAGGTTTTGGCTCTACCATTGGAGGGATTTGGAGATAGAAAACAATTATAAAAAGGAAATTATTTCGATTCGCAATCATTTTTTCGGTTGCCGTTGAACAATGTACTGTAGAAGCGACATGTTTGAATTATGCAGGGGTGTACAAATGCTCCTTATCTAGCTTCCGAATGTGAATGTCATAAAATAAAAGCTTCTTTTTATTTAAATGAAATTTAAAACATTCAACTATGTAGTTATGCAATTCAATTCCAAATAAATATTGTTTAATCCTTAAATTCTGAATTACATGTGTTGTATTTCAAATTACACTTTTTTAACAAGTGCCTTAATTCACCATTCTACTTTTTAGCAGTGGAAATTTAAGCCCAACATACATGACTATACCAACTGTTCACAAACAGTATTACAAACAAAACCATGTCTTAGTTTAGTTAATTTAGACAATAATCTTTTATTCCATTAATGGATAGCCTGGAATTCAATTAATACAGAGAGAATCCTGTAAACGGTATGAAATATAATATATATAGGGCGAAATGATACAAGCCCTATTCATTGTTCCTGTTATTGTACATGTTAAACACCAGAAGTTTTGTGATAAAACGTATGTTTTGTATAAAAGCAAATATATGTGTTTTTATGTAAAAAAAATAAAGCAAATATGCAGACATTTCTTTTTCGAGAAGTGATACACTTTTTTCATATTTCCACAGGCGCGTAGTGCGAGTGGAAAGGTGAACATTGTAATCCTTAGAGACAATACATATTCTAAACCCACCCACAAAACAACATTGTATCCATTAGAGATAAGACATATTCCAAACCCACCCACAAAACAAGCAAATTTTATGCTTACTGCTGCAAAATACACATATACCGGCAGATCTATATCACTCACACTGTGAGTTATGAATTTTATCTCACTTACAGAACAAATTATTTCATCAGTTAGCATGATAATAATAAATAATTATTATCTGTTATACAAACGATTTACGACTGGATCAAACAAAACACTAGTTTTTCTCATTTACGCTTATTTATGTTGAATTTGAAATTCTCGGAGAACATTATTATAAATTCATATGGAAGAGCATACATCATACTCAATAACATTTTTATGCTATTTCTACCTGCATGAGTAAAGGAAAGGCAGAGTGAAAAAAGAATTAAAAATAAAAAAAATCCTTCATGCTTGCAGTAAAATATAAATTGTCTCTCAGACAAGCAAAACAAAGAAAATAGGTTTTTACGTCAATTGGAGATCCGAATTTCTCTCATCTTCGCCGAGGGGGCAATATACATCACAAATACCGGTTTTTACACGGAGAACTTCTTAATGCTTCATTTGTCTCCATCATTGTGATGCTGTTTTTCGCAAATCATATTCTGAAAACCACAAGTACAAAAGTGTGTATAAAAAACATCTACAGTCTTGCCAATGCCATTTAAGATCATGACAAATTTTCTAATATACATGTCGCTATATTCATGATATGGCTCTTTTTAGACACTTTAGAAGGAATATGTGACTATTTTGAGTTTACCGTCGCTTCGACGGTATTTTAGTCATACAGCGACGTCCAGCTAACTTACAGGTAAAGAAAGACCCCGAATGCACGGAGGCATCCGGGTAGAACCACCGACCTACCGCAAGCCAGCTTGAAGGCTTTCTCACATGAAAATCCGAATGACCCTGCCGGGATTCGAACCCACGCGGTGAGGGGCTGAGTGAGTGCTAAAGTCAGCGACTTCACCCTCTCGGCCACGGATTCCCCCACTTTAGAAGGAACGCGTTCTACCAATCGAATTTTGCTGTGAAAAATCCGATATACAAATATTTTCATTCAACACAGTAACTTTTTATATCAACTTTAGGCCATTTTCTTTTATCCTATATAAAAGTGTGCATGACTCTTTATTGCGTATTTTTGTAACCGGTCGATTAAAGTTTCTCAAATTGTCACACATGATAAGTACATTAATACCATTAAGTCTCATTCCTATGGAAAATAAATTATATTTTTATTTCATACAATGTATGTGTAAATCATAGAGTTTTCAATGGTTCTCTAAACCCTGAGCACATTGTCTTTCTTAATATGTATCACCTGCGACATAGAGGATTGGAACAATATTTGCCACGTCTTTACTTATTTGAACAAAGAATAACAATACACAGCAATGACATTTATACATTATATATGTATTTAAAAACAAAACAAAAAAAAAACATGCAAGAATATGACCTAAATACAGTTCATATACTGTTTATTAAAGTGTTGAAAAGCATATAACAAATTGCCCAAATGTTCTTTTGGAACAGAAAAAAAAATGTGCATTTTTATGTTCAAGTACTAAAATGACGTACATATGTATATAAAATACATATTTGAAAGTATTGCAATTTGTACTTTAAATAGGACTGACTTGACTATTTGAGTTTACCGTCACTTCGACAGTATTTCAGTCTTATAGCGACGTCCAGCTAATTACAGGTGGAGGAAGACCCCGAATGCACGGAAACATCCGGGTAGAACCACCGACCTACCGCAAGTCAATTGGAAGGACTTTAAATAGGAAAGTGCAACAAACTTACGTATATTTGAAATGAAACAAACCATACTTAAACTAGAATTCATTTATCCAATATACGTCTATCATTTCTATGAAGCGTTTCAAATACGATTCGACAACGTTCTGGAATTGAGTCTTCCTTTCTGTTATCTTTAAATTTAGATTTAAATGTATCATATATCCCCCGTAATTACATTTCAGATTTTGTCAATCAATATTTGAGATAAGTCAGTACAATCCATGTAGAAACTACATATGACAGTAAGGAAATAGAAGCCAAGTTTTGCGTGTAACCATCTACTTTGTGATACACATTTCCCTTTATACTTATCTTAATCTATTTTCAAGCTATCTTAGTCGTAATTACCTTATTCGTCTGATTCAGAACGTCCTGAAGATCACTATACTATTGCTGATATCATACTTAAAATAGGTGCTTCATTTATCATATTAAAAATTCATACTCACGCCAAGATACAAGGAATTAGTATATCTCCAATATACGCGAAGTAATGTCCTTATGTTAAGGTCAAAGAGGTCTAAACGCTAATAGTTGTTTGTAAATATCGGTAACACCTCTGATATATAAAATAAAATACATATTTTGTTTTTCATCCCTTCAATAAAAAAAATCTTCAGCGGCTTGGCATTTTGAGTTGTTATGAAAGGCGACCAACAATGTCGTACTGTCATCGGATTTCAAATAAAAAGATTGCCATTATGTCTATACCCGGTAATTAAAACAATTATCTTGTCAGGGATACACGATCTTGTCATTGTTTCAGAACATTGCCAGATGATGGTGATGTTATGAAGAAAGACATACTTTCTTTTGTCTCACTGATCATAACACTAAAGAAATTACTAGTGATTGATAGAACTACTATGGAAGACATATTTTGTTGTTGCTTTCTTTTATTTGCGTATATTTACATGTATATTCTTTTTCTTTATATACAGTTTGTGGTCCATTACGACTGGCTTTAAATCCATTACATTTATTATCTTGTTTTGTTGTCTGCCTTTTCATCAAGACATTGGTATGATCACAGAAATCGTTGAAATAGAAATATACCCTAAAGGAGCTGTCGGGCTTCCAGGTGAGTTCTACTGAAAATAGATCCACCCTTATAGTTTATATAGTAGCATATCTCAATATTTATAAATCATTTCACTTTTTTCTTCGTGCTTTACAAATTTTGCCGTCCATTTCACATGATATTATCATAGCGGATGGATTATCAATCATATATGTTATTGTTTCTATAAATATTGTACACAGGTGTGTGTGTGTGTATGTGTGTGTACATATGCATATAATAATTTGATATTTAGAACAATTGTTTATACTAAATTTCTTGTCATTTTATTTATCATTATACTGTTATAATTACACTATTACCTATTTGACAATTTGATAGATAAATACGATCGACTTTTGTTGCATAAGGCATACACGCAAACATACATGTATACTATGAGGAAAAACAAATACAGGATAACAAGAATTTGATACATAGCCGGGTTTAAGATTCGCGACACTTGGCCGGGCTAGGCCAGGCCCATTTCCTTTTCGTAAGGCCTGATGATGTTTTGATCTTTACACATTTATCAGCAGTTTACTTATACCATAAAGTATTATTTATATTCCCCCATGCAAATCTTCTGTTGTTGTTGTTGTTTTTTTTGTTTTTTGTTTGTTTTGCTTTCAGTATACATATATTTATTTCATTTCAAAGATGCACATTTTATCATTTATAAATCGGCAATAGACTAATACATAAAATGAAATATACTTTGAACATATATTATTATATAAGTAATTGCATATTCAACGAATTTTATACTGATATGAAGGAAACCCAGTGGTCAACCGATAAAACATTTGTGTCTTACCCTATTGTGATAGTCGTATAATAACATTGACTGAACCGAGCACAAGTTCCAAAATACCTCTTTATTGCACACCACAATTAAAGGAATTGAAACACGCAATTATTGTTTTCTCTCGAAAGTTAATACGTGTCTAATGCTTTTGTTCCAGTAAATGGATTTTAAAATAATTTAATTTATTCTATATGTACTTTGTATATGTCCTCGAGATTTCCCTTGATGAATATGTGATACTTACTAAAGTCGATAAAGAAAAGATTAAGAATATTTGAAGCAAACTTATAATTAGCTTAACACGTGTTAAAGTAATTCATTTCTTATTATTTACTTTATACTTTCTCGCGTCGTGATGTTGTCGTTATGTGTCTCCGCCATTCCGGCGAGGGTTGTAGAAAAACTGCAGAAAGTTCCGTTAAATACTTATGCGCCTTATCCTGGTACATTGTGTATCCGATTATAAAATAATTCATTTATTAAATGACACCCAGTGTGTGTGATGGTTTATCTCTTATTGAGGAAGCGTACTAGACATATTTTAAATAGGCTCTCTAAATATTAACTATAGTAGGAACCTATTTCAATTACCATATTAGGCAAATATAATGCATGCAATGTATTGACTCATGCAGTATATACATGTGTCTAAATAAACTAACCGGATAATTAATTAAATAAATCGAACAACTTACACAAACAAACAAAAAAGGTAAATAAAAAATACATGTTATAAGCGATCAGAAGGAAAATAACCAAGGGATGCCATTGTACGCAAACAATAGATTACAAAATTTCATTAATGCTTTAATTGACTTTCGGACAATTCTGATGAATTGTTTAAATATTCTTGATTTTAAAATTAATGCATTTACGGTCACCACAGTTTCCACTTGATAAATTTACTACAGGCATTTCGACCTTCACTCCCATCGACCAAACGTATTACTTGAGACAATTATTTAGTTTGATTGACAACGCATGCTAAACACGCATATGCATTCAAAAAAACAACAACATGGAAATAAATGGAGATTGTGTGGAGCATTGAAAACAAAGATTAAAGTTCATGTTCAATTAAAAGATGTGATGATAAAAAAAAAGATAAGGCCACTCTTTTTCAAAATTTTATTATTTCATGTTCGATGAAGACGAAAGTATAATTTGAGATAAAACTACATAATCTATGTAATCTACATTTTAATAAATTGGCTGTAAGCGTGATACATAAACTAATTACCTATTAATAATAATCAATACTGTTGTTTATTTCCTCAAAACTTTCTAAAATTTTACTTCAATTAAAGCATTACGTAAAAACATGAATACTTGTAATATGTTTTAAAATCAAAATTGACTGTTATAGCAATATAATTGTACACGTATGCACTATAAGTAAGAAATATTTTCCATCGTTGTTGGTACATGAATGTTTGCTGTATGTGAGAAGAAGACACGTGGAAACTGCTGAACACAAAAGCATATCAAAAAAGCATAAATTCTGGATTTCTGAAAATAAACACTTAACATAATTGTCTTGTATTTATGTAGGTAAATCAGTACTTCCGGTTTGAGAAATCACCGAATTTAAACTGTCTTCATTCTACTAATTACAGATAGGTAATTCGATAGGTGTGTGATAAGGTGTAACAACCGACAGACAAAATATTTCAACATCATCATTACACGATATACATACTTTCAAAAAATACAATCTACAGTATATTTCAATATGTATACTAAATGAATTTAACTCATGTTCACGTGTCAAGAGAGAAAAGATAAACGAATGAAATTACTAAAAAAAAAACACACACATAAAAAAAACAAAAAAAAAAAAACATAATAATAATAATTATAGTCCGGAAAAAGAAAAATATATCATTTCAAGACTTTTAACGTTGGTTGATACTCAAGTTCTTGCAAGGATGTAGCGATGAATATTTAATTATTCTGTTTTCAGAACAACATTAAATATATCCAATAAGAAAATGTGTTTCAAACAACACGTGGTCGGTACTTTAGACACATATTACTGCTTTGTTTCTTATCATTTTTATACTGAATATACAAAACCAATGCTATTCCGGTGATAATACAATTATAACTGTTCCGTACCTGTACTCGATTCCGGAAGTCACCAATTGTATAATCATCACATACTTTGGGTCAGAGTTTTCATAAACATTTTTTCCCTTTAATGCTGCGCATAGAAAATTAACGACAAACGTTTTTTAAACAGCGAAGCAATATTGTAAATTGCGTTTTATACGTGACACAGTGCATACATTTCTTGATGTTTTACAATTTTATACCTAATAATGACACAGATTTTTCAGCTTTGAAGCAGTATTCACGAAACTTAGAATATGACTTAGGTAAAAAAATAAAATTAATATCATTTTGAACGTTCATACACGTAACCGTACAGCTAATTAGCTAGATGAAAGGATTAATAAAGGGACTGAAAATCTTTACGTTTACATAAACTGGAACTAAATTTTCCATATCAAAAGGATCTTGTAGCAAATATATCATTTTTGTGAACGACATAATGTTAATTGCAATATACCCATTAGATTAACCAATGACATGTTGCATGCCAGAGGTGAGTGAACTGTTGTTCTTCATATGTAGAGTGCACACAATTCATCCATGATAAATTCATTGATACTTTTTTCACTTATTCAAAACGTTGTAGAGTTATCGTTCGTTGTATGAACTGACAAGTTCTATAATAAATAAAGACAAGAATATGTTATATTATGTGTCATATTTTATCCAAGTAAGCTATGTCAAAAATGTATACCCGGTATTATTATTCATAAGATCCGTTGTAAACAACGTAACATATAAAGCAACCATTTTTACATCTATTTAAAAAAAATAGAAATGATCAAATAGAACTATACTCTATAAGACATAACTCCGTGGCCCAAATATGTAAAGTCACAGGTGTATAATAAGTATATTCTGTTTTTATCTTTGTTTTCTCTTGCAAAATGTGTAAAATAATACATTGAGCTAGGTCATCTTTCTGTATGATACGAAAAAAGACATAATTATGAATGATTTATTCAATATTAATATTATTGTCCAGAGAACGCCTATGTACGAATTGTGTTGCTTTCTTATTATTTTTTCCATCTTTTGTACATAGATGATATGGAAATAAGAAATTTACACTAGGAAGATAAGTGTATCGAGTCCCTAGTCACAAAGCTAAGACATACCTATGACAGAGTGATATATTTGCTGAAAAGATGTAAATCTTTGAGTGTTTTGTTAGAATTCGGAAATTTGTAAAGAAAATAATTGCATGTACGTTTCATTCCTTTAAAAGTATTATTTTTGTTAAAAATATGACAATCATATTAGTTTAAGGTTATGAATCTATAAAACATGCATACTCCAAGCAAGAATCATAACATTTTGTATTTGAATTTGTTTATTCATTTCATTGAACTAAGAGGGTCAAACTCAGCATTCAGAATGACAAGTCACAATTTCACGCAGATTTAGTTACATATATAATCATTATTAAAAACTTTAACACACACACATACACATATATAATATATCGGTATCTTTAAAAACTTGTCCATTTATTCATTTCCATCTGGCAAAATTTCGCTATGTATGTTTTTGCTACGAATAATTTTCATTTATAGATATTAATTACTCTCAGCATCTTTTAAATTAAAAACTTTCATATACGTGTTGATGAAAATGGTGAAAAGGGTTTCGTTTTTGGATTCACGTTCCACTGAAAGCAGTTCAGTCATTAACTGAAAATGTATACTTGAGACAGCTATATTGCAGCTGAAATGCTAAACAAGAAGCTACAAGAGACATTATCAACGAATTTGGTAGTTCGTCGGATGTTCATGCTCTCGTAATATAATTATTTCTTGTGTGCAGGTCTACGGCATGAGACGCAATGTGCTTTAGTTTGGTTATAATAGACGGAAAATGGACAGTCTAGAAAAATATTTTACATGTTGAGAGATTTAAATTTTTTTCACATTAAAGGAATTTGATTAAATAAAATTTACTGAGTTTGAACTTCTTTTAACGTGTCAGTATTTTTAATCATATAATCGGCATTTCGTGCTGATCAAATTGGATTGTTCATTGTATTATCTAACATCCATAATTTACCCTTAAATTTTTCAGATAAAAAAGGAGAAAATATTTTACTGTTACATATCAATATTATTTCAGACAGCTATAACAAGATGATGAAGTGGAAATATATATGTCGAGTTCGCCCAGGGGAGAATCATTGAGCGTGCTATGCAGCATTGATACCGGTCGGCACTTTCTTCAGTTTCCTTTGTCTCCATCTTGGTGTCGGGCAATGGCTGCTGGGTTGTTCGTCTTCAGCGACTTCGAGCGAATAATAAAAGATAACAATATCACGCTTCGAGAAAATCCTGTTGTTACGTCAGGTTTTGAGTTGTCATGAACGAAATACAATTGAAAGAATTGGTATAGATGGGTTTATTTCCGCTGAGAAGGTAGCATCATTGCCTATTTATATATAACTTACTAGTTATACTGTGCCAACACCTAAATATTATATTGATATGTCCCTTCTTTTTGAATATATTATGGCAATTGCAATCTAAGACTAAAAAACCTGTACATCATTGACCACACAAGATATGATGGAAATATACATTTACTTTACACAAATATGTAAGCAAATAATCCAAAATCAGCGATTCAAACAAAGCTAATAAGATCACATTGTTAGTATCATAGAGGCTTATCCCTAGTTTTTGACGAAGCGTTACTTTCAGATAATTATTATGTTGTTGTTGTTTGCGTGTGCGCTCAGGCATATTGTGCATGGTGCTGCGCTTTTTTTTGACAGAGAACGTCTATAAGGCCTAACACCTTTGATTTGGTTTTCTTTGGATTTTTTTTTCTTTTAGGGTTGCTCTCCCTTAGCACCTTTTGACAGATGCACCTACACACAAAGACAGATGCGGATACAAGGGATCCGGGTGCGCTACCCTAGCTCTTTTCGAATATACCCCATAGTTCTTTATCATACCCATTGTATAGCACCGATACACGCGACGCCCCTTAACCACTGTTTGGATGAGCCAGCGCTAGACTTCTAATTAGGAGGGGAACACTGAAAAGTGTCCCAGAGATTTTTCAAGGTTCGACCTGGATTAAAACCCAGACTCATCTATTACAGAACATAACATTATTTTATTGGCGTGAAATATCATATACATATTTATAGCCAAAACATACATGAAAAGACATGGATGCATGCGTAATTAATAGATGGTTGTATAACATGAACATTTTCAGAGGAGTATATATATATATATATATATATATCCATTAACAGTCCAGCGCATTATCACTGAGCCACCGCTCCGCCTAGATGATAAAAAATAACTATAATAAAGTTCTATATATCTTACAGACACTATATATATGATTCTTTAGTTCATATCAATACTCTCGAGAGGGTATAACAACGTCTTTATAGCTCCACAAGATATGGATAAATGTTAAATTGATGAATCAAAAAACAAAATAATTATGGTATCCTATGGGAATACAAACTCAATCAACAAGTTGACTTATATGGGATACAGAATCTTTTGCTAAAGCATCCACTTGTTCTATCTCAAATTCACCCCTGACTGTTGTCCTGCGAACCATTTGAAATAATCTTAATATCGAGAAAAAGCTATCGTGATAAAGTAATTTATCATTTAATAAGATCGGCGCTTTCATGCGGATGTTTACAGCATTGGGAATTCTCGTTATAAAACTGGGCTGTTATTGGGCTTGAAGTCAACTTTTTTGATTGATATTTTATTTTGATAATAGTAAGTTTTTGATGTTTTGTTAAACTGTGTCAAAGAAATGTTATAGTTGGTAAAAGTGAAAATATTGAAACCGTATAAAATAGCAAAGTTAATATTTAAGTGAGAACACTGATATTTACAATATTGTAGGTTAATATTAACATTGAAACAATATATATGACATTTGTATTGAACTTCGCAAGAGCAATTATTTATTTACAATGTATAGATATTAATATTATTTTCTCATGAGAACAAGTGCATTATAAGCAACAATAGATTGCCCCCACTATATTGAATACACAACTTGAGACACAGGAAGGCTGCCGTGAGGACCGAACTACATGTATTTATGTAATTCGCTTTATAATAGAGAATTGACGTTAACCTTTATGCTGACGGCGTATACGATGAATGATATATCCAAAAGGTAACCAAAACTCAAAACATAGCCCGCCCAACCTGAAACCCCCTGCGAATTACACTGAAGGAGAGGTGCACACACAATTTCTATTCATCTGCTGTCGTATTGAGGATGGACTGAAATTAGATGGGACTCTAAAATGTCGCAGTATCTACATGTTACATACCAACAATGCCAATAAATATTGTTTTGCAGTTAAGTATTTAATGTTTGATTCTTCAGTCAATTCTTTTCATAACATAAATGACAACTGAATAAAATAAGAGAGTTTGTAGAATTAATCTTTCGCTAAAGATGAAAAACATAACACTTTTATAATGTTTAATATAAAATATTACCTGTATTTAGCGGTAATCATAAGCATTTTTATAAATGATGAATGGTTGCATTACGGTCGAAAATTTGACATACCGTAATAAGAAATATGTCTTCATTTCATAAATTTCCTTAATGTGTTTTTTTCTGCCCGTGTAGTTATTTCTACTTATTATAACAGTTAAAAATCAAAGAGTTGCTAAGAGTTGGTTTTTTTACACAAAAGCTTTTACATCAAATGTATAAGACTTTACTACATTTTGAATATGTGTTCCAAATATTTTTACTACTTAGTAATTGTGTATTTATAAGTTATATATACACTGATTATTAAAAATACAAACAAAAAGCACCCGTCACATTTTATTCTTTTTTCATGTCGTCAACTTCAATATTTCGTAAAAAGGATAAACAAAATCCTCAAAATAAATGCTGATAGAAATGTGTTTTTTTTTTTCTTATCCTTATACGTAAACGAGAGGAAAATGTCACTCTTATATGTATGAGGAAGCCCTATATTCCAATAAAATCAAACTATCTCCAATATAAAACAAAACATTACATTTATGATACGGACTTGAACAAAAAACAAGAACAAACATAAAAATCATACAAGGGAAATGTCGGTTTCTTCATAGATACATTTTAATGAAGGCGAGAGTAAAACATATAATTCACATAAAATATGAATATGAAAATAGTTGAAAAGTTTATATTTTCTATAAATATAATGTTGACTTGCAGTGTAATATCGGACCTACAAATTGAAACAGAAATATACCATAATACTATATTACCATTTGTCTTTTAGTTTTTAGTTTAGTATTTTAATCACAATGTTTAGTTCTAAGTTCGTTTTTTTTTCAATTACAATTGTTAATATAAAAGATGTGATATATGCATTTAGCTTTATGTCTCAAAAGTTTATGATTTTTTCACGCACCTGACAACTTTCAGGGATCGAACTCACAATTCAGATATTCTTGATCGAGAGTATGTCTGCATTATTACCAGACCTCAAGTTTGATAAAAAAATCTCATAATAGTAAATGTGTGTCCCATAGCTGTTTAGTTTTACCATTAAAACGCTCCAACAATTACGGCTTAATTTAAACTTTACCAAATTAGGCCAATAAATAAATAGATAAATCCTAAACAATGCCCCAGGAAATTAAGATTTTACTTACCTGACAATTTTAATGAGTTTCACTGGTATATACAAAAATGCACATTTAATCAGATATATAAACTTTATGTTTTTTATAAAGATACGCATTAGGTATGGCATACAAGGTGTTGTAAGATTTGCAAGACCATAATTTTACATATTTACCAGTGAATTGCGTCACAGGACGAAGTGAAGACAACGCAAGCCATTTAGTCTATGCAGACACTGAACATATAACTCATTTCAATTTTGTAATATATGTGACTTTTTATATCATCTGTCAAAGATATAATCCACAAGAGGGTACATTAAATAGGAATTTAAATTCACTCAGGATTAAATATAATCTAATATAAAACCCTGGTCCAAGTAAAAAGCAACTGAATTATTTACTACCATGGTATTTTATATGTAATCAATCATTCTCCTTAAGGCATTTTATTTAATTTTGTACTTCAAACCTGCACTAGGATTGGTATTTTCCGTTCGTTGAATACTGGATTTAGTCTCGTTCGCGAGGTGCGTCAAAATATAGAAAGTTTGTTTATTTTGGTTAAACATCCCATTAAAAGTATTTTAGTCATTTTGAGACTTTGTCTATATTTGACAGCATTGCTTTACTGTGATATCACGCCGAAGGGAAGTTGAATGATACCCTACTTAGTCACATTATCCATCAGTCAATGGAATACCGTTATATGGTGAGTGACAAGCACAAAGGGGTTAAACTAGTACCGTTTTTAACTAGTTTGCATGTCGCAACCGGCGGTCGATCTTTTGACCCCATTCCAGGTTACAAAGACCATAAGATTATTTAAAAAGGTGTAAGGTGCTGTTTAAGTTAATTTCTTGATTTACAAGGAAGAAATTTATAATGTTTAAATTATTTTCGGAGAAACATAGCCTGAATATTTTTTAAAAAAAAACTCATTATGATTTAGATTATTTCTTGAATTTCTTCATTCGTTAATTGATAGATCTCTTGTCAGCAGCCGTAATATTTTGGGGTTTTGGGGGGCGACTGCTCTAAATAATAATTTTAATGTCCTCGATAGTTTTAAGTCACTTGGAGACACAACAAGAGTATTTTGATGACATATTGCAGATTCACACCGTAGACATGATACCAATCACATAATTCTGCCACCGGACGAACCAGTCCTGGAATTACCCTGTATAAAAACTGAGCGCCAAGCAGGAAGCTACCAGTATCATTTTAACGAGTTCGATATAAATCGGTTGACAATCGGACCCATAAGCTCCAACCCCGAAGCGGGGGTAACAACCCTATTAGCCACCAGGGACGATCTAAATAACTAATGCCTCACCAGGTTTACTGTTAATAAAAATCATAATGTACCTTGTTTGTATGAATTCAATTTAATTGATAAACAACTTTATAAATGTCCATCAAAAAAGTGAAAACTTCTGCTCTTCAATGTGTGCCTTTCTTTGATGAAGCACTTTATGACTCCATTGTGATCGGCGCTCAGCCAAAATGTAGTTCGAGGACACCCATGATAACACGACTGGGTGTGTGATTTCAAGTCTTATATCTACGGCGTGATATCGCAGTGAGGCACAGCTGTCAAATTTAGACAAGGTCCCCAATCGAAATAAATACTGTCGGTGGGACATCTAACTTACTAAAAGAAGGATTTGGCGCCTTTACATTAATCACCACTGCGAGCCCTAGGGGGTGAGCGAGAGGGGTGGTGGCGTCAGTTGGAGCTGAGATGTTGCCACGGTGCCAATTAGGCGGGAGGATATTGGTGTCCGTGTCTTTGTACCGTCAGCAAGTTAGCATTGACAGCTACAGTGGGGAGGGAAAGAGCAAGGGAAGGTGTAGATCATGAGCGTTTGACCGGTAGACATGATATTGATTAAGGTTGGGAGATACATACTGACACAGTTTCAGATGGTAGATACTTTTTCCCCCATCATTTGGTTTTCATCTTTAAGTTACCTGCTGCCATGTTGTTGTTGTTTTTTTTCTCATAACTTTTGGGAATAAGAAATGAAAAATGGAAAATGTCATTTTATACCTGGAAAAAAAGTAGACACAAATTGCCTGGGTGTACGCTATTGATTAAGTGTCATTTAATATAATTAGCCAAGATCTTGTCAATATTTTGTACTTTTGGGGAAAAAGGTCCATAAATAGACTTTTTTTTATTTATTTTTAGCTCACCTGAGCCCAATTGTTCACATTATGGCCCTGGGGTCAAAATTGGCCCCATCCCAGGGGTCACTTTATTTTACTTAGGCTTATACAGGGAAAAAACTAGACAAATCTTCTTGTCAGAAATCACAAGGCCTGGAGTTTAGATATTTGATGTTTTACATTGCCTTATAGACATCTACCAGGTTTTCTCAAATCATGGCCCTAGGGTCAAAATTGGCCCCGCGCATGGGTCTCTTAAAGATTTTACATAGACTTATATGAGTCTATAAAAGATCTTGTCAGAAACCACAAGATCATGGGTTTAGATATTTGGTATGTAACACGGACTTGTGGACCTAAACCAAATTTTCAAATCATGGCTCTTGGGTATAAATAGGTCCCACCCTAGGGGTCTCTTGATTTTAAAGCTATGACCATCAAAGTTTGGACCACAGGTACAGTTTTTGTGTGGAATTATAATTATTTTGCTGTACTTCTGCATGAATTTTGTATTCAGTTTGATTGTTATAAAAGGCAATGAAGGCAATATTTCTCAGGCGAGCGATTCAGGGCCATCTTGGCCCTCTTGCTATTTAATTTCATGCAGAGAAATTATTCCAATAATGGCATTGAGAGGGGGGAAAAAAGAAAAAAACAAAGCTAGAGATAAATAATTTAGATTGGTTATCAAATGAATTTGCTCAGAATTGACGAAATATATTAAATGATGTCTGTTTTGAAGAATGAAAAACAAAAATGATTATTAAAAAAATAATAATCAGCTGCTGCTGATTTTTTTACCTTAAAAACTATAATCTAAATTAAAAAAAGGGGTGCATATAATAATTGTGAAAAGCATTATATATTTATTTATTATATTTGCTAAAGCTGATTGATGTCTGTCCACTCAGTTTTCATTGTTTATATATATATATATATATATATATATATATATATATATATATATATATATATATATATATATATACAGTCGACTCTCGTTGTCCCGACTACGGTTGAGTCGATTTTCCGTTACCTCGACAAGATTTGTAAAGTCCCAAATTTGTTTTTTACCTCCCATTTCGTTACGTCGACTAGAGAATCTAAGTCCCAAACTTCTAGATTGCTATTTAATTTCACACTTTATGTCGACTCGAGAAATTATCTGTGGTGACCGCGAGAGGTGTGAATAACACCGCGCGCTGATAGTCACTCTCTATTAACTGGTGTCGCAAACTGATGCCGTAAGCAAGTGTCGTTAATTACTCAACGTTGTTTGTGTCCATACCCAAGCTTAACAAACAAAGGTGTTTATGTAATAAAAATGTTAATTGTCTCGTGTCAAAATTTGAGCAATTCTACAAGGTGTATAAAAAGAGTTCTGATTTTTAAACCAACGTCAATTTTCATGACTCTTACGACTATGTCTGAAATGTTTATATATGCTTATATTTATAACTGTTTGTGAATTTATGTATGTAATGTTGTAATGTTTTGCTTGTTTTTCGTTTCATATTCATATTGAAATAAAAACATAAAACAGAACTGTCTTCAACAATCTCAGTTGTTTGCAACCATTCGCAATTCTCACGAAGTGAAAATTTTCCGGTGCTGTAATGAGCAGAGTAACTCCCCTTTGAATTAAGTGTGCCTAAAAGCCCCAAAAAGACATGAAATGTGAAAAATGAAGTATTTACTGCCAGAAAACTAATACAACTCACATGGAACAAACAGTTGAAAATACTAAGTTCAATGTCAGTTGTTTTTGAATCAACGATGAGAAGAAAAGAAACAAGGAACAACCCTATTGCTGAATGTTGAGGTAAATAACAAAGTATCTCAGCTACTGATAACTCGACAAACTGATATGTCGACTTAATTTCGACAGTCCCGACGATTTCGTGACAACGGGAGTCGACTGTATATATGAGAGTTATCCAATTTATCTTTCGAATTTATGTTGTGTGGCGTTGAAGGAAGACGCTGTTGCCTTGCGCACGTATAAATCACGTGTTCACGTATTCATACAGCTAAGGTACACGTGAAAAGCATGGTATAATGCCAAAGGCAACTTCCTTTATAGCTGTGTGCAGTATTAAGTGGGCCTCTTGGCGTCATTTATACCCGATTCAATGCCACACCATAATATACTGCCCAAGTTTAACCTGTACATTTTGCTAGTACAATATCATACGTCTTACATTTGAAATCTTTTTTAAAGTAGAATTCGTTTAATGCTGTTATGCTGGTCATAATAAAACTATTATTGTTCACAGTCATTGAATCTTTTCATTTATAAGTCCAGTCTACATTATATTCCGATGCTGCATTTATTATCCTTCCCCTTTGACATAAAAATCACACACCTTTAAACATTTGACAGCAATCAATTTTATGTTCTTCTTTTTGGGTGTTAAACTTGTTTTGTTTTTATATTATTTGATTTTTTAACGCTGTTTATGTTATCAAAGGTCAACAGATTGCCAGTTCACAACTCTTTCCCGGGATTCTGTCAGTACTGAAACTAAGGCACGCATCTCTGGTTTTGACTAAGTACAGCCAGTCGTGGAAGACGAATGACCACCAGAAAGAAATTATAAGTCATATATCACTGACACGGTGCCCGTACCCAGTGTGAATTAATCAATTTATGTGACACCACCCATGGTCTCTATCCTGTCGTTGGACACTGCGACATGATATAACTCATATTTATTTAGATGGATCCAACAGTAAAATACATTATCGTGATTTTATCTGGTACATTATAAACCCAAACAACCATTTTGGACAACAGTTAAGTACTAGTGTTAAGTTATATTACACACAAAACCAACCGTGGCACCGATGGCGTATCAAATAGTTGATTGTACACCTCTTCATAGCAGCAATAGTTCATTGTATAATAAGATGTAATCATTTGTGAATATACGGTTTATGTCATTTTTCCTTTTACTGTCTCTAACTCGTGTTGCGGGGCCTCAGTTAAACGACGTGATCTATTTTTATAATGATTTTATGTTATGAATTATTATTTCGAATCCGGCTAGTTAGTTTAATAATATGTATGCAAGAAACTGTTATCACATGGCAATAATAACAATTTATTCTTCATTATCATATTTCAGTCATTTAACCCGAGGCATGAAATTTTTTTTTTAATCAGCGATCCTGATCTTAAGCATAGATTAAATTGAAGTATAGTAATAAAACTTACATATAAATAAAAGGAAATCATTGCAAAAGAGAAAAAAAAAATATGGTTGAATAAGTTGTTAGCTCAACCCTTTCCCTCATATAGACTCATTTTGACGCACTCAATAGGTACCACATAAAGCCTGATCTGCAGAAAACCAAACTCAAACCTTACCAAATTTAATTGTAAAATCCTCATTAACAGACCACTGAGGATCAGCGAACAACATAAAACCCTGATCAGCCTGCGAGGCTGATCTGGTTTTATGCTGTTCGCATAGGTCTTTTCATGGTTTCCTCTATTAGGGAAAGGGTTAAAAAAGTGTTCATACAAAATAAATTTTAGATAACAAGAAATGGTTGATTTCTTAACTCTGAAAACATCTCCAAATATAATAATAAAACGACAAAGAAGCAGTATAATATTGGTTAAGAGAAACATGACATTAATCATTTTTAATAATGAATTTTAATTTTATACGAAGAAAAAAGCATTTTCCTGAAGTTTATGGAGAAGTAAACATGATTGAAAGATCCATTAGAATTTGTTAAATGTGAATTGCATAAATAATTGTGCAACGTTGATGATTTACAGTCTTAAAGAACGTCACTTGAAATGTAATCTTCAATGAGCGGAATAATTATCAAATATCTGACAAATATAAATAAGAATCATAGTATAGTTCTCCCTATTTAATTTCTTATATATTTCCTTTTTCCTTTTATCTTGCTGTTTTTTCTTTCTTCTTCTTTTTATAATTTGCATGATAGAGCATTTAAAAAAAAGAATATGATTTAGCTCGGCTGAATAGTTATCTATAAATCTATGTGTTTGGAACTAATATGCTGTTAAGAAACGGTTATATCTAACAGACATTATGACATTAATTATTAAACATAATTGTATAACAACTTGTAACGGATTCCTTTTTAACACGTTTCCTAATATATTCCTTTTAGTGGGTGGGGGTCAGGTTGTTTTGAAACAATTTGCCAATACAAAAAGGTTTGAACAAACTTACTATATCATGCACCTGTAGTCGAATGGTTAGAAATTCGGTTCCATGAGCTGGACATAGTAGATTCTATCCCAGGTCGCGAAATACAAAAGTCGTTGAAATGGAACTGGAATATCTCCTTTGTGCTTGACGCTCAGATCATACTGGAGGCTTAAGTCTGGATGACCAAGTGTAGAGGACAGTATGACTAGAAAGGCTGCCGTGAGGACCGAACTATTTATGTAATTCGCTTTATAATAGAGAATTGACGTTAATCTTTATGCTGACGGCGTATACGATGAATGATATATCCAAAAGGTAACCAAAACTCAAAACATAGCCCGCCGAACCCGAAACCCCCTGCGAAATACACTGAAGGAGAGGTGCACACACACTTTCTATTCATCTGCTGTCGTATTGAGGATGGACTGAAATTAGATGGAACTCTAAATTGTCGCAGTATCTACATGTTACATACCAACAATGCCAATAAATATTGCTTTGCAGTTAAGTATTTAATGTTTGATTCTTCAGTCAATTCTTTTCATAACATAAATGACAACTGAATAAAATAAGAGAGTTTGTAGAATTAATCTTTCACTAAAGCTGAAAAACATAACACTTTTATAATGTTTAATATAAAATATTACCTGTATTTAGCAGTAATCATAAGCACTTTTATAAATGATAATTTGGTTGCATTACGGTCGAAAATTTGACATACCGTAATAAGAAATATGTCTTCATATCATAAATTTCCTTTATGTTTTTTTTTTCTGCCCGTGTAGTTATTTCTACTTATTATAACAGTAAAAAATCAAAGAGTTGCTAAGAGTTGTTTTTTACACAAAAGCTTTTACTTCAAATGTATAAGACTTTATTACATTTTGAATATGATTAGTGTTCCAATATTTTTGCTACTTAGTAATTGTGTATTTATAAGTTATATATACACTGATTATTAAAAATACAACCAAAATGCACCCGTCACATTTTATTCTTTTTTCATTTCGTCAACTTAAATATTTCGTAAAAAGGATAAACAAAATCCTCAAAATAAATGTTGATAGAAATGTGTTTTTTTTTCTTATCCTTATACGTAAACGAGAGGAAAATGTCACTCTTATATGTATGGGGAAGCCCTATATTCCAATAAAATCAAACTAATCTCCAATATAAAACAAAACATTACATTTATGATACGGACTTAAACAAAAAACAAGAACAAACATAAAAATCATACAAGGGAAATGTCGGTTTCTTCATAGATACATTTTAATGAAGGCGAGAGTAAAACATATAATTCACATAAAATATGAATGTGAAAATAGTTGAAAAGTTTATATTTTCTATAAATATAATGTTGACTTGCAGTGTAATATCGGACCTACAAATTGAAACAGAAATATACCATAATACTATATTACCATTTGTCTTTTAGTTTTTAGTTAAGTATTTTAATCACAATGTTTAGTTCTAAGTTCGTTTTTTTTTTTCAATTACAATTGTTAATATAAAAGATGTGATATATGCATTTAGCTTTATGTCTCAAAAGTTCATGATTTTTTCACGCACCTGACAACTTTCAGGGATCGAACTCACAATTCAGATATTCTTGATCGAGAGTATGTCTGCATTATTACCAGACCTCAAGTTTGATAAAAAAAAATCTCATAATAGTAAATGTGTGTCCCATAGCTGTTTAGTTTTACCATTAAAACCCTCCAACAATAACGGCTTAATTTAAACTTTACCAAAATTAGGCCAATAAATAAATAGATAAATCCTAAACAATGCACCAGGAAATTAGGATTTTACTTACCTGACAATTTTAATGAGTTTCACTGGTATATACAAAAATGCACATTTAATCAGATATATAAACTTTATGTTTTTTATAAAGATACGCATTAGGTATGGCATACAAGGTGTTAGTAAATTTGCAAGACCATAATTTTACATATTTACCATTGAATTGCGTCACAGGACGAAGTGAAGACAACGCAAGCCATTTAGTATATGCAGACACTGAACATATAACTCATTTCAATTTTGTAATATATGTGACTTTTTATATCATCTGTCAAAGATATAATCCACAAGAGGGTACATTAAATAGGAATTTAAATTCACTCAGGATTAAATATAATCTAATATAAAACTCTGGTCCAAGTAAAAAGCAACTGAATTATTTACTACCATGGTATTAATATGTAATCAATCATTCTCCTTAAGGCATTTTATTTAATTTTGTACTTCAAACCTGCACTAGGATTGGTATTTTCCGTTCGTTGAATACTGGATTTAGTCTCGTTCGCGAGGTGCGTCAAAATATAGAAAGTTTGTTTGTTTTGGTTAAACATCCCATTGAAAGTATTTTAGTCGTTTTGAGACTTTGTCTATATTTGACAGCATTGCTTTACTGTGATATCACGCCGAAGGGAAGTTGAATGATACCCTACTTAGTCACATTATCCATCAGTCAATGGAATACCGTTGTATGATGAGTGACAAGCACAAAGGGGTTAAACTAGTACCGTTTTTAACTAGTTTGCATGTCGCAACTGGCGGTCGATCTTTTGACCCCATCCCAGGTTACAAAGACCATAAGATTATTTAAAAAGGTGTAAGGTGCTGTTTAAGTTAATTTCTTGATTTACAAGGAAGAAATTTATAATGTTTAAATTATTTTCGGAGAAACATAGCCTGAATATTTTTTAAAAAAAATCATTATGATTTAGATTATTTCTTGAATTTCTTCATTCGTTAATTGATAGATCTCTTGTCAGCAGCCGTAATATTTTGGGGTTTTGGGGGGCGACTGCTCTAAATAATAATTTTAATGTCCTCGATAGTTTTAAGTCACTTGGAGACACAACAAGAGTACTTTGATGACATATTGCAGATTCACACCGTAGACATGATACCACGCCCAATCACATAATTCTGCCACCGGACGAACCAGTCCTGGAATTTCTCTGTATAAAAACTGAGCGCCAAGCAGGAAGCTACCAGTATCATTTTAACGAGTTCGATATAAATCGGTTGACAATCGGACCCATAAGCTCCAACCCCGAAGCGGTAGCCACCAGGGACGATCTAAATAACTAATGCCTCACCAGGTTTACTGTTAATAAGAATCATAATGTACCTTGTTTGTATGAATTCAATTTAATTTATAAACAACTTTATACATGTCCATTAAAAAAGTGAAAACTTCTGCTCTTCAATGTGTGCCTTTCTTTGATGAAGCACTTTATGACTCCATTGTGATCGGCGCTCAGCCAAAATGTAGTTCGAGGACACCCATGATAACACGACTGGGTGTGTGATTTCAAGTCTTATATCTACGGCGTGATATCGCAGTGAGGCACAGCTGTCAAATTTAGACAAGGTTCCCAATCGAAATAAATACTGTCGGTGGGACATCAAATTACTAAAAGAAGGATTTGGCGCCTTTACATTAATCACCACTGCGAGCCCTAGGGGGTGAGCCGGAGGGGTGGTGGCGTCAGTTGGAGCTGAGATGTTGCCACGGTGCCAATTAGGCGGGAGGATATTGGTGTCCGTGTCTTTGTACCGGCAGCAAGTTAGCCATGACAGCTACAGTGGGGAGGGAAAGAGCAAGGGAAGGTGTAGATCTTGAGTGTTTGACCGGTAGACATGATATTGATTAAGGTTGGGAGATACATACTGACACAGTTTCAGATGGTAGATACTTTTTCCCCGATCATTTGGTTTTCATCTTTAAGTCCCCTGCTGCCATGTTGTTGTTGTTTGTTTTTTCATAACTTCTGGGAATAAGAAATGGAAAATGTCAGTTTATCCCTGGAATAAAAGCAGACACAAATTGCCTGGGTGTACGTTATTGATTAGGTGTCATTTAATATAATTAGCCAAGATCTTGTCAATAGTTTGTACTTTTGGGGAAAAAGGTCCATAAATAGACTTTTTTATTTATTTTTAGCTCACCTGAGCCCAATCGTTCACATTATGACCCTGGGGTCAAAATTGGCCCCATCCCAGGGGTCACTTTATTTTACATAGGCTTATACAGTAAAAAAACTAGACAACTCTTCTTGTCAGAAATCACAAGGCCTGGAGTTTAGATATTTGATGTTTTACATTGCCTTATAGACATCTACCAGGTTTTCTCAAATCATGGCCCTAGGGTCAAAATTGGCCCCGCGCATGGGTCTCTTAAAGATTTTACATAGACTTATATGAGAGTCTATAAAAGATCTTGTCAGACACCACAAGATCATGGGTTTAGATATTTGGTATGTAACATGGACTTGTGGACCTAAACCAAATTTTCAAATCATGGCTCTTGGGTATAAATAGGTCCCACCCTAGGGGTCTCTTGATTTTAAAGCTATGACCATCAAAGTTTGGACCACAGGTACAGTTTTTGTGTGGAATTATAATTATTTTGCTGTACTTCTGCATGAATTTTGTATTCAGTTTGACTGTAATAAAGGCAATGAAGGCAATATTTCTCAGGCGAGCGATTCAGGGCCATCTTGACCCTCTTGCTTTTTAATTTCATGCAGAGAAATTATTCAAGTAATGGCATTGAGAGGGGAAAAAAAAGAAAAAAACAAAGCTAGAGATAAATAATTTAGATTGGTTATCAAATGAATTTGCTCAGAATTGAGGAAATATATTTAATGATGTCTGTTTTGAAGAATGAAAAACAAAAATGATTATTAAAAAAATAATAATCAGCTGCTGCTGATTTTTTTACCTTAAAAACTATAATCTAAATTAAAAAAGGGGGTGCATATAATAATTGTGAGAAGCATTATATATTTATTTATTATATTTGCTAAAGCTGATTGATGTCTGTCCACTCAGTTTTCATTGTTTCCATTGAATAAAATACTTATATATATATAGTCGACTCTCGTTGTCCCGACTACGGTTGAGTCGATTTTCCGTTACCTCGACAAGATTTGTAAAGTCCCAAATTTGTTTTTTTTATCTATAATAAAAATAAATGTTTTTTCCCGACATTTCGTTACTCGACTAGAGAATCTAATCCCAAACTTTTTAATTTTTTCGACTCGAGAAATTATCTGTGGTGACCGCGAGATGTGTGAATAACACCGCGCGCTGATAGTCACTCTCTATTAACTGGTGTCGCAAACTGATGCCGTAAGCGAGTGTCGTTAATTACTCAACGTTGTCTGTGTCCATACCCAAGCTAAACAAACAAAGGTGTTTATGTAATTAAAATGTTGTTTGTCTCGTGTCAAAATTTGAGCAATTCTACAAGGTGTATAAAAAGAGTTCTGTTTTTTAAACCAACGTCAATTTTCATGACTCTTACGACTATGTCTGAAATGTTTATATATGCTTATATTTATAATTATTTGTGAATTTATGTATGTAATGTTGTAATGTTTTGCTTGTTTTTCGTTTCATATTCATATTGAAATAAAAACATAAAACAGAACTGTCTTCAACAATCTCAGTTGTTTGCAACCATTCGCAATTCTCACGAAGTGAAAATTTTCCGGTTCTCTAATAAGCAGAGTACTCCCCTTTGTATTAAGTGTGACATGAAATATGAAAAATGAAGTATTTACTGCCAGAAAACTAATACAACTCACATGGAGCAAACAGTTGAAAATACTAAGTTCAATGTCAGTTGTTTTTGAATCAACGATGAGAAGAAAAGGAACAACCCTATTGCTGAATGTTGAGGTAAACAACAAAATACCCAAAGTATCCCAGCTACTGATAACTCGACAAACTGATATGTCGACTTAATTTCGACAGTCCCGACGATTTCGAGACAACGGGAGTCGACTGTATATATGAGAGTTATCCAATTTATCTTTCGAATTTATGTTGTGTGGCGTTGAAGGAAGACACTGTTGCCTTGCGCACGTATAAATCACGTGTTCACGTATTCATACAGCTAAGGTACACGTGAAAAGCATGGTATAATGCCAAAGGCAACTTCCTTTATAGCTGTGTGCAGTATTAAGTGGGCCTCTTGGCGTCATTTATACCCGATTCAATGCCACACCATAATATACTGCCCAAGTTAAACCTGTACATTTTGCTAGCACAATATCATACGTCTTACATTTGAAATACTTTTTAAAGTAGAATTCGTTTAATGCTGTTATGCTGGTCATAATAAAACTATTATTGTTCACAGTCATTGAATCTTTTCATTAATAAGTCCAGTCTACATTATATTCCGATGCTGCATTTATTATCCTTCCCCTTTGACATAAAAATCACACACCTTTAAACATTTGACAGCAATCAATTTTATGTTCTTCTTTTTGGGTGTTAAACTTGTTTTGTTTTTATATTATTTGATTTTTTAACGCTATTTATGTTATCAAAGGTCAACAGATTGCCAGTTCACAACTCTTTCCCGGGATTCTGTCAGTACTGAAACTAAGGCACGCATCTCTGGTTTTAACTAAGTTCAGCCAGTCGTGGAAGACGAATGACCATCAGAAAGAAATTGTAAGTCATATATCACGGACACGGTGCCCGTACCCAGTGTGAATTAATCAATTTATGTGACACCACCCATGGTCTCTATCCTGTCGTTGGGCACTGCGACATGATATAACTCATATTTATTTAGATGGATCCAACGGTAAAATACATTATCGTGATTTTTCTGGTACATTTTAAACCCAAACAACCATTTTGGACAACAGTTAAGTACTAGTGTTAAGTTATATCACACAGAAAACCAACCGTGGCACCGATGGCGTATCAAATAGTTGATTGTACACATCTTCATAGCAGCAATAGTTCATTGTATAATAAGATGTAATCATTTGTGAATATACGGTTTATGTCATTTTTCCTTTTACTGTCTTTAACTCGTGTTGCGGGGCTTCAGTTAAACGACGTGATCTATTTTTATAATGATTTGATGTTATGAATTATTATTTCGAATCCGGCTAGTTAGTTTAATAATATGTATGCAAGAAACTGTTATCACATGGCAATAATAACAATTTATTCTTCATTATCATATTTCAGTCATTTAACCCCAGGCTTGAAATGTTTTTTTTTAATCAGCGATCCTGATCTTGAGCATAGATTGAATTGAAGTATAGTAATAAGACTTACATATAAATAAAAGGAAATCATTGCAAAAGAGACAAAAAATGATATGGTTGAATAAGTTGTTAGCTCAACCCTTTCCCTCATATAGACTCATTTTGATGCACTCAATAGGTACCACATAAAGCCTGATCTGCAGAAAACCAAACTCAAACCTTACCAAATTTAATTGTAAAATCCTCATTAACAGACCACTGAGGATCAGCGAACAACATAAAACCCTGATCAGCCTGCGAGGCTGATCTGGTTTTATGCTGTTCGCATAGGTCTTTTCATGGTTTCCTCTATGAGGGAAAGGGTTAAAAAAGTGTTTATACAAAATAAATTTTAGATAACAAGAAATGGTTGATTTCTTAACTCTGAAAACATCTCCAAATATAATAATAAAACGACAAAGAAGCAGTATAATATTGGTTAAGAGAAACATGACATTAATCATTTTTAATAATGAATTTTAATTTTATACGAAGAAAAAAGCATTTTCCTGAAGTTTATGGAGAAGTAAACATGATTGAAAGATCCATTAGAATTTGTTAAATGTGAATTGCATAAATAATTGTGCAACGTTGATGATTTACAGTCTTAAAGAACGTCACTTGAAATGTAATCTTCAATGAGCGGAATAATTATCAAATATCTGACAAATATAAATAAGAATCATAGTATAGTTCTCCCTATTTAATTTCTTATATATTTCCTTTTTCCTTTTATCTTGCTGTTTTTTCTTTCTTCTTCTTTTTATAATTTGCATGATAGAGCATTAAAAAAAAGGAATATGATTTAGCTCGGCTGAATAATTATCTATAAATCTATGTGATTGGAACTAATATGCTGTTAAGAAACGGTTATATCTAACAGACATTATGACATTAATTATTGAACATAATTGTATAACAACTTGTAACGGATTCCTTTTTAACACGTTTCCTAATATATTCCTTTTAGGGGGTGGGGGTCAGGTTGTTTTGAAACAATTTGCCAATACAAAAAGGTTTGAACAAACTTACTATATCATGCACCTGTAGTCGAATGGTTAGAAATTCGGTTCCATGAGCTTGACATAGTAGATTCTATCCCAGGTCGCGAAATACAAAAGTCGTTGAAATGGAACTGGAATATCTCCTTTGTGCTTGACGCTCAGATCATACTGGAGGCTTAAGTCTGGATGACCAAGTGTAGAGGACAGTATGACTAGATGTTGCATCATGTCGCTGGTCTATTGCGTGAGGCAGACTATATCTGTCTAAAGTAGATAAAAGTCCGCAAAAATGACTAAATAATGTCGGTGGGACATTAAACATAAGCAAACAGACACACTAGAAATTGTTATGGAGTCATATCCTTTTACACTTATTACAATACCTAAGCCCCAGAGACAAGTTTTTAAGGTTCCTGAAATTTTGTACACAAAGGTCCAAATTCCGATTAGCATTTCCAAGAATCATGACGGAATCACACCTTCCCTTTTCCTTATATTTTCTCTAACAATAAATCTCATAAATTCGTGCCTGCACTGACAATATATACGTCAAACCGTTAGTCCTTGAACATTTACCAATTTACAATGTCTGAAGTAAATATAATTTATCAACTGGCAATGAAATCTAAGATTTAAGAGACTGAAATAAAAGGAAAACAGTTAATGTCTTTGCTTAGTTAAGTCATGGCATCCCTACCTCACTTTACACTTCCGGTCTGTCTGCTTTGTTATTTCGAGCATGTGTTTTCATTTCATGCTACAGTTTTATAACGCGCATTTGTTCCTTTTCATGTGATTTCTTTCGAAACTCCATTTATATTATATTAAGTGTAAGGTTCTGACTGTTTTTCGGTCGGCGACGAAATAATTTGAGGAAATATGGGAAATAAATTTTGAGAAAAAATCTAATGCCTGCAGTAAAACACAAATTGTATCTCAGACAACTAACGAGCGTTAGAGTAGGAAATATGCATTTTATGTCAACGGAAATACGATTTGCTGTCGAGGTTGCCCCGGGTAAAGAATGGTGACCGTGATTAATATCACCTTTACAAATCTTTTATACGAATCATTTCAATTCGGATTCCTTTTTCCTTACGGTTCTTTTTCTCAACAAAAAAAACTCCAAAAACAATATGTTCACATCATTTCCAAATATTAATGAAAATGTAATAAATTGCCATGGTCATCATAAAGTCACCTACCCAACTGCAACATACCAATTTCCTTATAATTGTGTTTGTACGTATTTGTATTTACTTTATGTTTGAAATTCAGCTCACAAGTTCCAGGATTTGTTGGCCCATTGTAAGGATAATGTGACCGAATGAGGTATTTAGCCATTTAGTAGGTAGCTTTATAGTTGTCTCATGTTTACAAAAGTCCACAAATGGCTTTATGAATACGAAATAGTGTAATGACATACATGAAATAGTAGTTAAAGTTGTTAAATTTCGGTATAGATGACGAACACGATTAAATTATTTAAAAAAATCGCGTCCTATACTTGTATGTTGTATCTTTCTCGTCATCTAGTATGTATATTGAAACCAACAGCAATGTTAACCAAAGTAGATATTTTTTCTGGACAATAATTATATAACAATAGCATGATATATGAAGATAGTAAGATGTTAAAACCCCTATCTTTTATTATTTTGGACAAAGAAAATCACAAATCCTACATGCTAGAATGCGCATGGAAAGCTGTGAATTAAATGTTTACCTGTTTTCTCGAGATCTTATCGATTCACCCCTTTGTCTGTGTGGATATCCTGAAACCAACGCCCATTTGCTTCTTGAATGTGAGATCTTCAGTAATCAACGAAGTACTTTACTAGACAAAATTAACCAGCTTAATGTCAACATGAATGTTGAAGTACTATTATTTGGTGATCCCATGTTACCGGATGAAACTAATAAATGCATTTTTAAAGCAGTGCATCAATTTATAACCAATACAGGAAGATTTAGATAGTTTGCATACTGATAAGCGTAGCGAATACCTACATGTTATACATATCATTTAAGTTTAAATTCACCTTAACTTGCAGTTAGGGTTACCCCAACCAAGTCCACAATTTGGTCTTTATTTTTTTCAACCGAGGCAGGAACAGGCCTAGTGACAGCCTATTTTGATAACTGTTTCATTATCAGATAAGCTTTTTGGCATTATACATGTATGGTTTTTTTTCTCTCTATTAACTTCCTCCTCTTCCCTTTTTTGGAAAATATTTAATTCATCATTTAAGATTATATTATGATTTTTTTCTATTCTCCCTCAATTTCAACCTCTTACCTTTTATCTCCTAAGAATATCTGGTCAATTCACTTGCTTCTTTTCTCCAATATGTTGTCTCTTTATTATATACTATCCATTTTAAATTGTGTTTATGTTAACGTGTGTTTCATATTTGGATCAGCCATTGATGTATTTCATGTGTGTGGGGAAATTGAATATATAAGTATTCTATACTTTCGTCAAGATCCTATTGCTTTGTTGTCATGCAAATCTGCAATAAATATGTTTAAACTAACAATAGCATGATATATGAAGATATCAAGATGTTTTGATAAAGGCGAAAGACGCCCCCTCCATATCGCTGTTCAAAAATCTATAAACTTGTATATAGCTTCAAGCTCAAGGATATATTACACCGAGAAAATGTGTCATTTAGTTTACGTGAACAGGAATCACTGAATAGTAATTGTTCAATAATCTGAAAATATACACATATTATTACTAAATGCATGTATCACTGACAAACAAACAAAATAGGTAAACCAGGTAGGTTTAGAATCCAGGAGTTACTTCTTGGTTGCCGCTTTCTTAGCTGGGGCCTTCTTGGCTGGTGCCTTAGCAGCCCGCTTAGCGTCGATATACAGTAAAATTGATTTGCGTCTAATTCGATGTCCTTGGGCGGACTACATTGTTTAACACCAGAGAGCCAGACGAGGAAAATTAGCTGAAAAGAAAAATACTTTCGATTATCAGAGACTGACGATTCTTCTGCATTTTATTTTCCCCAATTTCATGGACTCAAAGAAAGTTTACTCTTGTAAAATCTAAATCAAAGGCTAGAAGGGATGCAAAAGAACAGAATTATGTTTATATAAAATTGTGTAAGCAATAAAATATAGATAGATAGAAATGTGAATCTGATTCAATGCTCCATATAATAGAGACAAAGCAATCGTTGCAATAATTGAAGTTGTGTGCACTAAATTTGATATAGTTTAATCAAAATTTAATCAGCTTTCATGTTCCAATTTGATCTATTATGAATGACGTTTACCCATAATTCTCCGACAATGTCGATGATTCAGCTTGACAGTCTTAAGAGCGGCACAGATTGTAGGGCTGCCCGTGATATCTTCTGAGAATAGAAATGATTGAAAACACACTTCGATAATATCATACATCCGTGTTAATCATATCATATGAAGTTACCCCTTTAAACCCCAGACTTTACACCACTTAACGTGAATAGAAGGTCACAGTCCTTAAGCATCGATCCACAAGATAAGATAAAAAAAAGATGATAAATCGTATATGAACGACATAGGAAAAAAATATTTATTTGCTTTTTAGGAGAACAGATTATAAGATTAAATATAATCTTTTGAGAACTAAATGCATGCCCCCTTGTGGACTCTAGTGACGTCGAATGGTAAAAATTGTAACAAAGATTGCATAAAAAGTATTATCAACAACGTCTATATACGTTGATGAAACTCAATTCCCTGACAAGAGGGTCAATTGGAACAAAAAAAGCCTTTTCATTATATTCGATTTGCATTGGTGGGTGGTACGAGATAAGTCAATGATTTAATATCAGGACCGTGGGAAGATGTCCTGGTCTAGTACTCGGAATATTTATATGATAACCTTTGGTAGGTCGCTTCTACCCGGGTATCATTTGTACACTTGGGGGTCTTCCTC
>CM037779.1:15664778-15714778 GCA_021229015.1 Solen grandis
TTCCTTGTTGTATATGTTTTGTTATAATGAAGAGCGTGTGCGAGTGAAGTTACATGCAATATTGCATTTGTCGTTTGTGTGAGTTAGATATTGTAGTGAATGAGTGAGCGGGTAAGTGAGAAAATTTCTTGAGTGAATGAATAAATGAGTAAATGAATGAATGAACTATGTTTTAGCTTATAACATTTGTCACGTGTTATAATGTACGACGATGTACTGAATTTATTAATCATTAATGGAAATAAACTATCACGGGTTAACGCGTAATGGAACAATCAGTTAACAACTATCTACATGTGTACATGTATTGTGACCGACTATTTGCAATTCTTTTCCATAATTGTTCTTGATTTAAAGTTTTCTAGTCCTTAGATCTGAATAATGTCTATGAATAGTTAAAGATATCTCCTCTGTCGTTATTTTACGAGTGAAATCATGATAAATTCTTACGTTGTGCTTGTTAAATTATGTTGAATTACAATCAAATGGTGATTTTATATGCATATGTTATCTGATGGTTAAAATTTTGTAAAACTAATGTGACTCGACATTTCGTCGAGTTGTTCAATTTGTTTTGTTTTTTTCAAAACAAGCATGGGAAGTAAACACCTTTTTAAATTTTCAAAAAGCATTTAAATAAATGCATTTCATTAAAAAAAAAAGATAATCTCCCCACTGTTTTATATTCCTCTTTTTTGATTAAGAAAAGTTGAAAATACATATGTATTCATATATTTGTGATATTTTTGCATGAATTTTGTCCTGGTACATAGAAAACCTTATACTTGTTATGTGTTATCTATGAAACTTTGACAGCTTTTCACCTGGAAATTACATCAGTTATTTTTAATATGAAGTTCTGATGAAATATTCTGAAAAAATCATTTTGATACGTACATATAATATCTAGAAATGTCAAGATTTCAAAAATGTCTTGATTGTTTAGCATTTTACTTTGTAAACATTGGTGTCTCTAAAACCATAATATGACCCACTGTTTTTAATTAATTCATATATACCTTAGTTATAGTTTAAAGTACGTGTTTTGCAAAATTTCAGAACACTCTTAGCACTGAAACTCCCTTAACCCTTTCCCTCATATAGACTCATTTTGACGCACTCAATAGGTATCACATAAAGCCTGATCTGCAGAAAACCACAGTTAAACCTTACCAAATTTAATTACAAAATCCTCATTTCCAGACCACTGAGGAGCAGCGAACAGCATAATACCTGATCAGCCTGCGAGTTTTATGCTGTTCGCATAGGTCTTTTCATGGTATCCTCTATGAGGGAAAAGGTTAAGATATGCGCTTTCTAAATTTTTGGTGCCTGGATATCGCAGTGGAAGCGCTCTTCCTCCTCACCAATGAGTCCAAGGTTCGATTTCTGGTCACGTATAATACATCTGTGAGGCAGTACGGCGGTAGCTCGTTCAGGCACTTAGGTTTTATCCAGGTACACCGGTTACCTCCCACTTACACCCACCACCCGAGGCGTCGTGAGCAATAAATATTAGTTTTGAGAACTTCCCAATATAGAACAGAACAAAATATAATTTTGTTATAGGCGGTAAGTCCATCGCCATAAACACCAGCATTTAAATGTGCAATGACATGCGGAGACAATACAAACATAGTGGACTCAGTATGATATGAATATGTGAGAAAATAATTGCATATGGAAGGGTTTACCTCAACATTACGTTATATCAATATAAGTTTTTAAATCACACACACACACACACACACACACACACACACAGGTTTGTTTATATCACCAAGAGAGGTACATAACAGAACGCAACAGTATAGAGGTTTCCAATTAATATAATATGTCAGGGCCTAGAATTTCACATACCGTTATTACTTCAAATCTTTCTATTGTCCATTACTTTAAAAATGGAAAAAAATGTATAAATTGTTTGGTTTGAACTTTTCACAGTCGTCCTGAGGTATGCATGTTAATGAGGGTATTTCCATATATGGACAGCACACACACTGGTCTATACATGTATACAAAGGTGTGCATATTAATTAGGTAAAAAAAATAGAGAGGTACATTCATTTCTGTACATTTCATTGCGTACTACATTTGTACATCTCAATAATTCCTATGATATCTAGTGATACTGAACATTCAAATTCAGCTGGCTTGTGATTGATCGGTAGTTCTTCGGGGTCTTCATCCACCAGAAATTAGCATGACTAACTGTTGCAGCGACAACAACTAGTACACAAAGTATAGAGAGATCCTATTTTGTTTGTATGGTATTAACATCAATGAGGACCATTTGAACAAATAACTGGTGTTGCACGCAACATACGAGTCCCCTACCTTTGATGTGCAATTTTTTTCTATTATCCATTATTCTATTATCAGCAACCAGAATATTGGTCAGAGAAAAAAAAAACAAAGTGATGTGCAGAATCTCCATACGGCCATCTATTCATATACCAAGTTTCATGACATTATCTTAAACAGTTTTTAAGTTGATCAAGATTTCCGGACATCAGACGTAAGGAAGGACAGACGGAGGGCCAATCTATAGTACCCTCCGCTGCAAACACCGGTAGGGGACCAATAACTGAAGTTCACCTGGATCTGTCTGTACCAGTGAATTCCTCTGGTACAATGCAAGTTTGTTTATTGGGCTTATCGTCCCACCGACAGTAGTTCAGTCATTTGGAGACTAGGTCTACTTGAGACAGATATGGTGTTGCCATGTACCATATCCAGTCACATTATCCTGACACCGGGCCAACCAGTCCTGGATCTACCCTTATATGCTGAGCGCCAAGCAAGGAAGATATACCGTACCATTTTAATCACTTTGGTATGTCGAGGCCTAATAAACATCTTACTCCTTACTATATTTCATATTTGATTTCAGCAATGCATATGCTTGCAGTTTTATAGATGCACTGAAACTGGTGAATATTACTCACTGATGAAGGTGTTCATTATAAACTCAAATTGGTGAGCATTACTCACTGAAATTCTGAAGAAGGCGTTCATTATATACACAAATTGGTGAGCATTACTCCCTGAAAAACTGAAAAAGGCGTTCACTGTAAACACAAATTGGTGAACATTACTCATTGAAAAACTGAAGAAGGTATTCATTATAAACTCAATTTGTTGAGCATAACTCAATGAAAATCTGAAGAAGGTGTTCATTATTAACTGAAATTGGTGAGCATTCATGCTGAAAAAGGTATTCGTTATTAAGATGTGTATTTTTAAGTGGAATCATTGAACATTATTCGCTCAAATAGGTGAGTATAAGTCACTAAAATCATCGATCATTATTTACTGATATAAGTGAGCATTAGTCATCAATAAGTGGGCATTGCTTACCGAATAAGGTGAGACTTTGAGGAAGAAGTGCTCATATTTCTAAGAAACTAATTTGGTACGAATTACACACTGAATAGTTTGGGTACTGTTCATACAATTGGGTGAACACTGAACAGTTCATACTGAATAGATTGAGTACTGTTCATAAAACTGGGTGAACAGTACACGCTAAATAGGATTATCACCGTTAATATAACTGGATGAACAGAACATACTGAATAGGGTAGTATTGTTCATAAAACTGGGTGAAAAAGGTAACTGTTCATAAACTGGGTGAACAGTACACACTGAAAGGGTAGTACTGTTCATAAAACTGGGTGGAACAGTACACACTGAATATACTGAATATGGCGAGTACTCTTTATCAAACTGGGTGAACAGTATACACTGAATAGGGTGAGTACTGTTCACATGATTGCGGGAACATCACTCAGTGAAATTGCGTAAACATCAAAATAAACAGTTCACATAACACGTGAACATAATTCGGTGAATATTACTAAAAACAGTGTGTATTGTTCATATAATATGGTGAACAAAACTCACTAAATAAGGTGAGTTCTATTCATAGAATAGGGTGAACAGTACTCACTAATTAGATTTGATTTCTTACCTATATCAGTGAATATGCAGATTTGATTTTTGTATGTAATTTGTTTTCATTTCAGTAATACACGCATTAACAATGGAATATAAAATGAAAATGGTAATCCAAGTATAGCGTATCGCATCAGAAAAAAAATAGTTTTGGCTCACAATATTAGCTTTGGAATCGGGATAGTGGTATCTTTTTAACATGGTCAAACTATTTTCTTTTCTCTTACTAAAAATGAAAAAAAAACATAGAACAAATTCTTTAAAGTGTTTGGTCGAAAATGGACTGGCATACAACGTGATAAATTAATTTAACACGACGGCACGCTGTTATAACCATCCTCGGAACCTATGCTATATATTCGGCTATTATCTCCGTATATACAATGGTATTGCTTCGTTTTTATGAATATTAATCGACTACTTGATGATAAGTGATTAATTGATTGATCGATTAATTAATTAATTAATTGATTAATTAACGTTTCTTTCCATGAATTTGTTATAACGAGTGTATCCTCATGAACACGTTTGACGAGTGTATCCTGAAATATAGATCCGTGAAACAGATAATCATGTATACTTGATAAAAGAGGGGCAAGGGGTTTTCTCCGCTGGTGATCGGAACTGGTGTATAACACCTTTAATTTTGAACTACTACATTAAAATATCAAATTTATATTATTATAAATATACTTACCTTATCACACACACACATACACACACACACACGATTTGCTTGCTTATTAGTTTAATATTATACATTATCTTCCCACATTAATTGGCACGGAATAACAACCTAAATATACATAGTGACTAAATAAACAATGAACTGATGTAATTATTTCTGATAATTTAAGATTATACATGCTCTTTGACCCTGTCATAATGCATGTAAAATGATTCAATTACTTCCAAAATAAATACATATTTGTGATTCCAAAAATGTAGTATTTTGAACTTTGAATCCCTGCGCTTAAAACCATTTATACAAAAAAGAAAAAAAAAATGATAAAATTTTTATGACGTTTGTTTAATAATTGTATAAACTTAATCATAATCGGATGTGTTCTATAATACCAAGTGGCATATATAAATTTCGAAAATCAATATAATTTGGGCAAACAAGAACAAAATGGTATTGATCTTCAATATCATTAGGATTACAAAATGTACATTTTCTTTCATTTCTCCGTACATTCCTATGAAGACCAGTTTCTATTGATAAACTATGAGATTATTTAAACTTGACGTAAGTCACATCAGTTATAGTACTACGTTTCCAATCCAGGTTCTTCTAGATTTTTAACCAAATAACCTCTCCTTAGTGTAAATATGATCGAACAATTGTATATATCTCAACAACATAAGTATACTAGAATTAAGCAAAAATGCTGAAAAATCAATGCGAAAAAATGCATGTGACATGAAAATATCATAGGACTTATTTTTCTATGTTGATGTTACTGAAATCGAATGATGTAACTGTTTTTATCACGTTATCACTTTACCATGCTCACGAATATAATTTGTTTCCATCTAAAGGTGGCTTGCAAATAAATTTGATAGTAAATGTGCAGCATTTGGTCATTTTAGACTGTTACAATAACCGATGTGAAGTCCAAAACAAATCATTGTAACATAGTAATAATCACATCAAGCTACTGGCCTCAGATTTCTGCAGGGGTTATTTCTTACACTAAGAAATGACCGAAATCTGTATATATCTACTATTCGAAATGAGTTCGGAGCCTCTAACCTGTGCAGAAAATTTGCATAATTACTTCAAACTATAAATAGAGTCTGTTGTAGATAAGGTACTGCATGAATACAAATCAAAGCTCTGACAGCGCTGAGAGAAAAGGAATGGCACATTTCTTTTGTTTATCAAAATAAATTTAATTAACGGTGATCGACTTGCAGCTCTTCAAACACTCTTTCGTTTGAGACACACACAACTTCAGTGCCTTCAGCGCTTTGATTATCCTAAGTTTTCGGTGAATTCGCTCTATGTTTTCTGCCTTAGAGAAGCCCCACATTTCGCTTGCGTCGTATCTATTATGGAGATAATGGAATGCACTGAACATTAACGATTTAATTTGTTATGTTCTACAAATGAAAGAGTGAAAAATAAGGTCGCTGGTAGCCGCTTTTTGTTCTGATTTAATCCTAGATTGTGACGATGTTATCTTGAAAGTAGGTTGACACAGAGTTTTAATCATTTAACCCTTTCCCTCATAGAGAATACCATGAAAAGACCTATGCGAACAGCATAAAACCAGATCAGCCTGCGAGTAACTCGCAGGCTGATCAGGTTTTATGCTGTTCGCTGCTCCTCAGTGGTCTGGAAATGAGGATTTTGTAATTAAATTTGGTAAGGTTTAACTGTGGTTTTCTGCAGATCAGGCTTTATGTGGTACCTATTGAGTGCGTCAAAATGAGTCTATATGAGGGAAAGTGTTAAACATTGGGATAACTAACTGAATTCAGACAATAACTTGAGCTGACGTGATTTGTAGGGGTGTATATGACATGAAAAAAGAAACATGTTCATATTTTGTAAAATACGTGAAAACAGAATGACAAGCCATAGTTATGTAATTAAGCCCGGTCGCGAAATACCACTGTCGTTCATCATGGAACAGATATCGAGGGGTGAACACGAAACTAGGCTAAGGGTATACATGTGTATATTTGTATAAGCACTTAGCCTAGTTTCACTCTCACTCCTTGATATGGTCTTCTGTTTTTAGCCCTTTACCTTTTAAATATCCATGTGTAAATTCATAATTTGACGAATATTAATTTACAGAACTTTAAATGGTAAATGAAACAAAGGATTTTTTTTTTCGTGCTGAGCTGACTGTAGAATCTGAGCTACACATTTTATGGACAAGATCAGACCTTTGTTTACTCTGTTTGCAAAGACGTTAAAACACGTCTACGCTAAACTTTTCTAATTGGTCATTTAGGATTTCTGACAAAGCATGCACTTAAAATCTTTTTGGCTATGTGATTAATCAAAGAGAAAATGAGCAATATAAGAAGAGATACATCGCAATAAGAGTTTTTGGCAAGGTTTTTCAAGAATGTGGGTTAAAACACATGCGGGGCAAGAAAAAGTTTATGCTAGTTTTAGTTCATCGTGCCACGCAATTTTTTTAACCCGTGTTTTTCTTTTTCTACATTGCTCATTTTCGATTAAATACATAAAGTTTTAAACCAATATGAAATTTCTATAACAGATATGGAACTATTATCTCTCAAATAAACGATCAGCATTGCCGCCTTCTGCTACTGACCAAGCATGTGGGTTTACGGTGAATTTTGTGACTTTCGAATTAAAGGGTTGTCTTTAACAAAACGCTAGTATTAATGATAGCTACATATTGACAGAACTTTAAGGTTAACTCCATTTTATTTATTTATTTATTTATTTATTTATTTATTTATTTATTTATTTATTTATTTATTTATTTATTTATTTATTTATTTATTTCTTTCCCTGTGGAGAACATTGCCTTATACTACCATGCATGTACTTCTCCATGAAGAAAAAATGGCGACTGTGCCCTGGGGTAAGCTATCGTGTTCTTAATGTGTGCACGTGCATTTTCAACGGTAAAGATGACTTATATTTGAAATAAGCAAGTAAAAATATAAATGCAATACAACCTTGAAATATCGAACAGCCAGGCGACAATTGTTTTGTTCGAATAATGGGTTGTTTTTAATGTTCGTACCTCAATTGTTCGAAAAGATGAATAATATAATGCTCTCCTTATTTTCTTTTTTGTTTTTAAGTCTTCAAGTAAAACTTAGAAAATTTACAGAATATAACACTTAAATAAACTATAATGTTGTGGATGCAACAAAATGTATATAATCACTGTGGTAAACATGTCATGAACAATTTTCTTATCCCATGTTACTTATCACCGTGAGATACAAGCGATTTGGGATGTTCACGTGAACCCAGATGATGATAATTATACCTGAAAGTAACGATATACTACAAATGTGACCCGAGCAAATCAATTATCTCTCTCTCTCTCTCTCTCTCTCTCTCTCTCTCTCTTGTCGTTCTTTCATTATTCTCAATCAGGCTGTGGTAAATGTATAAGCAAAAGGAATGTGAATTTAATTAATTTCATTGCAATACAGTGGATATTGCACTATCTGGGAAATATGATTACCAAATATCACTTATTACAACGCATATTACTATCATGAATTAAAAAGATTCATACCACAATTTTTGATGATCTTAGAATTACAGAAGTATTTTCTTATGTAACTATGGCACACAGCCAGTATGTTAACACGTGCGTATGCACGCGTGCGAAAGTATGGTATACGTGTAGAAGCACCAAAAAGTGTATCAGATTTAAATTTACGAACCTGCTGCAAAAGCCTTTTGTGTGACCATTTTCAGTTTACTTATTGTAGTCCGTCATTCACCGGAACTAGATAGAATGTCTACTGTACCCGTATGTTATCTACAAGTTGTGTGGGTAAACAATCAACATATGGTAACACAGTAGTGACATCATTTATATAGCCTAACCAATACAGTACACTTAAAACTTAGTCTCTACAAGTTACTGATCCCTGACTTTAACAGGGATCCTTCCACTTCAATATAAAAGATAAGATAGTTTCGGAGACTGAGTTGTTGGATTTTCCGTACCGGGATCGCGAGGTCGTGGGTTCTATCCCCGGCCGCAACATACAAAATTTACTTAATACGATAAATATACACGTAGCTTCCTGATTGATGCTCAGCATGTAAGGAAATACCAAAACTGGTTGACGACCGCCAAAAACTAAAAATGAAAATTATTTTAACAAAATATAACTCATAACAAGTGCACAGCAAAACACGAAGGTATTTCAATGTAAAGAACCCATGTATGTTGTGTAGTACAATATTGATGTCATTTACCACACAGAAGGAATAACCATCATGAATATTGTATAAACACAAGTCATTGGAACTGGGTAAATACAACACAATGAAACAAATCCCTACAGTAATGAGGCGTTCTGCCTTTAGACTTACAGAAAAAAATATCAAGGGCCATTACTCCATAAAAATATCAAGGGCCATTACTCCATAAAAATATCAAGGGCCATTACTCCATAAAAATATCAAGAGTCATTACTAAATAAAATTATCAAGGGCCAATACTCAATAAAAATTGTATGAACATGAAATGCTACATATTACGATCAAGCTAAATCCCTCTCATGGTATAAGAGGAGTTGTGATTCCAGGGTTCTGCAAGCGGACGGACAGACGGTCAGACGACTGGGGATATAACATAATGCGATCCCTATAGAGCGTCTAAAGTTTTTCTGATTACGACGTCTACATCTTCCCCCGTAGAATCGCAATATGTGGATACACTTAAAAGAGCGCGGAGAAATACAGTCGAATTACCTGCGGCAATCTGATAATGTTTGCATTTGATTTCCAGCTAAATAAGAGTCTGAAAATGAATTAATCGGTTATATTTAGGAAACACGGGCACTGCTTGAATCTTTTACTTAATGTGTTGTTTGTATATGTATTTTATATACGGGTCACGTCCCATTCGAATACAGATACCGGTTGTTCAATTCATTCCAATGCCTTTAAATTAATAAAATAAACACTGGATGGTCATTTAATGCTAAACTATTTGTTTTTCTTAATGCAATCATTAATATCAGTAATGGTTTCAAAGTGTTCGATATTTGCTCAACGCGTTTCTGATACACGTGTATAAATTATATCTAAAACTGTGCACCGTAGTAAGACTAAAATCAAATTTTGACTCATTTCGCGGAATTCCGTCCCGGTATAATCACACCGAAAGCGTTTCAAACAGGTGTACACATTTTAATTGTGTCTTACTCTTTGCCTTTTGCTTGGGTTAAAAGTCCAACCATCGACATTTCATTAATTTGAGAATTTTGTCAACAAAAGATAATAATGGTTCTGTTTCACCCTTACGGACCGAGCGCCGTGTACAAGGGAAATATAGTCGACCAAGGACCATTTTGAAGGACTTTGGAATGTAGAACCAGTGACCTTCCGATTATTGGGCCCTCGGCCACCGGACCGATTGCTCTGTATCTGAATCAATATTTCTAAGCAAATCGATATGTCTAATGGTATAATATTTTTTGGTGTCAATCTATATTTCTTATAGATCATCGACAGTTCCTGGGCTTCCAAGGATTAACTATAATTTTGAGCCCCGGGGAATTTTAAGGATTTCTCGCTCCAGCGGGGATCGAAAAAAAGGATGAACAAAAAAAAAGAACAAATAAGAAAATAATACAAAAGAAAAAAAAAATAATAATCAGAAATACACTTGCATAAGCGCCAATCTTAGGTCTGGATATAAACATGTGAAATTTCTTTTACGTTAGTGGATTGTCAATGAGAAGTTTTACAACTGGCCAGTTTTCTATTTCTCTGTCTCTTATATTTGTGCTTTTATATACTTTCCATTCAAAAACTAAGCTTGCTTTTAGACCATAATTATTTGGAGTTATTTTTTTTTCTTCTGCATTTGAATATATACTTTTTCATTTGTAAGAATAAAATATATAATTTTTCAATTCCTTTTTCATCTTTTTTTATAATAAATTCCTAACATGTTATTTGAATAGTTACTCCATTATTTTTCAAAATCAATTTAATTTCTTTCATCAAATTTTGAATAAAACTGCAACTCCAGAACAAATATAAAATTGTCTCTTCCTCCTCTTTACAAAAAGTACAAATGTTATCATCTACAATATTCATATGACATAATAAAGATTTAGTACCGATAATCTCATGAAGAATTCGTAACTATAACCACTGCAAATAGGAGTCTCTAGTTAAAAATTATTACAACTTTGTAAGCATATTTCCAATTAATATTATTAAAATATTGATCCCATTTTTCTTGACTTGTGGTTACATCATTGTTTGCAATCAAAACATTATAAACATGCTTACATTCCTTGTTAGAAAATGCAGCTTTAGAAACATAACATGATACAATAGGACCAATATAGCATTTACAAATATTAATTTTCCTAAAGTTACTGGTTCTTAAAAAAGATTTTATGGTGCCTTTAAGACCTTAATAAAACACAAAATTCAACTTTTTATCAATACTTTGTTCTATATTTGAAATATGAACAAAATCCCCTGTCTATGTCAATAAATCACTAATAAATTTTATGCCTCTCTCATACATATATTTATCAAATATACCCCTGTTACCAATCTTTAATGAGCTTTTAAACAAGAGGCCCATGATGGCCCTAAATCGCTCACCTGAGATAAATAGGTTGACCCAAGGAACATCTGTACCAATTTATTTTAAAATCTGGCCAGTAGTTTTGAAGAAGATGATTTTTAAAGTTTTCATTTTTTTTTGTTGCCATGGCAACCAGAGTTCTACATGGATCAAGTTTATTTTAGCAACTTTTGTGAAGGTTGACCCAAGGATTATCCCTGCCAAGTTTAATCAAATTCTGTCCAGTGGTTTCAGAGGAGATGTTGTTTAAAGGTTTCTCTATATACATATAAGGCAAATAAGCCCCGCCACTGGCCGCCATGTTTTTTTACGGATTGGAATAATTTTAGCAACTTTGGTAGAGGTTGACCCAAGGAGCATCTGTACCAATTTATTTTAAAATCTGGCCAGTAGTTTTGAAGAAGATGATTTTTAAAGTTTTCATTTTTTTTCTTTTTGTTGCCATGGCAACCAGAGTTCTACATGGATCAACTTTATTTTAGCAACTTTTGTGAAGGTTGACCCAAGGATTATCCCTGCCAAGTTTAATCAAATTCTGTCCAGTGGTTTCAGAGGAGATGTTGTTTAAAGGTTTCTCTATATACATATAAGGCAAATACGCCCCGCCCCTGGCGGCCATGTTTTTTTACGGATTGGAATAATTTTAGCAACTTTGGTAGAGGTTGACCCAAGGAGTATCTGTACCAATTTATTTTAAAATCTGGCCAGTAGTTTTGAAGAAGATGATTTTTAAAGTTTTCATTTTTTTTCTTTTTGTTGCCATGGCAACCAGAGTTCTACATGGATCAAGTTTATTTTAGCAACTTTTGTGAAGGTTGACCCAAGGATTATCCCTGCCAAGTTTAATCAAATTCTGTCCAGTGGTTTCAGAGGAGATGTTGTTTAAAGGTTTCTCTATATACATATAAGGCAAATACGCCCCGCCCCTGGCGGCCATGTCTTTTTACGGATCGGAATAATTTTAGCAACTTGGTAGAGGTTGACCCAAGGAGCATCTGTACCAATTTATTTGAAAAATCTGGCCAGTAGTTTTGAAGAAGATGATTTTTAAAGTTTTTTTTTTTGTTTTTTTTTTTTTTTTGTTTTTTTGTTGCCATGGCAACCAGAGTTCTACATGGATCAAGTTTATTTTAGCAACTTTTGTGAAGGTTGACCCAAGGATCATCCCTGCCAAGTTTAATCAAATTCTGTCCAGTGGTTTCAGAGGAGATGTTGTTTAAAGGTTTCTCTATATACATATAAGGCAAATAAGCCCCGCCCCTGGCGGCCATGTTTTTTTACGGATCGAAATAATTTTAGCAACTTTGGTAGAGGTTGACCCAAGGAACATCTGTACCAAATTATTTTGAAATCTGGCCAGTAGTTTTGAAGGAGATTATTTTTAAAGTTTTCAAATTATTTTTCTTTTTGTAGCCATGGCAACCAGAGTTCTTCATGGATCAACTTTATTTTAGCAACTTTTGTGAAGGTTGACCCAAGGATTATCCCTGCCAAGTTTAATCAAATTCTGTCCAGTGGTTTCAGAGGAGATGTTGTTTAAAGGTTTCTCTATATACATATAAGGCAAATACGCCCCGCCCCTGGCGGCCATGTCTTTTTACGGATCGGAATAATTTTAGCAACTTTGGTAGAGGTTGACCCAAGGAGCATCTGTACCAATTTATTTTAAAATCTGGCCAGTAGTTTTGAAGAAGATGATTTTTAAAGTTTTTTTTTTTTTTTTTTTTTTTTTGTTGCCATGGCAACCAGAGTTCTACATGGATCAAGTTTATTTTAGCAACTTTTGTGAAGGTTGACCCAAGGATCATCCCTGCCAAGTTTAATCAAATTCTGTCCAGTGGTTTCAGAGGAGATGTTGTTTAAAGGTTTCTCTATATACATATAAGGCAAATAAGCCCCGCCCCTGGCGGCCATGTTTTTTTACGGATCGGAATAATTTTAGCAACTTTGGTAGAGGTTGACCCAAGGAACATCTGTACCAAATTATTTTGAAATCTGGCCAGTAGTTTTGAAGGAGATTATTTTTAAAGTTTTCAAATTATTTTTCTTTTTGTAGCCATGGCAACCAGAGTTCTTCATGGATCAACTTTATTTTAGCAACTTTTGTAGAGCCTCACCCAAGGAACATTCCTGCCAAGTTTCATTAAATTCTGTCGAGCGGTTTCAGAGGAGATGTCGTTTAAAGCAAATTGTTGACGACGGACGACGCACGACGACGGACGCCGGACGAAGGGCGATCACAAAAGCTCACCTTGAGCTAAAAATAATGGCATTGTCAGAAAATCCTCAACTGTACCAATGGGCATCTTTTCCATGTAATTCTTAAAACTTCTTATCACATCACACCAGAATTTATTTTTTACTTTTTTTATTAAACTTTCACAAAATAAATTCCCACAGTTTACCATTTTATTTATGTCAAATATAGAATAAGTTAGCAAAAAAACACTCACTTTTGCCTCTTAAGAATTTTCTTATCCACGACATTTTCATACTCTGCTCATATTGTATAATATCTATCATTTTTAATCCCCCTTCCTCGTATTTTTTTACAATAACTGAATACTTAATCTTATATGGACCATTCCATACAAATTGATATAATAATTTATTTAGCTCATTCATTATTTTAATAGGTGGTGTTGGTAACATGGTAAACAAATGTGTAAAAAGGGGAACAAATAATGTTTTCACAACAGTAATTTTTCCAATTGGAGTAAGAATTCTTCTGTTCCAGTAAGATATAATTTTTTTAAACTTTTCCAACTTGTCATTAAAATTTAGCATTATCATATTGTCCAAATCTACATAAAAAATAACACCAAGAACTTTAAAAGTTGTGATATTCCAAGATAGTTTGTTGCAAATCATTATTAAAGTTGACTTTTAAACCTGAATAAAAAGAAAATTCATGTAACAAATCTAAAGCAGTATTTAAAGATTCCTATGAACCAACTATTGACAAAGAAGTGTCGTCAGCAAACTGTGATATTTTATATTCAAATCCATCAATGTTAATTCCTTTAATTTTTTCACAGGCTCTTATTTTGATAGCGATAATTTCAGCACATAATATGAAGATATACGGACTGATAGGATCACCTTGACGGCAGCCTCGCCCTAATTTAAAAAAAATCTGAAAGATATCCATTAATCTGTATTTTTGTCATTGTATTATGTAAAAACAATTTTATCCATTTCCTGAATATGTTCCCAAAATTGAAATATTTTAGAGTTTTTTTTCAATAAAATTAAAAGATAGTGTATCAAAAGCTTTTTCATAATCAACTGTAATTAATAAACCAGGAATGTTTCTCTCTTCTGCTATTTTTAGTATATCATACAACAACCTAGTGTTTCCTCCTATATATCTATCCTGAATAAAACCCGTCTGATCATAACATATTAATTTTGGTAACACAGACTTCAATCTGTTTGCGATTGACCCAGAAGCAAGCTTATATATTACATTTAACAATGTAAGAGGTCTGAGATTTTTTAAAAATTTTCTGGGCTTATTATCCTTTGGGATACATGTAATTATTCCTTGCTTTTGTGTAATTGAAAGGGAGTCAATAGTAAATACATAGTTAATTGATCTAACTATAAAATGCCCCAATTTTATCAAAAAAAACAACATTAAACATTAAACAGTAAATCCATCTGATCCTGGAGACTTATTACTTTTCATATTCTTTAATGTTCTGAGCATTTCAACATAAGTTAACAAACCTTCTAAATTATCTGATTCTTCACAAGACAACTTTTCAACAGTTACATATTTTAAATCATTTTCAATATCATACTCCTTTTCTACATCATTTTTTGAATACACATTTTTTAAAAAAGTACATGCTTCATTCAAAATATCAGATTGATTTGTCAGCACACACCCATCATTCTTTTACTTGTACAATATTGTTTCTCTGAGTTACAAAAATAGCTTGAAGGCTTTTCACATTGATCTATGAACTTTGCTCTAGATCTTATTATATGCCCTTTCAAGACATCAGCCCTTAGTGTCTGTAACTCATTTTGCAATGTCAGTAACTGTTCCTTGTTATTTTCATCTAAGTTTTTCTCTAAATTTTCTATCTTATTCACTAAGATTTGTTCAAGTGAAGTTGTTTTTTCTTATAACTAGAATATGCAATTGTTTTCCCCCTAATTTCCATTAACAAAGTTTCAAGAAATAACTGATCATTAATAACAAACTGAATATCATTGTCATCTATATTAGCTATATTTTCTAAAGAATAAACGGGTAGTCTTTTTATCTCATCAATTTTATCATCTATAAATACATAAATACATAAATTTATAAATACAGTCTTAGTAATCTTTATCATACAACAATGAATTATTAAATTTCCATAAAGGTTTGCCATGTTCCATATCATTGAATACTAATTCCAGACATATAAATGAGTGGTCAGAACGATATGATATTCCAATAGTAGAATCTTTTATTTTGGACATTAAATTTTCTGATGTGAGGAAAAAATCCAGTCTGCCTTGTTGTGTATGATTCATTCGTCTCCAAGTGAAATGTTTTGAATCTCCATTCATAAATCTAAATGTATCTACTAAATTACGTTCCTTAATAATTGTACAGAGGTTTTCCCTTGCTTTCTTATTATTATTCACCGATTTGTAATTTGTGTAATCTTTATGGACATGTAGTACAAGATTAAAATCTCCACAAACTATGTATGACTCATTTCCCATTTTATATCAAATTAAAAATATACAAATAAATTATTTCCATCATAACTTACATCTATCAACAACCAGTTACCATTTGTATCCCTCTCTACATGATAAATCACAGCTGGAATATGTTTTTTTAATAAAATACAAACACCTCTAGAATTTGAAGTTCCATGAGAAAAATAACATTCCCCGTCCCATTGTGTATAATCCACAGCGGGGATCAAACTTATAGCCTTGAGATCAGTAGTCAAAGCGCACAACCACTATAGAATGTGAAATTCAGTAAAGCAAATACTCCAGAACTTATTTTATTCGAAATTAAATCAGTTTAAAGTAGTATTACGATATGAGGTTGATGTGACAAGATTTTAATCGCTTTAAAAACTTATTTTGATGAAACATGTACATGTACAAGTAACAGCTTATTCACTTGACCGTTTATGTAAAAATATACACCATTTCCGTGACCGAGTGATGACAGTCGCGGACTCATTAACATGCTGTTCGTGTTCTGGTCTGAATACTTGGTGGTTCCTCAGGGTCATCCTCAACTTTGACCTCTCTATATGCCTAAAATGTTGGATGAAATACAGAAATGACAACGGATAAGTCCATTAACAACGAAAACATTATGTATTGGTCTTGGAGATATAAGCTATATTTCTGCTTACTGCGAATGGTGTCCACACACGCCCACAGACTTTACTTGACTATTTGAGTTTACCGTCGCTTCGACAGTATTTCAGTCATATTGCGACGTCCAGCTAAGTACAGGTGGAGGAAGACCCCGAATGCACGGAGGCATCTGGGTAGAACCACCGACCTACCGCAAGCCAGCTGGAAGGCTTCCTCACATGAAAATCCGAATTACCCTGCCGGGATTCGAACCCACGCGGTGAGGGGCTGAGTGAGTGTTAAAGTCAGCGACTTTACCCTCTCGGCCATGGAGGCCCCACGCCCACAGAACACACCTTAGAAATAGTCAGTAAGTTAACATATGTGATAGAAAATGAAATGCATTTTTTGTTAGAGTGTGAAGCTTACCAGGGTGTATGGTTAATTCATTAAACTTAGATGTATATAGTGAAGAACAAAAATTTACACATTTACTTGAAAAATATCCACGGAGAGTGTCAAAATTTTTAACAAAAGCATATTTACATCGAAAATCTATTTTGTTTACATAATTTATATTTATCATCTGTGCCGTTCATTACTATGTTATTTATTTTGTAAATATAAACGGTGACATATAGGCCCATTGGGCCGGGTGTACGTAATATATTATGTTGATCTATTCATATATCTTAATATATATGCATTGTTTGTACACATGTCACGATAATAAATAAACATTTACTTACATATTCATCGTGAAATTAGTAAATAAAGAAAAGAAAACAAAAAGTAACAGCAACAAATTTTAAAAAAAAATAGATTTTCATCAAGATGCCAATTTATTTTTTTATTTATCTGTTGATGAGGTTTAGTTATATAAATGGATTGTAAAATAAGATATAAAATATGATATATTTTATCTTGCTTTTCAAGACCATTGTCAAAACACTCTACGTTAAATTGCTACATAAAGGAAGATGATGGAAATAACTATCATAGTTTCATTTTATATTTATGTATTTTGTTTGATTGTAAAGTGTGCAATAATGTTCTTAATACAGTTCTGTCACGCAATGGATAAAGCAAATACATGTATTTCGTTTCATCACATCTTTCGTTCCATCTCATCTTAACCGCATTGACCGCAGATACCATTTCCTTTGTATACACATGTATGTATGTGCCGTATGATAGTCAGCATATGCTGTAAATCATTAATATCGTAATAATGGTATTGTCGTAAATAGTTTCTGTATTTGTTTTCATATGGAAGTACATGTGTACCAAATGTAAAAATTTCGTTGATTTTTATTGTCGTAATTTGTCAGTGTAATTTTGTCCGTATATGTACATGTATTTACATTTATACACTCAAAGGAATTCCTAAACGTCCACTTATAGATTTTTCATAATTTTACAGAATAAGGGTTCTTTAATATATATATTATTTTTATTTCAACATATCATGTAGTAAGGACAAGCGAACATGCTCAACCAAATCGACCGAACGCCCTTGAAACACCTTGGCTTAGCACTCTTGCTTATGACGTACCAAAGACCTATTAAGCATTAAGTTTTTATAGGTCTTTGGACGTGTGAAAACTGACCGACACTTCGTTCGAGCGGGTCAGTAATGGACGGATCCGCAATTTGTATGTAACTCCTCTCCCTACTGATAATTTGACAGTTTCTATTCATACCTAGGTCAAGTGCTCACAAACAGTATCACAAACAAAAAGCACATGTTCCTTTGTGTAAAGTAGCTCAACCGTTCACCATGTGTTTCACCTTTACACTGGTTGGATGAGTCGATTAATGTAAACATACTTGATTGACAGTTTAGGGACCATCCATCAGCTGTTAATTTGCAATTTGGACCAAATAGATTGTTCGTTCCAGCGCATCAATCGTTCCATCCGTTCTTCGTTCCATTGCATCTTTTTTACATTGAATAAAGAACAAATTCGACCGGAACATGATAATTACTTCACATTACACTACCCATTTCGTTCGATCGTGGCTGGACTATATATAGAAACTCAATCCCCTCTCTCTCTCTCTCTCTCTCAAACAGAGAGAGAGAGAGAGAGGGGGGGGGGTCTTGCCAGCACCTTCAAGTGAGGACAATTTTCTTTGTACATATGGTATACCCTAGCCCTAACACAAAACACTAACCCTGACCCCTCACACTAACCCTGACCCCTACTCTAATCCTTACCTAATCCCCACCCTTACCTTTACCTAACCACTACGAAATAAATTTAGGTCTTACCAAGTGGGGACGTCCTCAGTGGTGAGACAAGTGTGATACTCGCAAGCAAATGAATACAAAATTGACATCACTTACCTCTCAGGGCAAGAGCACACTCATACACATACCGTAACAGGGAAATGATTTAGCCTCGTGCCATGGTTTATCCCTGGTTTGACCGATCATGCCAGAAAATGCGAGATATATACAATAAAACAAGAAAGTCATATAATAAATATAAAACACAATATTTTAAAAAATTGCTACATGAAGTAAGTAAAAAATACACGAAATAAATATAATGACCTAAAAATTGAAAAACTTAGAATGCTTAAGTAATAATAATTATAATAAAAGAAAAATAAAAATATGATACAAATAAAAATGACAACAATATAAATTATAATGAAGAAATCAATGGCCCAATAACCAGTGAGGAAATACTTAGAGCAGTTAAAACCCTGAAAAATAATAAAGCGCCAGGGATAGACGAAATAGTAAACGAGCAAATAAAGCATTCAATTAACTACATGATAAATATATACAGCAAGTTATTTAACATAGTATTTGACAAGGGAATCATACCTGAAAGTTGGACAATAGGCCTAGTCAAACCAATATATAAAAATAAGGGAAATCCACAGCTTCCAGAAAATTACCGTCCCATATCACTCCTCAGCTGTTTAGGAAAACTATTTACTTGTATCATTAATAACAGATTAAATATATACGCAGAAAAATCAAATCTTATCCACAAGACCCTAGGTGGATTCCGAAAAAAATTCTCAACAATTGACAACATATTTATTCTAAAAAGCTTAATTGACCTCGTGCAATCTGATAAGAAAAAATTATATTGTTGTTTTATTGACTTCAAACAAACTTTTGATTCAGTATGGAGAACAGGGTTGTAGGAAAAACTAAAATTCGAAAATATTAATGGTAAATGTTTAAAAGTTATCCAAAATTTATACAGTAATATAAAATCAAAGGTAGTAACATCAGAAGGAGAAACGCTATTTTTCAACTGTCTAGTCGGTGTTAGACAGGGAGAAAATTTATCACCATTTTTATTTTCAATTTTCTAAAATGACCTTGACCTTTACCTAAAATAAAAAAAAACATAAACGGCATTTCAAGAACAACTATTACGGATGAGGCACACATATATCTAAAGCTTTTTATTCTCCTTTATGCGGATGATACTATAATCTTCAGTGACAATGAAACAGACCTACAAAATGCATTAAATGAATTTAAACATTATTGCGACACGTGGAAACTAAATATCAATACAAGTAAAACAAAAGTTATGCGATTCAGTAAAGGGAACTCAAAAAGGCCTCAAAAGTTCAATATTGGAGATACTACTTTAGAATTTGTAGATGAATATAAATACCTTGGTATTTATTTTACGAAAACTGGCTCGTTCCATAAAACTAAAATTCATATTGCCGAACAAGCAAATAAAGCCATGTTCTCTTTGCTAAAAAAAAATAAAATCACACAATGTACCTTTCGACCTACAAATTGACCTCTTCGAAAAAACTATTAAACCAATTTTACTATATGGCAGTGAAATATGGGGCTATGGTAATATAAACATGTTAGAAAAAATACAATTAAAATTTTACAAATATATATTTAATCTAAAGAAATCCACACCCTCATATATGGTTTATGGTGAAACCGGTATTACACCACTAATGGTTAGTATAAAAAACAGAGTAATAGCTTATTGGTCACGTATGATTGAAAATATCAAAGATAATAAGACAACAAAATTATCTGCAAAAATTTATTTAACATTATACCAGCTATACTCAAATCAAAATCAAATCAGTTGGCTAGATAGTGTTAAAAATAACCTATGCTCATTAGGATTTTCCGGTATCTGGAATAGCCAAAATTTTCCTAATAGTAAGTGGCTCATCAAATCTTCCTACCAGAAACTTAAAGATATGTTAATACAGCAATGGCACTCAGAATTGAGCCAAACATCTGACACAAACTTATATAAATACATCAAAATATCTTTTATCCGAAGTCCTTATATCAATAAACTACCGTCGTACCAAAGTAAAAATATTATTGCATTTATTACAAGAAACCACAATTTACCTATTGAAACCGGGCGCTGGCAAAACATACCCAGTGCTGAACGTAAATGCATACAATGCAGAGACCAAGGGGATGAATTCCACTACTTATTTAAATGTCCAATTTTTCATGAACAAAGAAAAAAATATTTAGATATGGCAATTTATAAACGCCCAAATATGATAAAACTTATCGAATTAATTAAATCTGAAAACGTTATAAAACTCAAAAGGTTTAGTATACTATGTTCAGCCATAGTTAAATTCTTCAAATAAATAAATTTTAAAAAGTTGAAGGCATTTCTGGAACAATTTTGATATAATATAACAAGTATATATATATATAGAAAAATCCAACCTTTGGGCGACAAAATCACAACCTTTGGGCGACATGTGTCGCCCGAAGGATATATCAGCTGTCGCCCAAGTGATAAATGATTGTTAAACTCACAAATCGTTTTTAAAATAGTTTTACATTTTGGAACATAGCTTTATACTTTTTAGTGAGGTCCATTGAGTACAGGCTAGTCAACAGGTTATTTTATATTTGAATAATTCGCAAATTTAAAAAACAATTGTATATATTGATAACAACCTTTGGTGTACAATTCATTATTTATTAATAATTCCTTAACTTGGATATATGTTTGCCATTTAAATTCATACATGTTATGGGGGAATTGTGTTTCAAAGATTGTTTAACCTTTTTAAATTTGAAATTCTAGAATTTCCTCAGGGCACTTTTCACATTTTCTTCTGTCGAGTTGACCAAAGACTGATGAGTCGCCGAAAAGTTATAGAATTGCCCAAACATATAAATGACCATGGTATATATCTATATATTGTTTTAGTCCCCTACACCTGAGGAAACTTTAGGTTTGCCCTTCGTCTGTCCGTCCGTCCGTCTGTCTGTCCGGAAATCTAGATCCTGTGATAACTTAAAATTGTTTGAGATAATGTTATAAAACTGGTAAGTATGGAGATTCTGCACGTCACTTTTTTTCTCGGAACAAAATTCTGGTTGCTATTGTTACGGGAAAATTATGCACCTCAGCGGAGAGGACTCATGTGTTGCGTGCCACACCGGTTACTTGTTGATGCTTTTTGGTCAATTTCTAGCAAAATGTGTTCATTTATTGCATATTATATTTATTCATTATCCATAAAATTAATTAGAAATTTAGAACACATTTTAATTAAATAACAAAAAGAAAATATCTATAATAATATTTTATTCATCATTATTCAAATAGCACATCAACAGTAGTTATTATTATCTTTGTATTGGCGAAAACATGATTATGATGATTTCGCCACTAAATTAATTGTTACGTTGGAAAATCAAGCCTTTTTGTGAATTGCTATTTTCATGATTACTGCGTAGAATCATTTGTTATTCTAATCACATTAGTTTGTTCGGCTGTAGATTTCATTTCAGCAGTATAAAATGGCCATATCTATTAAACTAATATAAAGGGGAAAAGTATTCACAAAGATTCTCAAACAGTTATAACATCCTCAAAATAATAAATATAATATACTGAATATGGACATAGTCATAATAACAACCTCATGAAAAACACCAATCATTATCTTAAATGCTTAACTACGCATAGCAATGCTAAAAGTCGCACTTGACATGCTATGTAGCAACTCTGAATGTCACATAACCTCTTGACATTAAATGTCGTGTCTGTAACACCCAAATGTCGCAAAAAGTTGTTCTGCCGCTAAATGTCTCACTCCTTTATTTCCGGAAATTAATAATCTATGTAATGGTTTGGTTCAAGCGTTTCTCATCTGCAAAGTTAAAGCATGGTATAAGTTTTGTACGTGGTAATAAATGATTGTTCATTCGTACCTGTTAATGTCCCCCCGTGTTAATCGATTTTGGTCGCTGAGTCGGGATATTTGTTTGGGCGAAAGCCCCAAAGCAGACAGACCCAAGAACAACATACTACAGAATCATAGTACCAGACATTCGTTCATGTTTCCTTTCTGAATAGGTAAGAGTGGATTTTTAAACCGGATGCAAAACCGGATACGATTACAATAGAACCGTTACATTGATCAGGTATATTTTTAATTTAGTATTTCATTTAGAATATTCTTTTTATCCTAAGATATACACTTTTAATTTAAAACTAAACCTAACATACGGTGTTATGGGTGAATTTATGGACACATGAAAACAGCTCCTAACGGTCAATGTTTTATATAACGGTATACATTTATATAAAGGAGCATCATATCTAATAAAAATCTAAATATAATTAAAATTTGAAATTGTGATTTTATTTCATGTCAAAAGAAAGGCAATCTTTCCTCGTGGCTCTCGATAACTCCCGGATATTTAAAACATTTTGGTGGTCCACGCTGCAATTACGGTTGTACGACGATAAAACGTATTTTAGTAACATTTTCAAAATTCCCTTTTAGGGAAAATAAAAATGGTTTTAATGCCCTCCCGCGACCTGGAATTTAAAATAGTTTTCAAAAGACCACCTCCTTTTACGTCATTTATGATAAAAATATTATATGTATTATCTATATTTCTACTGATATTATTTTTTCCTTTATTGAATTCATATGAGGTATAGATAAGGCTGGTGAAGCTCTCCCAACGCGGGAAAACGTTTAAAAACCCTCTTCCCCTATATTCCTTCCTTGGAAAAGTTTATATCTTATTTTATATCTTATATATAAATGTGTCGTTAGAATACCGATGTGTCTATTAATACTTGATATTCGTTAATTGCATTTTGATGTTGGATATGGGGATTTGGAAACGTTTTCAAATTTATTTCGGGTACTTTGTTCGTAATTTCCTGGGTAAGACATTTAAAAGAAAATGAGTGGTGGGGGTCACAGTGCGTTTTCAATATGCCACAACCGGGAATATAAAACGTTTTCAAATTCCCGGATGGGGGAAATTGAATTCAAACTACCCCCATTTGAAGTCCACCCCCCCCCCCCCCCCCCCCCCCCCACCCCTCTTACCCGGAATCAACGTTTTTATGTTACCTCGAAGGGAATTCGAAAACATCTTTTTATAATCCCGGGTTGGGCACTTGAAAATGGGGGAAAAAACTCGAAACGTTTTCATTATGGTTTTATCGAGCTCCATTCTTAGTGAGAAGCAAAAAAAAAAATATAAAGAAAGAAAGACAACTTCAAACCTGCATATTTTTGTTTGTTTGTGAACGTAACATAGCCTTATGGTTATTCATTTTCGTGGATCGAAATCTATAAGACTGTTTCATCATATAATATGTTAAGTCTTAAAAAACTATTTATTCGAGCACCACCGTTGTTGCTTCCACGAAATAAAAAATAAATGTGCCTAAATTTTTTTAAAAATAACCTGCACTCCTGGATCAAGCTCTGTTTCGGTGAGGTATATTCCATATCTATTCAAAACAAACAAACATCCTCTATATCTCAAACCTGCACAGTAACGGTTGTACCCGGTTCATACTGGTAAACTTAGCTCACTGCTAATGTATAACCCTAAGATCAAGTGTTTTTAATTAACATTAATTTGTCATAAAATGATGTTATTTGACTATATTTTTCTTTTAATTTAACCAAAAAAAATATCTACGAGAGCATCATGTCACAACACTGTCAGGTAAATTCCGACGAAGTGATGTTAGCCAACTTTGTCTTGAAGAAAAATGTCTTTAATGTTGCTCTTTTATGTGTATCACATTTCATTCTTTTTCGGCCGTTGGATATTTTGTCTTCACCAGAATTTCCAGTCTAAACTTGAAGGTCACTAAACAGCTGGTGAATACTGTAATTTTTAATTGTTGCACATAAAAATCGAAATTATCCCTCCGGAAAAGAGGTCAGCTTGTTCCCTTTGTATATACATTCCTAAAACCTCGATCTTTCGACAGAAATATGTTAACACATGTATAAACGTTCAAATTAATTCAACTACACAAAGAAAATATCAAAATGATGAAAACATGTCGGATTTGAAACCTTCAGACCCCCTTCGTATCCTGGAAATCGCATATTCCTTAAGAGCATTACTTGAATACTATACGATGGATGCACTCAAAACTTGTTTTGTATAGTGATAAGTAAACGTTTGATCATTCATTTGTTCAATGAGCACTATGCTGTATCGGCATTTTTATTTCTTAAGCATCATGATGCATCGGGCGAAAACATAATAATGGTCGGTATGACGAACGATTGGGGTCTTTATTGCCGACCCAGCATCATGCTCAGTGAAATGAGCATGATGCTGGGTCGGCAGATTGTTCAATGAGCATCATGCTTAACGAGCATCATGCTCGATCAATGAGCATCATGCTTGTTCAATAAGCATCATGCTGGGTCAGCATTTAATTTGTTGAGCATGATGCTGCATCGGGCTAAAACATATAAAATATGCGCAAAAACTTTGAGCATGATGCTCGCTGGAATGAGCACAATGCAGGGTCGGCAGACTGGTCAATGAGCATCGTGCTCGTTAGATGAGAATCATGCTGGGTCGGCAGATAGCCCATTGAGTATCATGCTCGTCAGATGAGCATCATGCTGGGTCGGCAGATTGTTCGGTGAGCATCATGCTTAAAACGCGAGCATCATGCTGGGTCGGCAGATAGCCCATTTAGCATCATGATCGTCAGATGAGCATCATGCTGGGTCGAAAGATTGTCCAATGAGCATCATGCTTAAAGACATGAGCATCATGCTGGGTCGGCTTACAGCCAATTGAGCATCATGCTAAAAGACATGAGCATTATGCTGGGTCGGCAGATTGTTCACTGAGCATCATGCTCGTTAGATGAGCATCATGCTGGGTCGGCGGATTGGTCAATGAATTTTTTAAAGCATGATGCTCGTTATTTTAGCATCGGCACAACCAGCATACACCACAAAACAAGCTTAAAAGCGTGCTATATCTATTGACCAATTAGAGGAGTCGATGCAACTAGAACCGTTCCAATAATTTTTGTTTAATATACGGGGCTTCGTACATACCTCAGTTGTTCATATTTTATAATGACTGTAGCAAAAACGATAATAAAAACAAACAAAAAAATAAATAAATATGAAAGCCTTTTAAATGCTGGTTATATTCCTTGACGTTGTGAGAATGGATGTTGTTAGCGAAGTTTTGATAATCGTCTTTGTTTTTTCTTTTCAGTTGGTTGCTTTATAGATAGTTGCTGAATGTTTAGTTAGGGTTATTGTCGTTGTTGTTCCAATTCACTAACATATTAACGTGCCCATTAAACTACAGTTTACCAAATATCTTGATTCGCCATTGCATACAACGACAAGGACAACAACATTATTTTTGATGTTGTATCTTTCAGTTTCGACATAATCTGTGAAAAATATGTGTTCCCCATTTTCGGTCATTCCCATGTGTCACATTCGAAAATGTGAAGGATATTATCTTATTTTTCCATGATCTGGGGAAAATAATATCTTACACTACGTATCATGAAACTTTCTTATCAAGTTTTAATGTATATCGCTTTGCTAATCTCAGTGCAGAATGTAAGACGAAGCATACGCTTGCAAATGCGTACCAAGACGGATCATACCAGTTTATAGGACGAAGCCTACCAACAGGTCAAGTAGGGATTAGTGTCCCAAAAGAATATTCGGCCTTAAATATCTCAAAAACTATATATATACTATCGAGACACTATGTTATAATTTGTAGCGCTTTGAATGACTTTTCAAATGATATTTAGTTTTTGAAGATCGGGGTTGAATCATTTGATTATGGCAGAAAAACGAAAATTGTGTTACCCCAAGTGCATTTAACTGCTTATATCTCGAAAATCATTTTTTTTTTGTAAATTAGAATATGACATAATTTGTTGATATATCCCTGGCCATTCTATTCTATTCTATTGAGATTTTAAAGATTGACGTAGGTTATAGGGAGAAAACGAAACGACATGACCTTATTTTTGCCGTTTTTGTCGAGGATTGGCTGACCGTAAAGCGCGTGAAATGTTTGTCATTAAACACATATTACCGATCTATCAATTGATAGCTATGTTACTCAATCGTTCCGTATCGACGTTGTGTAAGGATTCGAAACTGTTAATAACATAATAATGACATTTATACATAAAATAAATGCTGTTGAAGCATTGAAGCAAGTTATTTTGGGGAGAATTATATTACGCGTCATTTGTATTGTGGTGTACATTTCCATTTAACAGCATATTTATCCTTGATATATATGACCCTTTTCTTGTTTTACTTCACAAATGAAATCATTCATGGCCCATAGGATCAAGATATACGTGCATTTTTCTATGAAACCTGCAAACAACTACGATTACGCATAATTGATACACAGCGAGGGTACGGTGCATTGTCAATTTGTCAATGTATTACAATGTAAACAGGGTTGAAATCTCCGGGGTGGGAACAAGTATATTCCGATGAAAAGATTAAAATGAACATAATTGCGGCAAACAAGGACCAACAATCAAAAGGACAGAACGGGTTAGTACCCAAGAATATCCACTGATATATAATCATTGTTCCAGTGAATTGCGACAAGAATGTGTTTGTACCAACGAATGTCAGTATGACATGCACTGATATAACCATTGTTAAATTAAATGACTAAAAAGTAAAATTGGGAGTGTCATGTATTCTAAAGTGAACTGATGGTGCAACTAGGTTTGTTTACCAGAATTTTTAAAAATTGGGTTTGTTTGCTTAAAAAATTTATTGATATTAATTTTTGTAATGTAGAAGCAACATCACTATAACCAATAACGACCACAGAGAAAATTTTACAGATGGACTATTACCAAAGACTTGTTTTATTGTAAGATTGGGTAATTACTATCATGAGTGTAATATTCATCAATCCATAATTCATTAAGACGTTATCCTAAGATATTTAATTTGAACTGCACTGGAAATGTACATGAGCATGAAATCAAATTGTGTGGGTTATATTAACCTTACAATTCCTAATATTTCAACGTCTTCTATAATATGAGATTTCTGTTTTGCAAGCGTTTGCATAAGTTAACGACATGTCAAGGTAATGTCTATAAATAACAATACATGGATATTAAAACTTGACTAAACCCTTACAAGTATTAATCATTCCGGTAATGTGAGATTTTTGTTTTGCAAACGTGCGCCAAACGCTTGGTCAAGGACTGGCGATAACTAGAACTATCACTTAAGATAACTTATACTGCAGCTTCTCACCTTGCCTAATATATTTGACAATAAAACAAGAGGACCATGGTGGCCCCAGAACGCTCACCATGGTACCATCAACCTAATAAAAACAATAAAAACAATTCGGGTCACTTTATTCAACCTTGTTACCTTCAGCAACAGTCAGATTCATTCAGATGCATAGGAAAATGGTGAAGTTAAAATGAGTGTTTTAGTTTTCAGGGGAGATAACTCATGGTAACAAAATATCAAGGGAAGGTATTCATAAACATCTGACACTTGTCATAACATGTCAATTTGCCCATAAGATTACCATTATATGACATTTTAAAGCTCATTAATATGTTATATACATGTACATTGCTTTGATGGTATTAGGGTTGGAAGACCTTAAATTTGGCCATTTATTTGTCAGACATTTACTGCCAAGATTAAGACAAATTTTGAAAGTATACTTCACAGAAAGACCTCTTTTTTCAATTCTTGACTATGCCATGAAAACCTTGGTGCCACACGCAAAATACACGTTTATATCAATTTGCATAAGTTACATCTGCAAACAAATGTCGCAGCTATAGACTTTACTTCCATCACATGACTGGGGTATACTGTTCACAAGCTTTTTGTAAAATTATCGACATGACACATAATATTTCCGACAGTACAGAGTTTGCGAGTTTTGCAACTGTCATGGGAATAACATACGCATTGAATAATTAAGTCGTGCATTGCGGTTAGTCGTAACATTGAAAACTACGACTCTGAACAATCTCAACGATGTCATTAAGTGAAAAAATACTGTCGTACTTGTTCTCTACGTATTCACTTTCAAAAATATTTTTCAAGGTGTCTGTTACAATCTGGACAGTATCTTTTCTTCAAAATATGAATTTACATTTATAAAACATTAATAAGGCATGTACCTCATGTTTTCTCCAAAAGTCTAAGAGAACAATGTATATTTGCTGCCCTTTATTTACTTATATACTTTATTTGCATTTTGGTATGATACCAAACGTTTTTTTCTATTACTTTCAACTTTATTTTAGAGCATTTTGTGCCGTAAGCTACTTTTATTTCAATTATGTCGCCCCGTTTAAATGACAACTAGATAACAGAAGTTACTTTTGTAGAAAAAATAAATAGAATTTCATTAATGAATGTTTTTGTAGTGAAAGAAAATATGCAGAGCAAAGAAAAAAAATTATGGAAAGCAAATACATTTTTGAGGAGGGCTGTGATGTATATCAGTTGGTAGTGAACATTGACAGGTTAATTGATTATTTACAAAAAGTCAACATTTCAAAGATTAAGAAAAGGAATCGCCAATCCTTTGCATCTGTTAGATGCTCCAATATATATATATGATATGTAGACAAGATATGTGTATTCAATTTTGCAAACCTAAACTAAAACCGACACATGAATATAGTGTCGCTTATCAGGCTAATCGTGTTTTAACAGACGTACACTCTAAGACGAGACAAGCTGGTTAATCCTTCAGAGTTTCTGATTTGCTAGATAAATGAGAAATTTTCTACCTGCTGTTCCCAGTACGGTATCATGGATATCTGGTTACATTGTACTTTACATAATTGAGAATTCAGTTTCATATGAAAGCCGCCCAGTGTCAATCAGGAGTAAGTTAAATGATAATCATAATGACTTATCTCCTAATAACCAGATCATGTGTCATTATTACGAGATAGTATCTGATTACAACGAGAAAAGATCTCGAGATACTAATTATACTCACGGATATACATGTATGTACATCAATAAATTATATTAACAAATAAAATATTCAAAATAGTCACAAACTTATCTTGACAATAATATAAGTATTAATAAAATTTTATTCATATCTGAGTAATTTGATAGAATTAAATATTCAAATGTTGGCTTAATAAGCCAAAAAAAACAACAACTGTTGCAACAGAATGGTATACATGTACAATGCTGACAGATCCATTCCAATAATGCCCTCCATCTTAATGTGACACCAATGCAACCATAGTCCAATATAGTGAAGGACCATTACAACGGGTGCTTCATTTTAACGTGAATACAAGTACTGAACCACAATTGTATCAGATAACTTCAAGAATTAAACATTTATTGTGCTAATAAAGAGTTCATATGGTCCGTTGATAACGTACCTGACTGTGGATGTTTTCATGATTATCCCAGGCGCAAAGTACTGATCCAACCCAGAAACCACGGAGAAGGATACTATCAGCTATAAAAATATGTATCGAAATCGAGCTTAAATACATGATTGAAATAATTGCTATTTTTTATGTATATAGCAATAGAAATATGGTCATATTATTTTGTAATTATAATATAAGTATCTCGTAAATTATTCATTCAAGATATTTGACTCGTTTTTATATGTCAATATCTCGTTATTAAGAGATATGTATCTCATTATTTCAAGATAATATGTTGTAAGAACGAGATAATGTTTTTTTCTTGGCATGATTAGCCCAAGTGTCGTCTTCAGGACTCAAAATAAGAAGAGACTAATAATGGACAGAATCTGATAGTAAGCCATGAGCGTGTTTCGCATTAAGGAATGTCCCACTTGAAATGAGAGTCAGAGTTACAATCAGTAATCGCTCAAATTACAGTAGCTCACGTCAGCAAATAGCAAACTCTCCGCAGCAGTCAATCCCCATGATATGTACAATTAAAGTCACGTAGCGATGCGCAACCGATAATCAAACGGTTGCAAGTTTGTTCCTTGTTTTCAATATATATGCTCTGGTAACAGGGAATGCAATCGCTCACGTTAGCGACCGTTCACGGTAACTGAACGCAGGACAGCTGCAGATGTATTTTTTCCAACATTCTGAATTGAAGTCTCGTGAACTTATACATTTTATACATGGCTGTTTCCACGTTAGTATTATATTGAACTATCCTCCAGTATTGCAGTATTGAACAAGAACGAGACCATCCCATACTAGCTATTCGTTCTCTGTAACATACTTCTTCTCCTAAAACATCTGCCGTACTGAAAAGGTCCTATCACAATCAATGTCATTCGTTTCGCATTTAAGTTATGAGCTTCATAGAAAAAAAAAGAGTGAAGTCTGATTACTCTTATAGAAAGCAGACACCGGCTTTATCATCAGTAATGACAATTTGCTCCACAATGAGTTCTATAAGCGGGAAGTGACCCATTCGATATAGCGAATCTCTAACAAGCCCTTCACCCACGCAAAGCTACTTGTCTTGACAAAATTGTTGTTCAAAATCATTGCTCTAGCACTTACCCTCATTTTCCAGACAAAACATGCTCAATATCACATTCCTTATGAATGGAAGACATTATATGTTACTCTTGTCTGCAAGAAGGGGGACAAATATAACCGGAAAATTACCAATCGTTCTGAGACCATACCATAGAACCAGCAGCATGGGTTTCGTCGTATGCGAAGTTGGGAGTTGGAGTAGGCGAGGTTGGGAGTCCTAACTCCTTCGAACATTGAAGGACATATCTGCATCGCATTGTGTTGGAGAAAAGATCAATGCAGTTTTACCCAACCTTTCTAAAGTACTTGATCTTCTCGATACCTCACCAAATTACGACATGACTGGAAATATATATATATATATATATATATATATATATATATATAATTACTAAGATAATGGCTGGTTTTGTGTATGATGTGGCCCATTACTAAACAAAACTATGAATACAAAGTATCACGAAAATGCAGTCATCATTCAGTAGTTGTATTATTTGTGTTTGAGAAATAATTACAAATGCACAATCTTTGAGAATGGCGTCTTGAGTTCCCGTTAATATAACATAACATCAAAGTGAATAGTTTGAGTAATCAGGGTCTCTGTATAATGAGACCCTCGAGTAATCAATGTGTGTGTGTGTGTGTGTGTGTGTGTGTGTGATAAAGATTTCTTTTTTGCATTTCAGCTACCTGTATGTTCTATCACAAACAATCACGTATCGGACAACATCAAGTAAATTAAAGAATTATTATGATAAATAATATAAAATAATTGAATCGTTCTACCGATCGTTATTTTGCTATCACTTAAAGTTACTATTGACTCTCGTTCTGGCGCAACTCCGAGGATTCACGCCGAGAATATACAAAATTTCGCTGAGCAGCGTATCTATTAGTTTAGATCCTGTACTTTTTCAGCAGCAAATTACAAACACAATACAAGAATCTTTTGACGCGAGCGTCAAATAATCGGACCGAAGGACTATTGTTGTTGTTGGCGTGATTCTCTGTCATTTCGGGAAATGATATGATATCCGTTTCGCTGCTATGTGGTACTTGCTTCTTCCCTTAACCAGAGACTTACAGGACTAATTTTGACGTAAAGCATCATCGACGCCTTGCATGTTTTTGAAACACGACTTAAATTAAGCAAAGCCATTTCAGAATATGCATACATAATTTGCAAACAGTTGGTCTAAATATTTCCTCTATGCATTGCTAAATAACCTCAGCTGTAGACCGTTTGGTTCAGAGATATCTAAAGTGTGTTCTAAAAAGTCCATGTAAATAACTAATACATAGATCAATAAGGGGACATTTTATAACAGGCAATTCCTTTTTTTTTAATCATTAGAAGAGTTAATTGTTAGGGTCTGCAAGATGAATGGAATTTCCAGACAGTTAGCTACTAAGGCTGTGTTAATGTTAATTTCAAAACAAACATCATCATCATCATAATCAACAACAAGAACAATGATAACAAAACAAATCAGTTTTTTTTTGGTGTGTGTGTGAGGGGGGGGGGCACAGTATTAAAGTCTGGATTTACACTTTATATTCTTGGCTTTCAACTCCTCCCAGGCTTTCCTGTTGATAACATTGACGCTTGCCCCTGAATCTACCATCATTTTCATCTCTACACCTCCCACAGTCAAATTCACCTGTGTAGACTGAAATTGTGCATTTTTTTGCAACACCAAATACAAACTCATCTTCACTCTCAGTACTTTGATCATTTACACAGTCAACAGTTCTTATTCTTTTTTAATAAGGCTTGATTTCCTTCTTTTTGTTCTTTGTTTTACAACACTTTTCAAAATGACCAACATTTGAACATGCTCTACATTTTTTTCCTTTTGCTGGACACTTGGGATCTGATTTCACATGCCCTTCATAACCACAAGCATAACACTTTATCCCTGTTTTCAGTTTCTTGTCAAATCTTTTTTCAAATTTGTGATCACTCTTTTTCTCAGTTACACGTACATGATTTATCATAGAGCTACTCAACTGTTCCATAGAATCAGCTTGTCTACTAGATCTTTCCACGGCCTGTGCAATCTCACGTAGTTTTGCCAGTGTGAGATCGGGCACTTCCAACATTTTTCTTCTCAATCGTGTGGATTGACATTTCTCAATGACTTGATCCTATCAAATACGTGTGTGATGTTAATATTGTCATTATCACGAAGCTTAGTGTCATTAAAATCAAGCACAATATTGATTTTGCTTAATTATCATTCCACCTCGGGAGCGGGAGGTCGTGGGTTTGATCCCCGGCCGCGACATACCAAAGTCGTAAAAATGGTACTGTTATAGCTCCCTTGCTTGGCGCTCAGCATATAAGGGTAGTTGCAGGACTGGCCCGGTGTCAGGATAATGTGACTGGGTGTGATATCATTCCACATGTCTGCAGTGATACTGCAGTGTGGCAGCACTATATCTGTCTCAAGTAGACATCGTCCATGACCGAAATACTGTCGGTGGGACGTTTAACCCAATAAACAAACATAAATATCATTCCATAACAATCTTCCGGCAGTAGTTTCCCACTGTCGTTCACTATCTCTATTACCTGGCCTGTTATAATCTTTATTAGATAATCGTCCGTTCGAATAACGTTTACGTATCAGCTGACGATCCACGGAAATTTGTCGTATCATCATGTTATCATTAGGCCAGACAGATAAAGACGTTTGTTTACTTCTCACTTTTGTAAATCCATATGCACAAGCATATGAAATAAAGCAAATGCCTGTACTTTTTCGCAGCAATTAAAACAATGCTGTAATACGTTTCTTATCTGCGCCTTGTCTATGACATTCGCTGTATAAGGATATGTAAATCATAAATATAAAATGCATTGAATAAATTATGGTTATTGAGACGTTTTTTATTCTAAAATCAACAAACTGTTTTGAAATTAATGAATTGATAAACACCTTCAGGCATATTTCATGACATGTTCAATATTTTGTAGATTAATTGTTGACTTTGCAAATTAGGCCTGCTTTCCTCAAGTTAAAACACATTCACATCCTGCAAACACTAAATTTCACACTGAAGCTCTGTTTAAGAAATTTGTCTTTGGACATTCACATAATTTTCTCTAATTTTACGGGCTATCTACCTTTTCTCGACCTTGATCTTCTGTTCGGTCTTCAATACAAATGAATACAAGTCGGACACTCATTTCTTCTGTGTTTCTGTTTGTTTGCTGAAATATTTTATCTTGTTTAGAAAATTATTAAGGGAGTGTCTCTTTAAGATAAACAAATTTTAAAAAAAAACTTGAAGATTTCTTCCGTATTTATGTCTTCAAACCAGTTATCTTTATAAATAATATACAATGAAGGAAATTACTTACATATTTTGTTTGTTAAAGGAACATGCAATGTTCGGATGTTCAGCCCTGGACTAGGCGTCGAGGGACTATATATATACATTTTTCAAGGATTTTTTTTTCAGGCAAATATTCTAAATTCCTTTCAAGGATAAAGATGGTCATGTCCTTTAAAGCTAATAGAAATTAAACAAAACCGGTGGCCTATACTTTATTTCATATTTCAACTTTTACGAAATACGAAGCATATAGCAAAGGGGTCTAAAACGTAGCCTTTAATGATAAAAGAGAAAAAAAATGACGCAATAATGATAAACAAAATAGATAGGAAAGCTTTGGGTATATAATTTCATTAGAAAGGTAAAAATAAGGATAACACTGTCACATTATATGTGAACATATTACAACAAATAACAACTACTAGTAGATTGTGTTTGTCCGAACGAATGATAAGACTTTCTGCTTATGTACACTGTTACAAATCTTATCATTTTGAAAGTGATTACCAAATATCATGTCATAATAAACTGCTACCAATAATTCCTTACAATCATACATGTTAAACAACACATTGGATCAAATGCATAGGTAAAAATTTGGTGCTGTTAGAAAATCATTGAAATTCCCATATATCTCTTGCTTTATATATAAACTTGCTGATAATGGCTTTTTAAATATACACGATTAATCCTTGAGAATTTGACTTAAATCTGCAAAAATATGTTCATGACATTTACCTATCCCTCTATGACTTTGTTAATACTGCTTTAAGTTTTAGAAGCTGCTTATTATTAGTAGGGCTGGAATTCAGGATATATATCGTGTTCTTATATTTTTCGAGCTACAAACTCCGAACTGTACTCGTGGTTACCAAACTTTTATATTTTTTCCGCCATTACTGTGCTATTTGAAGCCTGTTCTTAAAAAGATAATACCACGTGTAAAGTACTTCAAGATACTAAATAATATACACTTACTCTCTCAAGAGATATTCTTTTGTTTTGAAGTACGGAGAAATGGAACTGACATTGGAAAATACGATGAATAGTTGCACCTTCTGTGAAAATGTCATGCCAAACAGTCCTTGGGTTTTGAATCTTGATTTCACCATAGAACCTTGGTCCTTTCGAATCTGGGAAAACGTATATCGAGATGCACAAATACAATGTAATTTATATCATCTGTGAAAAAAATCTGACCATCGATTGAAGCTTTAGAGCGCATACAAAATTAAGTTTAAGCTTCTGTCAAAGTTCACCGATGCTATTTCATCGCTAACCGGTTTTTTTTAACTCAAAAGGGAGAAAACTAATGTAAAGAACGCAATACGTGATTTGGCTAGATGACTAATAAAAGGATTATGTCTCATATTTGTATCTACGCCTCATGTTGTAATGAAGTAAGCAATACGGATATAAATTGGACATTACCTCATTCTTTACCAAAGATAATAAACAACAGGTAGTCATAGTGTACCACTCTCTATAACAGGACATACACAGGTGTAGTATAAGCTTGTTTACTAACATTATAAGAGTAAGTAAGAAAAAGGGTGAAAAGGAATCCCGTAGATGTAATAATATTATCTGGCAATTTATTTGCGACTAAGATAAAGTCAAAACACTTTTTTATGATAACTTTGTTATCTCGCTAGAAAAGAGAATAGAATAATAAAAGGGTCGATATGTAACAAAACTAGTGTTCAATTACATAAATCTATTAGGCTTGGACTAATCAAGAATATGGATTTCTACCCAATGGTTTAATTAAAATGTTGTTAAAATAACATGAAATAATTATGATAATTACATTTGTTAATTTTAGATGTAGTCTTAAATAATATGCATTGTTACTCGTGAAACTATTCATTTCTAATACCACATGTGAAAAGAATATATGATATTACAAAGAAACCAACGACAAAGTTTTATACGTTTTTAATTCAAACGTGTTCGTGTTTATTTATTGACTAAACCTGTGCATGTACAATACTGACTAACTGTATACGAAATGTACCAATAAATCCACTTCATTACATAGTGTTAATGATGTCGCTTTTTGTGAACTGGGTACATATCAAACATTCGAGAGTGAAATGCGAAGCATTAATTTTTGCAAGCGTAGATCTTATATCTATTAATACTACATTGTTTAGTTTATTACGTACACAGAAGGACTGCCTCTTATATAAGTTAATAGAAACTACCTAAATTAAATAAGTGTAGTTCACTTTTGATTATCTCAAAATTTAAAATCTCAACACACTTCTGTACACAACTACCATTAAAACATGTTTAATACACACTTAAACTTTTTTTAAATATTTTATTAACTTTTAATGGACACAATTTGAGAAAAAATTTTAAAACAACTGTCGATTTTTCAGTTTTTCATCAATTCAATTCATTTGTATGTATTGGATATACGGTTGTTAGTATCGTCGGTCGGTCATTTATTCTCTTAAATTAAAACATAAAAATGTCCAATTTATATTCTTTTAAATACAGTAGAACCTCGCCAAACCGAACATCATTAAACCGAATTCCTCGCCATTTCGAAGTTTATTTTCGGTCCCGATTTCTTCCCTTCTTATTTTAACTAAAAATAAAAATTTTAATCCGAATTTCTCTATTTCGATATTTTCGCTATTTCGAAGTAAAATTCCGGTCCCGAGGTCGCAATTAATGTACATTTTTCAATTTTTATTTCGAAGTCAAATTTCATAAATTTTCGTGAACTAATTATCGTTCTTATTATCATTCGTATCCGGGTCAGTAACCCAGTTTATTTTGCGGAGGCACTTGGAGGGATGGCTCAGGCAAGTTTTTCACAGCTTTTTTCGAGATTGGGTTGGGCAACGTGTGTCCTACCATTCTCATTCTTTCCTTTATTTCACTCATTCCATTTTACAGTAATGGATAAGAGAGGTTATAATAAGTACAACATATAAAGAGGCTCTAGAAGAAATAGAAGTAGTAACACAATAATTGAGATGATTTCACTAATACGTTTTGTAAATATATATTCTAATATATAAATAATTCAGTTGAACAGGTGGAGAGTCATTGTTTCACAATTGCCATTTAAAGAAAACAACAACAACAAAACATCAATTTAAACATGTTGTCAGAATATCTTCCAATTAATCATTAGAGTATAATATTACCTTATCTTAGTCAAAATTGATTGTACAAAGTTAAATAAATTTATGTTTTGTCTTTTGTTTTTTGAGTTCATTAGTTTCTCTAATTTAAAAATATTTGGGTTTCTATAAAAATAGGGCTTTAGATATTTCTTTCTGTCATCTGTTAAATTATTGCATTCAAAGAGATAATGGAATTCTTCCCCTAATTTATTGACGCAATGTGGACAAAATCTTTCATTTAGTGCGATTCGATTCCATTTACCTATTTCTACCTGCATTCTATGATTACGAGTTCTAAATCTGATTAAACATTTTAAATATCTTGAAGGAGTTTTTATTAAATAATCTTCAAAACCAAATACCGGAAATGTTGATTATTGCTAATCGATGTCTGACAGGTTGCATAATATGCACGTACCAGAAGATAAACCCAGGTGTCAGATCTTTAGTACATTCCATATCAAAGCGTTCGTCACCGGCATGCGACGCTATCTGAAGCAGCATATCGACGGTAAAATTATGTATCATTGTTCGACATGGTAGATTGATTATGTTCATCAGAAGCATCTAAGTAGATCATGGTATATTTTCATTACTTTTTTTACTTGCAAACAGTATATACGTACACCTAATAGGTGGTTTTCATGGCATAACGATTTCCACAATATGCATCGGTAATGAAAACGCAGACATGCGCGCTCAGAAACTAAAATTTCCATAGGATTTTTAATCCGAATAATCGTTATTTCGAAGTTTTCAGCTTGGTCCCAAGGACTTCGATTTAACGAGGTTCTACTGTATATACTAAATACCAACAAACTAACTAACTAAATATAACTTAGACAGAGAGAGATTGGTTCTTTGGGATAATTAGAAATGATTGTACTCATGCAGCCTATTTCCAAATTCTTCCGATTAAGTCTCGGAAAAAAGGAAAAGACTGTTAATGTGTATTTGTATTTTTCAGTACACAGTTTTAATTCTTCTTACGTTAGAAAGATGTCGAATATTTCGATGTTTGACCCGCATGACCCGCATTCCCAACGGATTTGACTGTATTCTGGGATATATATTGTCAAATACCGGTCAGATATCATCCTGACTGATGCATTTTAGTGCATGGTCCAGTGGTCACATATATAACTGCGCATCTGAAGGTTGTGTGTGTTAAACCCCGTTAAAAACAAGGTTATTTCCATCGCCTTTCCTTGCGCTACGTACAGGAACTGACGAGAGGGACATGTTGTAAGATTGTTGTTTCGTTGGGTTTAACACCTTAGTCATTTAGAGATTACATGTATATCTACTTCAGACAAAATAGATAGAAATAGTGCTGTTATGTCCTATACATGTGACATGGTGCCACATCAATGTTTATTGCACTGACACCGAGCTAACTATTCTAGGAACTACCCTGAATATATGCTGAGCACCAAGCAGGCAGCTACCAGTACTATTTCAATGACTTTTGTTGCATATTGGGATTGAACCTGCTACCGAGAGGACACTCTAACCCCTCGGCCTACAGAGACAGAAAAAGTCGTAAGAAATTGTTTTTCAATCGATGCAAAATAAATAAGTTAAGATTAACTGACAAACACAGATAATGAGAGCTCTAAATGATATAAATAATAAAAAGCCATATTATATGTCAGCAATTAAGCTCATTGTTTCATTAAACTGAAGTATAATAGACATTTTAACAACTGTAAATGATGGGTAATGTAACAATTCATAATAAATGAAGTCAGTCATGTGCAGACGATGCAGCTTACACCCACATTTTGGTGAGAGTACCAAAGGTTAGACTTCGGTTAACTTAATGGCTTTAAATATAATCTGCTGTTACTGTCAAGTAAGTCTGTGGGCCTATGATTGCGATATTCCTTGTACATCTGGACTTGACACAATTCATCACCTTGCATCGCAAACAACTTTGCGGACACTTCTTTGTGCGAATTTATCTCCGCTCCGTCGAGTGTTTTAAAACTCCCCTCTGAAAACACATAATTTGGCCTATGAATACTGTGTAGGAATCAATTTTTGCTATAAAAACGGTATACACATATAAGACAGCTTGAAATTTTAAATGTTCTATTTAAAATGATGAAAGTGGGTCTATTTAAACAACATTTTACACAAGACATTTGCAAAATTTAAATTAAAGAGGATCTCCATACAGTTGAACCTTTATTAGCGGTCACTTCTATCAAGCGGTCAACCTTCATTTAGCGACCAGTTTTGATATCACCAAATTAGCACTCGTTTAGCGGCCACCTCTGCAAAACGGTCCGTTCTCTTGTTCCCCTGACTGACCGCTTAAGATAGGTTTAAGTGTTTTCATTTTTGGACACCAAAGCAGCAATTTCCATGCTTGTCTTTGGGGCGATATTGAGCGAAAAACAGCACCTGATGGTAGGAAATTCCTAGAATTTACAGGTATAGGTAGAAGACCATAAACTTAATTGTTTTAGTTTTGACCACCATAATCAATATTTATATGGTGGTAATATTTTGTTTAAATGGACATTTAATGGGAAATTAAAAGTATTTTAATGACATATCCTTGCAGTAGTGTCCATTGACGAAAGCTACGAAAAATTAGTCTGTACATTCGTTATTTGATCATTCGATATTCAAACTAAAAATGAAACATACATTTACCTTTTATTTTACTGTCGTACCGCTTGAACAGGAAAATTGACAACTGAATTAGTTCCTCCGAGATGTCGGAATCGTATTCGTATGAACTTCCCGCAAGTTGCTATCCACGATACAAGTACTTCAGAGAACAACTACAGAGAGTTTTGCCACACATTAAAAATATATATGGTATGTAGATTAATTTGTTTTCTGATCTTAATGCATCAGTGTGTCTTTTTTTGTATAATGGTTTTATTCTGAGTACAGAGCGTGCGGCTGCAAAGTTGCATATAATCTAACTCGAATTTTGCAATTCATTAAAACTAGGGGGCATGTGTAACAGATGGTGAAATGAATCAATGGCTTGACCGGTAACTCGAACACAGGGTTTCAAGAATACCGTTCCTTCACTCTACCAATGAGCTACCAAGCAACGTGTGTTATTGCCCATAAATTTAACCTATATCCGGCTACACATTTCTTATTACAAAATCATTAATTTAAGTTGAAGCATGTATATATTCTTAAAAAAATAAATGTCATCAAAGTGTCCTATATAAAGTCTTATAAGCACATAATATCGTGTTTAAACATGTAACAGAACGTCAAACCTACAAAGGCTTAATATTTGTGTGTGAATAATATATTCTTATTTTTTCTATTTAATACAGACACTGCTAGTCATTTTCCAAGACATTCTGATGAGCAATTTATCGATTATGAACGCGTATGCCACAAGTTTGGAAAAATCGTGAATGTAGAGATCCTACACGAAAAAGAAAATCTCCCCATTCTAGAAAGGCGCTTAATGAAATCGAAACCAGTTAAAAACGAAATGCCATTAGTAAGAAGAGCTAAAACAGTCGAATATGTTACGGAAACAAGACAAAGATGCAAAAACCGTGAAAATCACCTATTAACAGTCAAAGTCTGTCCTAAAGAAGTTAAGGCCATTGAGACCAGAGAAGCCAAACGCTTGGAGATTAACGTACGTACTATTTATAATTGTCGGAAGTAGGACTCAAAAGAGGAATTGATATCATTTGTAATACAATTATTTTGTTTACATATGTTGTTGTTTTGAAAATACTTTTACAGATAGCGTATAATGTATAATATTTGCAATAAATAAAACATATCATTATTTTTGTTTTATAATTTAGCACAGGAAGATCATAGTTTGGTATTCCGTTAGAAGACCAAACCATGTCCAGCTATACACTGATGATGAAATGAAACAAGAAAAAAACCTAGGCGAAGTCATTCAATACCTTCTGGAAAAAAATGTTGTTGATGTCTTCAAAGAAATTATCTGCTCTAGTGAAAACATAATGGAAGAAATCGAATCAGGATATATCTCGAAAGGGCTTGGGGGTAATTCTGGAAACAACTTCCGTTGTTTTAATTTTATACTGTATTATCATAACAAACGAATTAGGTTACCGTAGCAATAATAAATATTATATTAATTACAACCATTCATTGTGGCCTCACTTTAATACCAAACGCTTAATATCTATTAAAATTGAATTGTATTTAATTTTATTCACAAATACCTCGAGAAAACATTGATACCCACAAATAATGCCTTAACTTATGCAGGTTTCCAAACATTCAATTACAATTTACCATTCCGAAAATCTTTTATTAAAATATGTTTTATATTCTTCGCTTAGAAAAAATACTAAGTAAAAAAATTATGTCAACTTTTTTATCGAACACGGTTTGTAACTCTATATATACGTTTTCAATATACGTTGTTCAGACGACCATAAATCAAAGATGAGGATGATTCAAACCGTTGAGCGACTGCTGTTCCAAGTCTACGGTATTCTACGGCAATCGGAAGTTAATTGTACCGAAATAATTCCAAGCATTCCAGACATCAAACCAGAGATGAAAAACGAAATTCTTAAGTTAGTAGAAATCTAATATATATAGCATATGACAATTTATGATCATTTTTTTATTTAAACATATTCATATTGAAAAAAAGAGGAATTATAGTTGGATAATCACATTTCATCTATTTAATTTAACATTACGTTATAGCCTAAATAAATATTCTTTATGTATGTAGGAATAAAATCAATTACCTTAATTACACATATTAGTTAGCATCTTTGTGAGGATATATTATACATGTATGTGTTGCATTACAATATGAAAAACAGATAAGATATTCAGTGAACATAATTTGTTTCATGTTTTAATCTGTCAATAACGATAATAAAACTACACTTGAACACATTTAAGCACACACTTATTAAATACAAGATTTGGAATATATGCATAACAATAATCCTAGTACGGAAGAACATATGCACACTTCAGTTTTCATTTAGGGAAGGAATGTTCAATGGACGATAAAATTACAATAACAAAATGTATTCAGAACTAGAAAATAAGATTTATTGCATTTGAAATACAGATATACTCCTATTCAATATAATATAATGATAGATTTATGTACTTCTAAACAAGCGCTAATACTAAAAATATAAATTATTTATAAAAGGAAATAACTGTTACACTATATTAACAAAAATGCATTTTTCTCAGTACATTATGACAATGATGAACTAAAATTTATTTTAATATATTTACATTTCAGATTATCTGGCGTGAAGGGGTGTGGTACAGTCCTTGGAGTATTAACGGTCTATTTCGTTGGAAAATGTGAAAATAAGAAAGCTGTAGAGGACATTTTACAGAAATATGAATACAAACTCAGCTGTAGAATAGGAACTAACACAACGTTTTCTCATCATACCTATCCAGCATATGCCAGTGGAAGTGCTATACGAGCAAGGGGAAATCCCCCCAGACAGGAGCAGGAAAAGTTTGGAGCTCTTGGTTGTTATGTTAAACTTATGCCGCAAAGTGAAATGGAACAATCTCTAGAAGAAAGAAGCAAACATTTCATAACATGTGGGCATTGTGTAAATGCCATTGATGAGTTGATAGATATTACGACGCCACAGGACTTTGTGAGTTTTGGGAAAACAAAATATATTCTCAATGGGAATATGGCAGACCTGGCAGTCGTCAAAGTTGAACAAAATAGTGTTAGACTCTGCGATACGTCTATATTCCGATCATGTGGTTCCTTGTCAGCAAAGGTTTGGTCTTTCTTTGCCGGAAATGTACCATGTGGACTTCCTGTCTACAAGGTTGGTCCTGATTCAGCTATCACTCACGGTGTGGTAGCATCCGAAAGTGATCTCACTATTGTGATGCAAGAGCGTCAAGGACAGCAGCCTGTATCAAACGAAAATATATTGTTTGTCGTCCCAGAGGACACACCAAGTAAGTGTGTGGAATACCAGTAGTAATTTGAAATTATGGGTAGATACGTCTGATTTATTCTAGGTGTATCTAGTTGTAGAATAAAGCACTATACTATTTAACTAATAAAATCATAAAATTGATTTGTTATATATGCATTGGACAAATCAGTCCTGTGTCTATCCGTATACATGCATGTTGAGGGCTAAGCAAGAGAAGTAGTATGAAAGACGTATGCCCGCCCATACGGTGTAAACTTTTTTCACTCAATTAAAACTTTGAATTAAAATATCTAAAAGTTAAACGGTTAACGGGATGAAATAATCCTAGTTTAAGTTGTTATCTATAAAAATATATAAGCTGTCAATGAACAGTATTTTTCATAGAAACCTTTTTTTATCTCCGAGAGCTTTTCACTGAAATTTTTAAGTATTTGCTTCAGATCAGGACATTTACTTCAGCTTCAAAGGAGACAGTGGTTCCGTTATTTGCACGGATGACGTTAATAATGCTGAACGTGTGAAGGTCGTTGCGCTTCTCGCTGGACCCGTGCAATCACGTCTTGATGGCGATCAAGAAATTCAATTTGGAAATTTCAAAGCAAGCTATTCATATCATATGCAGCGAAGCTTGACGTGTTTGGAAGTACATGTAGGTCACAATTTGAACTGTCAACCGGGTAAGAGGATTTTAAAAACGTGCCATATTCAATTATCATATATTTTATTGAGTCTTATAATACATATTGAAACATTATTACTATATGCATTTATACATGTAAAATATAACCGATACATTTTTTATACATTTCATTTCAGACTGTGAAGACGAAGAGGAGGTGCAGGATGTTTATGAGCATCCTTTCGAATAATTGCAACTTCAGTTTATTTCAATAGAACCATTTCCCCGATATAACTATCATGCTGTTCGACATGCTTTGAATTTACCTGATGAAGTAGCTACGCATGCAACCCGATTCGAAAGTACATGTATATGACAAAGGGTGTCTTGAAACTATGGGTCATTTGCGACAAACGTATGGATTATGAATCCCTTGCTTGGCGCTCAGCATATAAGGGTAGTTTAATGCCTAGTTGACCCGGTGTCAGGTTAATGTGACTTGGAAGTGGTATCATGCCATATGTCCTCGGCGTGATACTGCAGTGTGGCAGCACTATGTCTCAAGTAGACATCGTGTCCAAATGACTGCAATACTGTCGATGGGACGTTAAACACAACAAACAAACAAATAAACGAAATATGAATTTTGCTAAAGAAATCCATGACTAAGTAAATGAAGTGAAGGTATATTACGGCCGTAGTTACATGAGTCATTTACCTATTTTATGGGGTTCGAAACCACAGCTGTCATGCACGTAACCACTCGACTGCGGCAATAACCATGTAGTTCATGTTGGTAACATTGCTAGGAGGACTTCATTTAATAGTTTAATTAGGTTACACTCAGGTTTAGTTGTTGGTAATCAAAACTGCATAATATGACATATGTGCCTTAAGTGAAGCACGGTTTTATGTGGTATACAGCAAATATGATAGCATGATTTATTTATTCTAATTTAACTCCGTTTAAGCAATGCGCTTTATAGATATTTTGGCATAAATTAACCAAACCTCTTTGCGTAAATGTTACTCTTTTGTTAAAGAACCTCAATTGAAATTAAAGATCAAGGATTTGTTTTTCGTGCAATTCTTGGCTAAGGAATATACATGGTTAGCCCAAGTATTGCGTGGTTAAGATAAATATTAGACTGATACAGATGATTCTATTTTTAATATACTTGCTAAAAAAGTCATATTGCAACTTTTAATCACACATGTTTTTGTTACATAGTAATTTTGTTTTTATACGCAAAGTTATTTGTACTTTTTTGTATGAACTTTGTATGTTATGCCGAAAGAAATGTATCTATCTAACCACTATGAGGGAAACAAATTTTATGCTTTTCGATGGATTACCTAGAAATAACAGTACGTTATTAACTTAGCAGAGCCTCAAATGTGCTGGGTTTTACGAAGGAAATGACGTCATAAATAACGTCACGCAAGCGAGGTAATTCCGCCAACTTTGCGTCTTTTATGAAGAATACAGCTAATTTCTGGTCTTATATAAAAGACAGTTTTTTCAGTTTTTGTTTTTTGTTGTTTTTTTTTGTGTGAAAAATCGATGTATAATTTCATTCGTGAACATTAAAAGATGCTTCGCCACTCGTGAAAATATAACGTTTTTATGTTCCCTGAGTGAAATTACACCATCTACCACCAAAACAATTTTCCTATAAATATTTACAGCTTCATTACCATTGTACCTATAACATTTTTTTTTACATAGTATTTTTACATACATATTTTTCTTGTAACATGTAGATCATACACTTTTGAGTCACATTAAGTTAAAAAAAAATGTGTGCTTAATATCTGAAATATATATTAAGCTACATTAAAATTTAAAAAAGTTAAAATTCAAACGTCACCAAAACGAAAAATAAATATGTACATTAAATTAATATGATCGTCGTCTCATTCTTTAAATTTTGTTTATAAAAAGTGTGTCTCTCTTTTTTTCTTTTTTTCTAAATGTCTTGATTTGAAAATGGGTTCAGAATAGTTTTGGAAAAAATTTGAACGTCCGTTTGTGATTAAATAGTCATAGTAAGTACTAGTATATATTATATAGCACGTACATAACGAGATCATATATCATGTATGATCTCGTTATTTATTTAAGTTTACACAGAAATGGTTATTTGATATTTATAATTGTGTGATGATCTCCTTTTGTCACGTTGGTTATTAGAAGAATGCACCTCTGTTTGACAAATATTAAGCTTGAGTGCTGATATCTGAGTGACATGTATGAATTTCACTTTCAAATAATTTACACGTAATTAATCGGGAAGGTTGAAATAGTTGAAATAAGAGTGTGAATGGGGACATGATTATACGTTGACTGATCATTAGTTTTTTATTATCTACAAGGAAGAATATTCTTATTGTATTGTATGTAAGTAAGTGTTAAAATTAATGAAATTTTTCGCTGAACGTAGCTTTTTATAGTAGATATTTGTAAGCCATTGCGAAAAATAACTCACAATATGCTCACTTTTATCATGCACATCTATAACAAATCCAAAAGAAATACTTGCAACAATAATTAACAAACAAATAAACAATATGATTATAAAAATACCGGTACATGTATATGTAAAGTATGTCTTATCTTTTTATTCTTTATCCAATTTGTCCTGAAATGTTCAGCAGTTGTAATACGTAGAGCTTAGATATATATCATAAAGAACGCAGAAATGCATAATAAATTGAAATGGTTACCTATATAAAATGTATGCTACTAAGATATCAATCAATACTCAATTATATCCATTCGAATAAAACATTCATGACGTTGTTGTTATGGTAACGTCATAAATTTTATGACGTCAGATATAACTAATACAGTCGACTCTTGTTGTCCCGACTACGGTTGAGTCCGTTACCTCGACAAGATTTGTAAAGTCCCAAATTTGTTCCTTCTTTGGGACTTTACAAATTTTGTCGAGGTAACGGAAAATCGACTCAACCGTAGTTGGGGATAACGAGAGTCGACTGTACATATATTTCACAGTTTAAAGAACCCATCTAGTCCTGCTGAACAACGATCTGAATGATGTCATAGTCCAGGGCTGGGAATCAGAACTGCGTCGTATCATTCATTTTGTAAACGAAATCCGCCATGTTGAAAAGCAAAATATCTAATTTTGTTCATTAGTCTTTCTGTCAATCTGCATTTTACCATATTAAAATTCCAATGCGTGTTTCCATTTTTTTAAAAATCATTGTTTATTTGAAAATTAGATTTCTGTTTCAAATGTGACGTTGTCTCATTACGTGAATCTGTATTTGGAAACTTTTATTAAGGAAAAACACGAGTATTAATACAGTTTGAGAGTGAAATCGCTGGATACTGCAATTTGAACTGCGTTGTATCTGTCAGATGTTTCGCAAAGTTTTCTCCACGTTTGCTGTCACTTTGTTTTTCAAAATGGATTTTAAAGTTGCATACATCTTATGAAGCAGAAATTTTGGAGTGTGTCCATATGTGTATCTCGTTATCATGCATATCCTACAGAAATAGTATTGAACAAAAATATACCTTTTGCTTTTTTGTTTACAAAATGAATGGTACGACGCAGTTTTGATTTCAAGCCTTCTTTTTATAGATAGATTGCGAGTGTTTGGAACTACTTTCTGAGATAATCACAGGGGAGAATGTATTGGAAGCCAATGTGTAAGACTAAGAGAGATCACGTGGTGAATTCTAAGCTATAGTTAGTGTTTATTAAGAGAGAATTTAACAGTTAAGAAGCCCGAACGAGAGTAGCGAGTGACGTCTTCTTAATTGTTAAATTCTCACTTACTAAACACTGACTAACTTAGAGTTTGCCCCATCCTATTACTGCGTCATACTGCTATATTGGGAGATGGCGCCAGTGTTGTACGTCAGCGTGTTGTTAACGTATTAACATACGTGCACGTGCTTACCAAAAATGGATGTAACATGAATTCGCGCGTTTTTTGACCGTCGGCTAATTCCTTTTTCAGATTTCAATCAAGAGGCACGGAAATTTAATTTGAGTGATGGCTGTGTTTTTTATTTATTTATTTATTTATTTATTTATTTATTTTTTTAATTTGTTAAGACATCATAAAACAGCAACTGATTGACGTAAAGGAAAAAACGAAATATGTAAATAATAATCGTTTAGAAAAGCCGCTGTCAACGGAAGATATCAAGGCTAGGAATACCCAGGAAATATCAAATCAAACGAATTAATACATGATCAGTAAGTTATTTATGAACGTTTAATCAATTTCAATTATTGTATTTACCAAAGTCGTAAACATAGGTACAGGTACTAGTATAGCTCCCTTGCTTGGCGCTATTTTTCCGAAAATATTCCGAAACTTCTCATACTTACTTTAATGTGTACTTATAAACATGATTATTTAAGCAACTTGACTAGATGTTTACAAATGATGTCAACACTCCTCGTGTGTAGGGATCGGTATAGTAAACACTGCCATATATGACTATATCACGTGAATAGGGCGGAGCATAATTTGAAATATGACATCCGCAGTTCGCTGTAAACTCTTAATTAACAGTTAAATCACAATTAAGTAGACAAGTCTCGCAAAATCTCGCACTCTTAACAAATTAAATCGACCAGGAATTTGAAATTTCGGGCTCACTGATTGGATAGAAATATCGGGCAAACTCTGAAGCAAACTCCGCCGCAGTAGTTACCTCCCCTTACAGTTGTCGATAGAAGTAGATTTCGGCTGATATAGGCCGGATTTACTTCTATCATTTATGACTAGCTTTTGAATATATCATATCAGTTTCGTTATATTTTATGAAAATAACATTCATGATTTCGAGAAAAGTAAAAAATAAAATCATATAACATTAATTCAAAAATTATAAATGTTGGTCACATGATTTCAACTATCATCACGTGACTTGTGTGGTGGCAGTGGTTAAAGTAGCGTAGCTTGACGTAACCGGTGCGCGGAGTTTGACTTTCAAGCTCCTCGTCTAACCTCTACACATTGACACATCACCAAGCTACATGCGAGCCTGATTACGCCAAGCGTTCGCGCAAAGAAGTAAACCGTTGTTAATCGACATAAAAAATATCGGAGTTTAGATAAATCTCAATATTTCTCTTAAGGAAACTTTAATTCGAACATATTCTAGCAAAAATAAACACCTAAAGTATGCACAACATTTACAAAAATATTGCGCAGCATCGGCCTATGCTGTAGCTATAACTCACTCAGCCCCTCACCGCGTGGGTTCGAATCCCGGCAGGGTCATTCGAATTTTCATGTGAAGAAGTCTTCCAGCTGGCTTGCGGTAGATCGGTGGTTCTACCCGGATGCCTCCGTGCATTCGGGGTCTTCCTCCACCTGTAATTAGCTCGACGTCGCTATATGACTGAAATACTGTCAAAGCGACGGTAAACCCAAATAGTCTAGTCTGTAGCTATCACTTTCAATTCTAGCGATGGCGGATTCTGTCAGACTAACGTCAGATATCGCAATGAGTTTGGGATTTGTGCATCCTCTTACAGATGCACAAATGGAGTGTCTTCTTGTTGCTGAGAAAA
>CM037779.1:15714878-15764878 GCA_021229015.1 Solen grandis
CACGGATCCAAATAAATTGTACATTCTTGGTAGACACTTACCCAAGGAACATTTGTGCCAAAATAATTTGAAATTTAGCTAGTAGTTTTGGAGATTTTTTTTTTTGTTGAATTTTTTCCTAAAGACATATAAGGAAAAATATCACCGCCCTTGGCGTCAGTGTTTTTTCACGGATCCAAAAAGTTTGAAGAATTATTGTAGACACACACCCAAGGAATATATATGCCAAATTATTTTGAAATCTGGCCATTAGATTTTGAGAAGAATATTTTTTTAAGTTTTTCATTTCTGTTGCTATGGCAACCAGAATACCACAAGGAATACAATTCTTTGAACAATTTTTGAAAGGGGACCACCTAAATAACATCCCTGAAATGTTTTATCAAAATTGGTCAAGTGGTTAAGGATATGTTGTTTGAATCAAATGTTGACGAACGCCAGACGACGGACGGATGTCGGTCACATTAACTCACCTCTTGCTGAGGTGAGCTAAAAATAACCAAATCTAGTTAAAAGATCTTGTGATGGCAACTGTAAGGGGGTGGGGGATAACCACTGCAGTGGAGTTTGAGTGATCTGGAACATTGACCATTCACAACCAGCCATGGTACTTGCAACATATTACCATTATAATCATGTTAGTCAGTTATAGCATAAATGACTTGGCGTGAATTTGGATGGAGGCATGAGGTGTAATGGTGTATAATGAAACGAGAATTAGATATAACCTATATTTCAATTAGTGGTATACAAACAATGGGAAGTAAAACAATGAGGAGTGGACTGTCTGGTTAACTTTTATTCCTTACAACATCTGCGCATTAGACTTCGTTTCGCGGGCTACAACACGAAACCGGATGTTACGTTTTTGTTGAATATAGGATCTGTCAGGGTCGAACAATCAATTCCGAAATCTATGTGTTTCCTATTTTTTAGCGTTCTACTCTTTCAGTTTACCTTAAAAAGGTGCAGTGTCTTAGTATTCGGGACAAATCTTCGCAGGGGAAGAAAACTTCAACTTTAAAAACAAAAAGAGATCTAAAGAACTCGTTTCCGCAACTACTTTATTTTCTTTTGACTAATTTTACAATGACCAATGGGAGTTTAGCAAAATATATAACAACCAATGAAAAGCCTAATTTTATTCCGCTTCATTGCTGTGTGTTTCACAGGAAGTCAGGGTGAAAATAAACGGCCTAACGGCCGAAAAATTAGAAGCATTACATAATTACAGAGGCAAGCGCTCAGGAGCTTCGCCAATAAGGAAAGCAGATCTGCATAATAACTTTTTTTTTCTTTCTTCAACCAATATCTTTTTTCTTTCCCGTTATCTGTGCTGTTGTATTATTGTTGTTGGGTTTTAGATGTTTCGTTTGTTTTTTGTTTTTCTCCCTTTGTGTTGTTTTTCTAATGATGATTCTCTCTCTCCTCTTTCTCTCTCTCTTTCTCTCTCTCTCTCTCTCTCTCTCTGTGGTTTTGTTTTTTATTGTTGCTTTTGTTTTTGATTACAGAATAGTGTTTTCGGGCGTAGCATTACATTTATAGTTATATGTCACTTTCATCAGCTGGTATCTCTCTATATATAGTATACAGAGACCCTGGCAGCATATGTTAGGATTAAATTAGGTGTAAAAAGGGCATGGTGTGATCGCCAAAGGGCTGATAGAAATAAGATTGCCAATGTTATTACTTGGTCACCGTGTGATTTTTCTGACCCAATATATTCCTCGTGATACAACCAACATGCCGTTAACACATGACTTTCACGGTAAACTGAACCCGGAATGTAAGACTTAATTACTATCAGCGGGTGAAATGAAGGGTCAATGTCATTCAGATAGGTTCTAATTACATACATCGGGATATAATAAAGCATGTGATAACAGAGGACAGAGACGATTAAAGGATATAAAATTTAGCGGAGATGGTTACAAAGTAAATAAGGTCTGATGAAACAACGAAAGCTCCCTCGGGGCCCTTCCAAAGAATCTTTGAAAAGAAGTTGCGCCTTCCAATTTCTTTTAAATATCAAGTATAAATCAAGGGCTTGGCAAAAAAAAAACACTATTATATAATCTTATCTTGTTATCATAGCACTAAACCATCGTCATAGCCATGTATGTATATCTTCCTTTCTTCCTTTTTCATATATACTTTACTGTCCCCGGTGGCCGAGTGGTTAGAGCGTCCGCCTCGGGAGCGGGAGGTCGTGGTTCGATCCCCGGCCGCGACATACCAAAGTCGTAAAAAATGGTACTGTTATAGCTCCCTTGCTTGGCGCTCAGCATATAAGGGTAGTTGCAGGACTGGTTAGCTCGGTGTCAGGATAATGTGACTGGGTGTGGTATCATGCCACATGTCTACGGCGTGATACTGCAGTGTGGCAGAACTATATCTGTCTCAAGTAGACATCGTCTCCAAATGACTGAAATACTGTCGGTGGGACGTTAAACCCAACAAACAAACAAACATATATACTTTAGATAATTATTCTTCTTGTAGGTTAATTTTCATTGATTTCCTGAACTCCGGGTCCATGATATTTTATTCTTTTTAATGTTCAATTATTACATTTTAGACACCATATGTAAAGTTTGAAATCTGTGTCCCAAAAGAGTCTGAAACAGAATCACGAAATTTTATGTCAACGTAAAATTATGATTTTACAATATGAATACAAAAGATAAATTGGCTTACTTTTCCATGTCAATATTCATGTAAAACCGAACGTAATTGGTGAATCGAGAGAGTCAAAATGGCGGTTAATAGAAAACATGTTTAATCTACATAAATGTTACGGTCTGTTGCCTAATTTTGATAAACATGCTGTAAATGGAAAAGAGTTTATGGTATGGAGTGATTTAATTTTAGATCATACATATCGTCCATTGAAAGCAAGAAGGGGCTATCAGCATATGTAAAAAGAAGGCTGAAGCCCCTTCTGGCTTTCAATGGACGATATGAAAACTTTAAAAGCATGTATAAAAGGTTTGTACGTCTTTTGATTCATCATTAGAAAAGTGTATATATGTGTTACGTTTATATAAAATCATTTTTTGTTTCATTTATAGTTTGTTTGTTTAATTCATTTATTTATCATATTCCATTACTTATTTCTTATCAGTTGAGCTTCTTCATTTGGATTTGTTAATTTTTATATATTACTTTTAAAACATATCATTAATTTATTCATAATCTGTTTATAATTTTTATTTATTATGCCTCGCCAGCTGCGTTGTGGGGTGTCTGTGCGTCCGTCCGTTCGTTCGTTCGTCCTTCCGTCACACCTTAGGTTTACCTATACGTTTAAGTTTGTTTTTTTCTATGAAGATAACATCACATCTTCATGAAACTCGGTTCACATGAACATCGTGATTCTTAAATGTTTTTGGGCTGTGACCTAAATCTCACGGTTGAATGAACATGGTGAAACTGGTTGTTCTGCCTCAGGATTATCTTTGTGTTTAAGCCTCTTTATGAAGATGACTTCAGATCATTATGAAACTTGATACAAATATACATCAATGTATATACTTTAAAAAAACACAAGTAAATATTTGGTTGTAACCAACGCATGTCAGCGGGGCATCAGTTTCGCAAAGACACATTGCCTTGTTTATTTTCAGATTGAAGTACCTTGTCCACATCACATCTTCATGAAACTCGGTTCACATGAACATCGTGATTCTTAAATGTTTTTGGGCTGTGACCTAAATCTCACGGTTGAATGAACATGGTGAAACTGGTTGTTCTGCCTCAGGATTATCTTTGTGTTTAAGCCTCTTTATGAAGATGACTTCAGATCATTATGAAACTTGATACAAATATACATCAATGTATATACTTTAAAAAAACACAAGTAAATATTTGGTTGTAACCAACGCATGTCAGCGGGGCATCAGTTTCGCAAAGACACATTGCCTTGTTTATTTTCAGATTGAAGTACCTTGTCCATTCACTATTTAAGGGATATCTAAATAATAACAATGTCGTTGTTTGTTGTTGTAATTGTTATTTGTTGTTCTTGTTGTTGTTGTTGGTGGTGGTGGTGGTTTTTCTCGTTGACTCTTTTAATTGTCGATTTGTGTGTGTTGTTTTGTTGTTATTGAGATTCAAGTTGATCTGTAATTGTTTTGATGGGGTTACAAAATACGACGTTATTTTTTTTTCCTTTATCATACATTATGATTAGTCTTCCAAACATAATCCCAACAGCGAATTGAAAGTAGTTTTGAAATATTTTCACATACTGGTGATTTAAATGTCGTGGTTGATGTCCGTTTGCTCTCTTTCCTTGTCAACTTTACAGTCGAGAACGATTCCTGGCCATTATTGGAGGATGAAGAAGAATCGCCCTAGGGTTGATATGAATAAGATTTTCCATCTGATTAGCTGGTCACCGTGTGATGTTTTCTGACCTTTTTGAACTTGGTAAACTAGATACTCATCGGTCCAACACTATCGGCTTGTAACAACCAGTATGTCATAAACACAACACAGTCCGCTATGACTTTCACAGTAAACTAAGTTAACCTGGAGTAACTTTAAGGTAACGTCCCTGTAATGGTTCCGCTACATATCGGACCTCATGGCCTTTCACGGAGATAACAAAGGTTTCCTAATGTTTCATTAGGGTAACTTGGTTATCTTGGTAGAGGTTAAGTAGTCCAAGATGGAGTGGAACCAATACAGGGACTTTACCTTAAACGGTCAGCGTCATTCAGATAGGTCCTTATTACATACACCGGGGTTTAATTAGAACGTGTTAACAAGTGACAGTGACGAACTAAGATATACAATTAAGTTGAGATTGTTATCTAGTAAGCAAGGTCTGATGAAACCCCGACACCCTCTCTCAGGCCCTTTCAAAGGCTCTTTACGAAAACAAGACGACCCCCGGGGCCCTCAAAAGATACACCAAGGGCTTGGTTGAAAATCTGTTGTAACATCTTTTTTATATGTAGTTATAATAGATTCGCATAGTTCTCGACATGCAATACATGTATATATTTATATTTCATCAGTTTCGTGGGTAGAAAGAGCGTTGATTTCTTGGAGGACATATCAATGATTTGTCTTCTTTTTTATGGTGAATTCAACAACTTTTGACATCATACGTTAAGTGTGATTCCATCAATTCATGAATACATGTGTCCACAACTAGTTTGACACAAGATTCACAAATTTTCTTGCCTTCCAAGATACTGATTGTACTACATAAATATATAACAAGAAGACCAAATGGCCCCAGATCGCTCACCAGAGTACATCATCTTATTTAAAACGATTCAAGTCACTTGATTTTACTTGGTTTTTTTTCCAGCAACGACAAGATTCAAGTTTCAGATAAAAACATTTCTCAAGTCAGTCAATCATATCGAGGCCTCAATTTGCAATTATGGTATGAAACCTTGAGGTAATCATTGGTGCAAAACAAGAATTAATTCTGAACATTAGTTCCGGAAGAGAAGATTTTGTTTTTAATTTCTATAATATATAAGGGAATTAGACGACCCCTGGGTGACTCATTTTTCAAGGGATCAACTTTATTTTAAAAAATTATGGTAGACAAACATGAGGTGACCATTTCCACCAAATGAAATTAAATTCTAACCACTGGTTTCAAAGGAGAAGAATTTTATAGAGTATATAAAGAAACTCCCTTTCGAGGGTTCAACTTCATTTTAATAACTATGGTAGAACACTATAAGGTGACCATTTGTGCCAAAGGAAATTAAATTCTGACCGTTGTTTTTTTAAGAGAATGTATTTAAAGTTTTTAAAGTCAATTCTGTTAGTTGCCATGGCAATCTGAGTTCTGCATGGATAAAGTTTATTTAAGCAACTTTTGTGGAGGTTCACCCAAGGATGATCTATGTCAAGTTTCATCGATTTCTACACAGCGGTTTCAGAAAAGATCTCGCTTAAAGCAATTTTTTGACGACGCACGACGACGGACGCAGGGTGGTCCTTATAGCTCACCTTGCTCTGGTGAGCTAAAATGTGACTGTGTCGAATGTCAGAGATTTGGTGAAACTGGCGGTTATAAAAAAATGTATAAACGTTACTGTCTGTTGCACAATTTCGATAAATGCTATGCCTGAGTTGAAAAGGGGGCTACAGTAAAAGTAAAATGATTTAAGATAAGTGCTGGCTGAAAATAAAAATGTGTCGACGCTCTCGTTTTGAGTTGTGCGTGACGTAGTCACTCACAACTGTAGTACCTACATTCTGAGGGTCCAATTCCCTACATTTAAAACCGAATAACCCCTTCATTTTGTATGAATGATCGAACGATTGAAAAGAATTCTACAACACAGGTATGCTGAGATTCAGCTAAAGCGTTGAAAACTCAATTTTGAGTAAAATATACACAGTTACGGGAAACAATAATTGTATGTAGCATAAAAGCACAAAAGAACTATTTTCCCTGTGATGTTGCGTAACTTTCACTTTACCATGTGGAGGCGTGTTGTTTCTTTCGATGTAAAGGTGGCTCGTGCCTGAATTTGGATGGTAAATGTGCAGGTTTTGGTTATTTAGTGGTGTTACAATAGTCCATGAAGAATAATGGAAAGCTTGAATTCCGATTTTCCGCACAACTTACTAATAATCACATCAAGCTATGTCAGCTACATCGAGATACCTCCAGGGGTTATTTGTTGCTCTACGGAATGGCGGAAACCTGTATATATTTCCTATCAGAAGTTACTAAGGACATAGTATGGAGACACCTATTTGCATCTATAAATAGAAACTGTGCCGTCGCTCGGCAGTACGAATCAAAGTGCTGCTAGTGCTAAGAGAGCAGTATTGTTGCATTTCTTTTGTTTATCAACTTTCATAAACGGGGGTCAAATTTTCGCGCAATGCCAATAATCCAGCTTTAACGTTGCATTAACATGGTTATTACAAGAACTTAAAGATGAATGCACCACTGTTAACAATTGCACATCGCCACTCTTACTCTCCCTATTTCTATAGCCTACAATGAACAATCCTTTATTATTTTGATATAAGTTTGATATTTGGCAAAAACTAAGTTACACTGCATATCTGTAGCTCGTCAAACCCTCTTCCACTTGAGACACACACAACTTCAGTCCCTTCAGCGCTGTGATTTAAGATATGTACGAGTATCAGTGAGAAAACACACACACACGCTATTTTCGTAATCGCCACTTCGGGGATATCGGTTAATTATAGAATACATTGTACGGTATTCCCGAAACAGGTGCTTGCGGCACCACGTAGCAATTTCTGCAACATGGCGTATTCACCAGTTCTGTGCAACGAATTCATAAGTTCAGCCTGTAAAGTGAATGCACGTGCGAGGTGTAAATGTGAGCAGACATGTGACGGCACACGAAAATAGAAATTTTAAATTCTAAATATATATATATTCTTAATACTGTTCGTAACGCTATTGCCTGGGATGGAGAAACCGCTATTTTTTTTTTATTTTTTTTTTCAATCACGGAAGGTTGCATTGGGTGACAATGCGTCGTGTAGATGGTTATTGATAGGCGCAATACACACATATAGTTTAAAATCAAATTTTCAGTCATTGACCATTTGTGAACGAGATGCATTAAACAAGCTGGTGTGAATATCACCTTGACCTACGGTTTCTACCAACATTCATTTAGCAGCACGATGTATAAAGGTAAAATGCAGTCAAATGAAAAGATATAACCTCGTAAAAATAGTGTCCAATTACCGACAAACATTTTTGTATACGTGTACGGAATACGACCCAAGTAAAGCACACAACTCCTTGGTGTGTATTCTGTCCCGTTGACTTAACTCAGTTAAACTAAAAATGTTTACTCAAGAGCTGAAATACCTCTGACAAATTCAAAAGCCGCATAATCATGAACTTAACCAAGGACAATGCAAATAATGAAAACATATACGCAGGACACACAGGTCAGGAATGTGCATAGCATGAAAACAGATATCAGGTGGTTTACCAAGAAAATATCATAGGTAAAACTTTTGGGTAAATAAAGACGTGCGGTTGTTTTTCTCACATTTCCGGTAATTGCCAGGAGGAATTTGCTATAATGAGGTGAAAAATACTGTTTCCAAATTGGCGTAAAAGATAATCTAAATGTAAAAAATATTCTTTGTACGAAATTACCTTACAAAGCAAAAATTCTCTTGCTTTTAAATTGGTGGTCAAGATATCATTTAAAAAACATTCCCTTATGAAGGAAATGTTTTATTTAAATCTGATAGCCAACAGTTAAGATGGAGAACGAACCGGGTGTAATTTCATGCTGTATAACGTAATGCATTTGTACACTGTTTACATGTCGAGTATTCAATGTTTGAAAGGATATTTTGTGAGATAGGGTGTAGGACACATTAAATTAAAACTGTATCTGAATACTGAGTGTCAGTGCAAATCAACCGATTCGTCCTATCTACGGTGCTGCTCGGTGCTCCGAAAGACTTTCAAAAATATATAAGTGCGTAGTTTTCTTTGCTTATATAACACCATTAAGAAGGCCATAAATACAAAACCTTACTGACGCTTTACTTCTTTTTTTAAATTAAAAAGATGAGAAATCATGCACGGACCCAGACGGTAGGGAGGAGAGGGGGGGCGGGGTAGGCGGTCATGACCCCCCGCCCTCTTACTTCGGGATTTGGCTACTATACTAAGAGTAAAGAAGAAAAAACCCTTACACCCCCTGGAATAATCGTTGGGCCCTCCTCCCCACTGCAAGCATCACTAACAGGAAGTCTTAAAACTTAAAAGAAGAGGAGGAAATAGGAAGAAGGCTCGAACCCCCACCCCCCCCCCCACACACACACACATGGTAATTTCCATTGATTTGCCCGGGAAGTGACTCGAGCTCCCCTAGCTCTGGCCTAGATTTCAGACATTTATGAAGCTTTTTAGAGCTTTCCAGTCTCACGGTGAGTTATCATGCATAAGCAAAAAGCATAACAGAATTCATGAAAAAGAACGGTTCATTTCATTTACCATAGAAGTCTAAAGTTAGATTCAAACTGTTTCAATGTTACGTAACGTATACAACAACACCTTATTTGAAGAAAAAAATCCGCTAATTACAAGTTCATGCAATTTTGCATTAATGGTAATAAAATGCACTTACAGACATCAGCTTCATTCTGTACAGCAAGTGCAATGCACGCCTGCTTGGTCGCTTCAGCCGACACCAACCCCGTAACGTTAAACTGGCAAACCACGTCATCCTCGCGATTGCCGGCAAAATGCACAATAATCCCGACCCCGACGGCAATAGCCACTGCAAGCAACACTAACAGGAAGCCGACGGCCGTGGAACAATGACATCCCGGCTGTTCCTTCTCTGACGAACCTTCAACGTCGTATTTCCCCATGGTGAATGATCAGAGAATCAAGTCCCCTTGTATCTATACCATATATATCACTTGACACGCATTGGTGATTTTTGTATATTTTACGATTGAATTAAATTATAAAGGTCAATGTCGTTCATGTAACGGAGCCAATTTTAGGGTATGTACCTCTGGTCAGTTGATAAACATCACTTTTACCGGTATATCAGCAACTGTTCCTTTTGTAGAACTAAATGGAGTCTTGTTGTGTTTTGAGTTTACAGCCGCTGCGACAGTGTTTAAGTTAAAATAGCGGTGGATCACAGATGCACACGGGGAGAACCACCAACCTTTTACAAACCAGCTGCTAGGTTTTCTCAATTTGGGTGAATTAACAAGTTACTATATATGCATGTAGATCAAGTGAGTGTTCGACTTTGCTGGTTTTAGATCGAGCAAAGGCATATTCGATAAAGATACGTATCTGTGATTTGGTTAAACCATTTTCGTTTTCGCATGGTTGAGGCAGATCAAGGATGTAGATAATATAAAAGGCACAGAACATGTCGCTGTTAAATAAAAAACTTCAGTAGGGTGGTATCCTACGTTTATTCCTTTGTATAATATCATATTGCATGTATGCATTGTGTGTCAGAATATGTGTTTTACCTTTTCTGAAGGAATTATCATGATATATACTGTAAATAACAAATGCTGTTGCCGTGTGTTTGTTTTCTGTTGTATTTATTTTACTTTTGAGGTCAAAAGAACCAGTGGAATTTAATGAAGAAAAAATGAAGTTAAAGAGAGAGAAAAACGAATAAATTGTAAATTGCATATAAATACATAAACATAATGTGTGTGTGTGTGTGTGTGTGTGTGTGTGTGTACACATATACAGTGGTCACGCGATTCCTCGAGGTCGGACGGGATCTGCAAAAAAAAAACTCGATTAATCGCCATATTCGAGGAATCATTTATGTGTCAAAATTCAATACTTTTACATTTGTTGATACATTAACGTCGTTTTTTCATTAATTATTTTGTTACGTTTAGCCTTTAATAATTTATAAACATAATATATCTTTAAAAATACAAAAATAACACGATCATAGCTTTGTGATCATTTAAATCAGAAGTAAGTTCTTCTTTTTTTACCGATAATATGATTGAAACCCTTTGTTTTAGTTTGTGTATATGGCGGCGTTGTGTATTTTTTACATTCTTGTATAAAACACTTATACCGTGGTTCTTCAAATTAATGATTACAGAGAAAAACAACAACACACAAACAAACAAAATCGGCTCCTTAAATGACAAATGATAAATCATGCAGACCCATCACAGTTTGTTACATGATCAGTAGGTGCGAAAATATTTTCTACATGACCGTGTTGATATAACGATTCACCAATGTACTTTAAGGAGGTTTGACAATGTGTGAAAATAAAAAGAAAACCATCTCGAACAAGGTGTTAATTACAGGTGGTCATAGGGCCGCAGTATGGTTGTCAAGGAGATATAGGTAGGTTTTGATATCGACTTCGAGGAATCGCATAGAAATAATATAGGCTATACTATCTCGGGACCAAGAACGGAGCTCGAGGAATCAAAAATCGCATGTTTGAAGAATCGCCCATAAATTTATATAGAATAAGAAGGGCTAAATCAAGGGACCGGGCTTGTAGCTCGAGCCATTGCCGGTATTCAATGAATCGCCACATTGAGGAATCGCGTGACCACTGTACCTACTTATATTACTGTCTTCATATGAAAATACATTTTCTATTTATTTACATCACCAGTTTACCAGTTAGAGAGAGAAATGGAGAGAGAGGCGCACCTTACATGTAATTACTAATGCTGTTGTGTCTGTATAATATAAACTCTGTTTGTAAAACTCACCTGTGTTTCAAAGAGAGAGAGAGAGAGAGAGAGAGAGAGAGAGAGAATTTCGGCACATTTAAAGGCTTTCATATTCAACGTGTGTGAAAGATGATACAAGATGAAGCACAATACCCTATGAAGAAAATATAAATTTCAGTATAATCTCATCAGCCGTTTTCAATTGCATTAATTTGTATTGTGTATATACATGTTTCTTTTTTGTACTGCTAATGTTTCCTGCTGTTGTAGGACTTATGCAGAGGAAAATAAAAGATTGATTGTAACGGTCTGAAAATAACGTGTTTTCCTCAAAACGAAATTAAACACAAAAAAAAATGAGAAAAAAAAAAACAACTAACAAACAGGTGAGCGGGATTTCAACGAGATCTCGCTGAGATGCTTAACATCTTGCAGACGCTTAACGGACAGTTTCACTCATAAAAGAGATCTGCGATCTAATTAGAGACATACATATTTTTTTTTGTTGCTTTTTTCGGCAATAATTGATAGGAGCAAATTTACACATTTCACGTTATCTCGCTGTCGCATGATCGTACACGTAACTTAACGAGAGCTTCTTTTGATCGGATCTTTACTCATATCAGAGTTGCGGATCTCTGTTAGGTTATAATGTCTTTGGGTCGAGGAACTGCAGGGACTTTGTATTTCCTCTTTTTCTTCTCTCTGTCTGTTAAAATCCACACTGTAATAACAAATTAAGTTACATATATAGTCCGTGATACTACTATATAATAGTATCCATTTTTTTATATTTAATTTAAACATATAATTTTGTCTAAAATCTGTTGCATTATGGAATCATAAACAGAGGTCATTCCTCTCGTCCCCGTGGCCGAGTGGTCAGAACGTCCGATTAGGGAGCAAGGGGCCGTGGTTTCGATCCGAAGTCGTAAAAATGGCCCTGGTGTTGCTCCCTTTCCTGGCGCTCAGCATATAAGGGTAGTTCCAAGACTGGTTGACCCGGTGTCAGGTTAATGTGACTGGCATCATACCGTGTGGTATCATGTCACATGTCTATGGCGTGATACTGCAGTGTGGCAACACTATACCTGTCTCAAGTAGACATATTTTCCAAATGACTGAAATACGGTCGGTGGGACGGTTAACCCAACTCAGGTCCAAGCAGTAATTAATAAATTGGAAAGATTTCATTTCTAAATACATTAAGAGCATATTAAAACGATATTTTCAAAATAGTTTATTACAATTTGTAATTCAGACTTTATTCTGAAAATTACAGGTGAAAATAGTGTTAAACATGTACGGAAAATACAAAACAAGCATAAAGTATCCACTGTGCCAGGACCAAAATGTATTTTAAAAAAAAAAAACAACACCAAAGTTATAAAATTTTATATACATGTACATGTTTAAATTTCGTAATGAAAACGTCTTTAAGTTTAACCAAGGCATGTGCATATAAATTGTGTGTAGTTTACAAAGTTAAACCCACGTACATAGCACATGTACATTCCTACCTACGAAAATTCATTTGCATAATTTTGAAGAACGTGTAGCCTTATGAATACATTATGGTAAACAGATTATGGGGTAGTGGTGGTTTATTATGCTACGTCAGGTGGAGTTCTATATTGTTTTTTAAACCATGTTAATAAATTTACTAAGGATAATCAATTTACTAATACATTCTTACACATAGTTAATTAGTAAGTATGTAAATATATTTTAAAGTTTCACGCCGTGGGTACGTTCACGGACACGTTCAGTTTTTACCACAGGACATCGGGCTACTAGTATCTATCCATTGATCTCCCTGGGGAGTCTTTCATTCCGCATATTGCTGCCCATATTATTTCACCACGGAATTATACCGCCCTTTCAGGTACCCATTTAACACCTGGATGAAGTGAAAGAATATGCAGGGTAAATTTCTTGTTCAAGGAATTTAGCAGTGTATTTGGACTCGAACCCGGGATCCCTCGATCCGAACCAGTGGACCACTGCTCCCCATAACTGGTAGGTTTGAATTGTAAAATATTTGAGAATTACTTTAATGTTCTTAGATATGGAAGAAGAATTTGTCTAAAATTACAAAAGAATTGACAACAGAATAAGTAATGAAATTCCTCTCAAAAATCGTTGATAACTACAAAGGTGACAGACATACCACGTGACCAGTTGATAGCGATTAGCGATTAATTACGCAATGTATTTATTGCAAGCACGCTAAACATTAAATAAACCCTGGCGTTTTTTGTTTGTTTGTTGTTGTTTTTTGTGTGAGTGTGTTTTTTGTTTTTTTGGTTGTTGTTGTTGTTGTTGTTGTCGTATAATGGCCGTATTCAAGACAAGTAGCCTTCTTGGTCTTTATACACTTTATTTAGCATGACAGGTCATGGCCCACTCAGACTGAGCGCTGCCATGTAACGTACCTAGCCCATGGTACCTAGTCCATGGAGGATCTGTGTCCAACAGTCTCCCTAGGTCTCTAACAAGATCTCTCTAGGTATCCCACAAGATCTCCCTCTGTGTCCCACAAGATCTCCCCCTAAGTATCTAACCAGATCTCTCTCTCCTAGGTATCTAGCCAGCTCTCCCCCCAAGGGTCTTGACCGGTCAGCTTATATATTGGCTGGTTACCAGCCAGCCAGACAGTAAACATGTGTATTACATAATGTCAAATAATAAGGTCAAATATTTGTGTTAACGTCAGTCACAACTGAGACAGACGTTGCATAACTAATGCAACGGTCCTCTCTAATTGTATCTATAATAGGTTAGTAACTGGTGACACAATCGGACTCAATACAACAATAGCGTCTAGCCAGGGTCCGATATCATTACATTGTTTTTAAACGCTTATCAATGAAAGATAGGCAAATATTGCATATGGCTGAGATAAAATGATGAAAAAATAGGGACGAAGAAGCGCTTAAATATTGTATAAAATAAACATATCGGTGCCTTGATGTGCAATATTAACTACGGAAAATACCGGTAGTTTAAAGTACAGTTTACAAAACCACTGGTTATATATTTCTAAACTAAGAAATGTTGCAATGTAGTAAAAAGACTTCATTGCAGATGCAAGCATACATTGACTTGAAAGTATAGGCTATTTCGCTCTAAGTGTATAAAGGCTTGCATTTACTATAAAATTCGTACGATCACTTGATAGATCATGATCACAACTTCATGATGGATTGATTAATACGTTAGTGTAAACTTATTTCTGAATTTCATCTTTACCACAGTTTGATTTACGTTATCATAAATATATCTTCTTCTTCTTCTATTATAATGGCTAGCAATCATTTGCAGTCGTTGATCCAAAGCTATGAAACACTCTTCCACTGAAATAAAAATGAGATGTAAGCCAATTTTGTCTTTAAAAAGATGTCTGAAAATAAAATGTACATATTAGAACATGGGTAGTACATTGCCAATTAATGAATTATGAATTTAATAGGTAACTGTTGTTATTCATCCATAGTTGTTAATTTCACATCGTCGGAAACCCCCGGCAGACTTATTCCGTTTCACTACATGACGTCATGTCGTGGGGAAATAGACAAGTAAAACGTGTATTACATCATTGAATTGTTCTTTAAATAGAAACTGTTTGCACTCAGACCGGTGTTGATACATTGAACGATTTGAACATTTGTTCCACTTACTGTATTAAACGGCCTCTATGATTGGTTGAGAAAATAAAAAAAAACGTGACGGGATCAATGAAATTGCGTAATTTGACACCCTAAAACGAAAGCATTTCGATACTTTTCACTTTGTTTCATCTTTGACAGTGTATCATTATCATGTCTTTTTTTATATAAATCATTTAATCTCGAAGTGATACTTTTTTAACATTTTCACTTGCGCTACGTGCTCTTAAAACTATTAAAATTGCATCACGTCTCGATGAGATATATTCCATATCCACTCAAAAAAAAACACAAAAAAAAAAAAAAAAAAAAAAAAAAAAAAAAAAAATTTTAACCAATTTAAAGTACCATTGACATAAACGCATGAGATACCTACTTGTACCGCCAAATTGCAGTTGGCGTTGAACATGTTGTTTCATTTGACTGAGGCAATTATGGGCAGGTAGATGATAGGTCAGATTACGTCTGCTATCAACTACCCCAGATTCCACGTATCGCGATGTTCTCATATTTGTTCTTGTATTCAAAAGTAAGCCATTTTCTATTACAAGCACCTGTCTTTAATTCGACAGAGGTAATTATGTACAAGTTAACTGTTTACTATGGTACTACATTTTCTATGTTTTCCCCATGGTTCACATTTTCCTTGGGTGGCGGAAATCTAAACAAGTTTAGATTCTGTGGCATATTTTGTGTTCGCCACCTTATTTGCATATGAAAGGTGATCATATTTACTCTTCTATGTATGTTCGATTTTATAAATCTAGTCTATGGTGATCTAATTTTATGTATCTAGTCTCTGACTCCTTTCATACGTGTCATAAAGTTTATGATTATAAATGCATATTTTCATGTAGATTGAACGTCATTTTAATAAAATGACAAATTATCATCTAGTCACGTCTTCACAGTATTTATTTAAATCCTATGCAAAATTAACCGAGCTGCGGAAAATGTGAACAAGACCATATATTACGAACTCCATGTGGGAAGCATAAAATTGTTTATGTCAATAAAATAGTTTGACTTGACTTGATTACCGTCACTATTTCAGTTATGACGTACAGTGGGAGGTACAGAGAAACCCCGATAGAACCACTGTTTCGTTACAATCCAGCTGGGGGTGGGGGGCTTCCACACATTGTTGAACTCGAGTGACCAGACTGTTTGAGGTAATAATTTATAGTAAGTCAGCGATTACAAACATTCGGCGCCGGAGACATCTCACACAAATTTGCATTATATTGTATATACTCAGCCATAAAAAAGTGCCCACTTATCTCTGTTAATATTATGTTAACAAAGAAATATAGCTAATAAACAAAGTACATGTACATATAATCGTTGGAGTACCTGTTGACCTAAGATTAAACAGTAGTAAACCTTTTTTTCGGTTAAAGACCAAATTTAGTGGTTTTGCAAAGGTAAATATTCGGTGGTAGTGTCTGACTGCACCGATCCTCATTAGTTTGTCAAATTTAATTGTCCAATGAAATGCTTGCATTTCGTTCATAAAATGATCCTTGAGATCTTGATATGGAGGAAATATCAGTGTGTATGGTGCCTACGTGGTCTTAGGAATTATGGGTGGAGCGTCAACGGTTGCGTCATGTTTTGCATGTAGCTTTATTAAATGTATCCATACCGACACTAAACCATCGTATGTACTTTCAATCAAAAGGCAAATTTGTATGGCGTACGTGACAATCTGTAAATACGTTATCCTTTATATTTTTAATTTTATAGAATTTGTCGCAAGCGACGCGAAGCGGTGATAACTAATACAATTTTTGAATTGATGAAGTGTTTCGTGAAATTTACACCTGAGCATCTCCTGGGTAATTTGAATGATTAGATGATGGTATCAGACCAGTTTGTTGAGGCGTTGAAACAGGTTTTTCAACAAACATAAAACACTGTTTAATAGCATAAATACGTTACCTGTTATTACTTCAGGTATGTGTCTATTTGTGCACAGCTTCCAAAACAGAGTCCGCAAAATAAACCATTCCCTAAACCCCCTAGTTACCGGAAGTGTAACCCCCGTTCTCCAATTGTGTTTTGGAAGCCATCGAGTTTCAGTGGGTAACCTTGCGTGTCCCTTTCTTGATAGCTTCTGTGCGCTACAGCTCTCCTTTCTTATCTTTTCATAGCCTCGGCTGTGTTGTTTATATTGTTCTTATTGGTTTTATTCTATATACGTGTAGAATTCCCAATCTCCGTCCCGTATCGGGACCTTTTGCCTTGTGTCACGGGTTTCCGTGCTTCGGCTCCCGTGACACTGGTTTTATTATTTTGATTTTGTATACACTGTTGTCTCGTTTCGAGATTTTCTTTGTACGGGTTTTTTGGTTCCCGTTTTTTTATTTTGCATACATTGTTCTTTTGTATTGCTTTTTACTATGTCGCAGTCTCGGGGCTCCTGCGGACATGTTAAGGCGTCCTGGGATTCCCATCAGTCCTGCCTATCATGTTCAGGGTGCTCTAGGGTCGACGACTGCACCGTTTGTGCTTCGTGGACAGACGAGATATGGAAGAAAGCCTCCTCCCGTCGGTCTTACTCTTCCCGGAAAAGGAAGGCCTCATCTTCCTCCTCCTTCTCTGGGTTCAGCGCTGCTGGGGGTCGGAGTCCCTCTCCCCCTCCCAGGAAGAAGGCTTCCCGCCCCTCTCCGGAGAGGCCGCCTTCATCTCCTGGCTCCCTGCCCGGCTCTCCTTGTGTCAGCCCCAGGGGAGCAGTCAAGGAGACTACTCCGACCGGTCACCGGTCACCGGGCATGACCGGTCAATTACGAGATCGTAGTCATAGCCAAGCCCCCGGCCGGGGTCTAGCCACCGGTCACCGGTCAAGACCGGTCACCGACCATCACGGGACCGGTCACCGGGTATATCTGCCAGGGACCGGTCCCCACCAGGCACCGGTCACCGACCACTACTCACCGGTCACCGGTCACCGGGCACCGGTCACCGACCACTACTCACCGGTCACCGGGCACCGGTCACCGGGCACCGGTCACCGGTCAACAGGCACCGGTCACCGGTCACCGGTCATCAATCACCGGGCACCGGTCATAACACCGGTCACCCAAGACCGGTCATCACCGGTCATCGGCAAGAGATCGCCACCGATCAACGGCCAGGTCGGCTCATCACGCTAGACGTGTGGGTCACCGGTCTTCGCCGATTTTGTCTGAGAATTCGGACTCGAGTTTTTCCTCAGGTAGCCCTGCGGTTTCTCCGCTTCGGCCACCTCCTCCTCCATGTTCAAGGGTGCCCAAGAACGGTCCCACAACCGTTCCCGGGTTTTTCCGGTCACCGGTCCCCTAGCTCTGCTACTCGGGACCGGTCCCCTTTACGCTCCACCACGTCTTCGAAGGTTCAAGGTGCGGATGTTTCAGCGCAACCTCAGACCTTTGACCCTTCCACATGGTGGTCCCACATGATGGGGGAATACGCCAGGCTCATTTCCTCCTCCTCCCCCCCCCCCCCCCCCCCCCCCCCCCCCCCCCCGTCATGCCGGGTGAGCCTTCTTCTTCTAGGAGGGATCGGGTTTCTCTTCCACCAGAGACCCTTGATCACAGACTGTTCCTTCAGTCTCCTCCCCCCTCGGGTCCATGGAGGATGTCAGGATGCTCCCCCATCTCGCCCTGAGGCTGGGTCTCCTCCCTCTACTCGCAATCCCCCTACTAGTGGGACTGCTCTGAGCGGACAATTGGAGGATGAAATCTCCCTTCATGCTCCGGAGGAGGACTCCTTATTTGCTGAGGACGTGCCTCTTTCGTCCACCTCGCGCCGATCCAGCGCTCATTCCGAACCTCGTACTGACAATCCTCTCTCTGACGAGGACGAGGAGTCAGACGACAGTCGGTTTTCCATGGACAGGGCTGTTCAGGAGGTCTTTGCTACCTTACCTGCATCAGTATGCAAACCGGCCCCTCCTCCCTCCCGGAAGAGGTGCGAAGGTTACCTTGACCTCGTCGGTAAGCCTAAGGAATCCAAATCAGTCGAACCGGAGTTGCTCCCTTTCTCTCCGGTCGTCCGTTCGGCTCTGGAGGATTTCGAATCTTCATCCTCCTCTAAGCCAGGACCGGGCTGGTTTATTCCAACTTCAGACCTTCGGCCTTTGGGTTTTAACCCCAAGACCTACAAGTTTCCGGAGGGTGATTTTTCTATCCACCCTCCGAAACTGGACCTAGATGCGAGTCGGCTCCGGCTCAAGGTCCCCTCCTCTTTACCGCTTCAGCAGAAGGTCCTGGATCGCTGGGAGCAACGCTCCCGCTTTCTTTCCGGCATCTCGTCGCATACTGACTCCTTCGTGGCCGCTCTTTCGGTCAAGCTACAACAAAAGGATGCCTTATCTGCTTCCGTCAGGCTTCTTTTAGAGGCCTTAGCAGCGACGGCAAAACATTCGATTTTGCTATCTCTCTCTCTCTCTTCCGAGATGACTCGCTGCAGGCGGGATGCCATCCTGGACGGCCCCAACAAGCTACTTCTCTCTTCTTCTCGAGAAAAGCTTAGGTCGGCCCCTCTTTCTTCTTCGTCGCTCTTTGGGGGCCGAATCAAGGAAGTAGCGGATGCCTCCAGGGAGGAGCAAATGCACGGCGCGGTGGCCTTCCAGCCCCGCACTCCTACTTCGGCTCCCCCTAAATTCCGGATACCGAAGAAACCTTCGGCTTCTACCGGTAAATCCCCGAAGGACTCGGAAAAGGGCAAGCCTCAATCTCCTTTCAGAGGCAATCCCTCTTCCAGGGGCGCTCGCCAATCTGGTCCGCAGCGACCACGATTTCCTCCTTCATCGCCCCCCACCCCTTCTTCTACCTCTACCAGTCAAAGGGGTAGGAGTAAGCCCTAGGGGTACGTCCTTTCTTCCGCTTCCTCTTCCAGACGTTCGATTAGGAGGATTAGTTTCTGCCCCTTCCAGTAGGCGGCAGACTCACTCATTTCATTCATCATTGGGAGACAATCACCGACGACCAATGGGTCCTGTCTATCGTGAGAAAACACGGGTATCGGGTTCCGTTCAGTCGTCCCCCTCCACTATCACGCTCTCCCATTCATCTCTCCTCCAATCATCCTCGTCTGGGACTCGCTATTTCAGATCTTCTGAAAAAAGGAGCGGTAGAAAGGGTCTCGATTCCAACCTCTCCGGGGTTTTACAGCCGTCTCTTTCTGGTTCCCAAGAAGGACGGCGGGTTTCGACCGGTCATAGACCTGTCTCATCTAAACTCCTTCATTCCGAAGGAACACTTCAAAATGGAAACAACTTCGTCGATCAGGGCAGCCGTCCTCCCCGGTCACTGGGCTGTTTCCCTGGATTTATCGGATGCCTACTTCCATGTATCTATCCATCCTCATTCCAGGAAATACCTTCGTTTTACGGATGGCCAAACTGTCTACCAGTTCAAGGCCCTTCCGTTCGGCCTGTCTTCGGCCCCCAGAATCTTCACCAAAATAGTTTCGGTTCTGGTCGCCAGGGTTCATTTTCGCGGCTCACGCCTCCTGGCGTATTTCGACGACTGGCTTCTTCTTCACATGGACCCAGTCGCTCTTCTCGACGAACTTCGATGGGTGACAGACCTAGCTCTCCGGCTAGGCTTCATCCTCAACTCCGAGAAATCGGAGTTGATCCCATCCCAGAACTTCACGTTTGTCGGGATGCAGTTTCTGACCGACCTAAACAGGATCAGAATTCTGGAACCCAGAATTATGTCTCTTCTAACTCTGGTTCGGGGGTTTTCGCGTCGGCAATCGATCTCAGCCCGCGAATTCCTATCGCTTCTCGGAGTACTCAATGCAGCAGCGGATCTTGTTCCGCTGGGCCGCCTTCACATGCGACCTCTTCAATTTATCCTACTCTCGATCTGGCGTCCCAGTCGAGACCATTTACAGACCATTCTTCCGGTTTCTCCGGAATTGGTTCATCATCTCAGTTGGTGGAATTCCCCCTCGTTTCTCCGAGAGGGTGTTCCTCTTTCTCCTCCTCAACCGGAACTGTTCCTCTTCTCGGATGCCAGTCTGTCAGGCTGGGGTGCTCATCTGGAACCTCTGGGTCTCACGACCTCGGGTCTTTGGTCCCCTCAGGACAGTTCTCTTCATATCAACAACCTCGAACTCAAAGCGGTTCTACTAGCCTTACGACAGTTTTCTCCTCTCATTCGAGGCAAATCTGTTCTAGTATCTACAGACAACACGACTGTTGTCTCTTACATCCGCAGACAAGGGGGGACGCACTCGCCTTCTCTGTGCATGGAAGCATGGCACCTTCTTCATTGGTGTCAGGTGTCTTCGGTACTCATTCAAGTCAGACATCTTCCGGGTCGTCTAAATGTTCTAGCGGACCAACTGTCCCGCAGACATTCTCTTCTCCCCTCGGAATGGAAGTTACTTCCTCGGATCGCGACAACTCTGTTTGCGATTTTCGGGTCTCCGTCTGTCGATCTATTTGCTACCAGGCTGAACAACCAGCTTCCGCTGTTTGTGTCACCGGTATCGGATCACCGGGCTTGGGCGATAGATGCTCTGTCTGTAAACTGGGATCATCTATTTGCTTATGCGTTTCCACCGTTTTCTCTGATTCCCTTAGTTCTAAGGAAAATCCTGCGATCTCAGTGCCGGATCCCCCTTGTAGCTCCACTTTGGCCAACGAGATCTTGGTTCGTGGATCTTCTGGATCTTCTGATAGACGATCCTGTAGAACTTCCCCAGGTTCCGGACCTTCTGTCACAAGGTCGGAACAGGGTCCTTCACGACAATCCTTGCGCTCTTCGTCTTCACGCTTGGATGTTATCCAACAGCGAGTTAGACAGAAGAAATTTTCGGCAACAGTTGCCTCTATTATCTCTAAAGCCAGGAGACAATCTACTCGATCTGTCTACCAGGCAAAGTGGAAGGTCTTCCGTGATTGGTGTATCGCACGGCAGATTAATCCGGTCAAAGCTCCTGTCAGAGAAATCGCTAACTTTCTAGTTTTTCTTTTTAACGAGAAAAAACTTGCGGTCAGTTCTATCAAGGGTTATAGGTCTATGTTATCGAACACTCTTAAGTTTCACAGATCCTCTTCCCTTGGTTCGGATCCTTATCTTTCGGAAATTATTCGTTCGTTTGAACTGTCCAGGCCAGTTTCTCGTTCGTTAACTCCAAAGTGGGATCTTTCTTGTGTTTTACTGGCTCTTACTAAGGCACCTTTTGAACCTCTTTCTGAGGCTTCTCTCCTGCACGTAACATGGAAGACGGTCTTTCTCATAGCAATGGCGTCTTCTAAACGTCGTTGCGAAATTCATGCCTTTTCTACTGAGGAAGGCTATTTACGCTTTAACAAATCTGATGGCTCTGTATCTTTGAGCTTTCAACCTGGTTTCCTTGCGAAAACCCAGCTCCCTTCGGTCTGTCCCCCTCCGGTAGTTATTCCGAGCCTTGCTAGGTCTTGCGCCAGGGAGATCCTGATCGGCTTCTTTGCCCAGTTAGAGCCTTGAAGTTTTACCTCCAGAAGGTTAAATCTTTACGGGGTCGTCGTCTTCGACTTTTCCTCCCAATAAAAGGGGGGGGGGCGAAGTTTCGGCAGCATCAATATCTCGTTGGGTAGCCTCAACTATCAAGTTTGCCTATTCGGATCTTTCGGACAGGGATCTATCCTTTTTAAGAATTAGACCACATGAGCTCCGTGCTTTGTCTGCTTCTTGGGCTTTCTTGAATAAATCTCCCATGGATGATATTCTCAAAGCGGCCTCTTGGAAGTCTTCTACTACGTTTTCTTCCTTTTATCTCCGCTCACTGGCTAACCAATCACAAAACCTTGTGGATTTGGGTCCACTTGTAGTGGCTCAGACAATAGTTTAATCATCATGTCTGACGCCTCGGCGGCTTTGGTCGTTTCCTACTTCGGGTGTCGCTGCAATCAAGGTTCTTTGTTAGCAACCTCCCGCCTTAGCGACGAAGTCATACCTGAAGTAATAACAGGTAACGTATTTATGCTATTAAAATGAAATTTTTGAAGTAAAATTAATTTTAATTAGTAAATACTTACCTGTTATTACAGAGTCCCACCTCCCTCCCCGCTTGCTGGCGGTTGTATCCCTCGATGGCTTCATATACAATTGGAGAACGGGGGTTACACTTCCGGTAACTAGGGGGTTTAGGGAATGGTTTATTTTGCGGACTCTGTTTTGGAAGCTGTGCACAAATAGACACATACCTGAAGTAATAACAGGTAAGTATTTACTAATTAAAATTAATTTTACTTCAAAAATTTCATTTTTGTTTCAGATGAAAAGGTGGAAACTTCGTTTGCAAAAAAGAAAATAAAAATAAGTGTGTTTTTTGGAACACATGTGTCACCTGCTGAAGCGTGACGGTAAAAGTGTGACGGACAGACAGACCGACGTCTGGACGGACGGACGGACAGACTAGGTGAACCCTGTGTCACCTCAGCTTACAGCAGGTGACACAAAAAGCGTTATGCTGGTATGGTATGAGGGCGAGCCAATAAATAACCAGCCTAACCTATTTCGGGTTGAGATCTACCTCTTCTTTTTCAATATAATTTCCCTTCAGGGCTATGCACTTGGACCAACGGTGTTCAAGTGCCATCAGCCCAGAAGTGAAGAAGTCGGGGTCCTTTCCATGGAACCACTCCTCAACTGCCGCCACGACTTCTTCGTCAGACCGGAAATGACGTCCACGTATATCCTTTTTCAAATTTGGAAAAAGGAAGAAGTCGCTAGGAGCCAGGTCTGGTGAGTAGGCAGGGTGCGGCATTAGTTCATACCCATTTCGCTCCACAGCATCCATTGCAACTTTACAAGTGTGGACTCTTGCATTGTCCTGTTGTAGCAAAACACCTTTGGGGAGTTTACCACGGCGTTTCTCGCAGATGGCGTTCCTAAGCAGGTCTAGCAAGTTTGCATAGTATGCTCCGGTTATTGTACTTCTCTTGGGTAAAATGTCAAACAAAAATAACGCCCTTTGTGTCCCAAAATACTGTGGCCATCACTTTGCCAGCAGATGGTTGAGTCTTTAACTTCTTTGGCCTTGGGGATCCCGGCCCTACGCACTGACGACTCTGGGCTTTATTTTCTGGTCAATAATAATGCACCCAAGTCTCATTCACAGTAACTAGACGCAAAAGAAATTCATCTTTTGACCTCAAACGCTTCAACAACGCACTGCATACTGATGCTGTCGTTGCCATTGGCTCATTGCTAAGGGATTTTGGGACCCAACGGGCTGTAAGCTTGCGCATCCCTAAACGATCATGCAAGATTGTTGAAACGGTACCATGTGAAATGCCTAATGCCTGTGCTATTTCTTCAACCTGACTTCGCCTATCTGAGCATACCAGGTCTCTGACTATATTACACATTTCTTCGTCGGTGGCATCAACTGGGCGTCCAGACCTGGCTTCATCTTCTTAGGACGTTCTACCGCGTTTAAACTCCCCAACCCAGAATATAACTTGAGAATAAGATGGTGCAGAAGACTCGTACACATCCACTAACTCAGCATGTATGTCCATACCAGTTTTACCAGTACCGAATTACAGCACGGTACTCCACTTTTGATGAAAAGCTTGCTTTTACATCACTAGCCATGTTTGACATTCAATATCTGACAAACAAATGACCGTATACATGTGTAGTTTTGTACACAGGTATACTACATGTACTGAAACAATGCGTGAAAATCGTGGATGTCTCGGTTGATCGGAGATGTCATAGGCTGGTTATTTATTGACTCGCCCTCGTAATAGAGGTATTTCAAGAAAACCGCAAACCTAACAAAAATAACCAGGGAATCTATATAGTCCCTAAAATAACGCATTAATTTGAAAATAACTTATTCTGTGAATGTTATTTATGAAATATTAATGAAATTACTTCTGTTTTGGTAGTTTTACAATATAGATATAACTCGCGGTACCGAGCTAGTGTACGGGTACCACCATTTGGAGTTTGTAGTCCTTCAAACAGAAGAATATTGCAACCACAGGAGATTGAGGTTAAATGGGCTAAATCATATAACATTAAAAAAAAAGGGGGGGGGGCACTATTTTCGGCTAATTTTGAATATCGCATTTTCGTTTAGTTATGTTGTTCATTTACGTTTGAAGTCTAGACGGCTCCCGTGTTGCTTTTATTCTTAGTAATGATAAATTCCGATCGAGCTCGACAACTGCCTGGATTTCATTTACAATGAATAAAAGGTTCAGTTCTCAGTGATCAATACATCAAAATGCAGCGGAAAATTCAAAACCTGCATAGAAATGACAGATACATTATTATAACTGATATCCAGTTTCATGGTAAATCTTTCCTTGAAAATAGTTGTAAATCATTTTTTCTCGAGAAAAAAGCGTTTTGTTTAAATTCTGATTGTCTTTTTATTCGCTGCTATTGAAGCCGGATATATCCTGTCCCGGCAATTGTCAAACTCGATGCGATCATTAAAACTACGATATTATCGTCATAAGAGAAATCCCGCCACAATAACGTTTATGATTTTTTTTTATTTCTTTCATTTTCAACACAACTTGGTCCATTTACAATGTCATAGTTGTGTAAAAACGCGATTTCCCATGTTTGGTCTCAAAACAATGGCTTCCCGTCCTTTTTTAATGTTACCATCGTATACAGTATGATTTGAGCCATTCAACTTCGAGCTCCTTTGTATAACAGTACGCTCATAAATGTATTTGATGCCTAAAACATTGTGTAATTATTGTATGTGTGTGATATAACTAATGGTTACACTATTGAACATATACCGGTATATATTTTATCAGAATTGGTAGACATATATCAGTATATCATATCAATACATAGTAGTGACTTTTAAAAGCATCTAGATTAAGTCACGTATTTTATCCTATTTAACAGAAGAAATTCATTCATTCGAGACGGATACCCTGTTCCTATTATACACGTATGACTGGTAAAGTAGCACAAAAGTTGTGCTTAAAATTTGAGTTGAGTTCTCTTACAACATACCTTAGTACGGAAGCGTATTAGTGCCACATTGACACTTTTTTTTCCACACTTGTTTTCTGTAAAATTTACAGTTTAAACTGTAAATTCCTTACATTTTTTCTGTAATATTTACCCTTTTTTCCCTGTAAATTTTACAATTTAAAATTCACACTTTTTTGTAAAATTTACAGATTACACTGTAAAATCCACAATTTTTGGGGGTAAAATTTACACTTTCACCTGTAAATTTTACACATAAGTCTGTTAAAATAATGTCAGTGTCTCTCGGCACAACGGTTGTGCAGATAAGCAACCTTAATGGCACGACAGAAATGTAAGAATAGCACAACATATACCTTGTTATTTCTCTTTCTTTCTTTCTTCCTTTCTTTCATACGTTTCTGTGATAAAAAGAGCTCAAATATTTGATGTAAGATTATTAAATAAACAGAAAAAAATATTTTTGCGTAATAATGACTTTTTTCCCTTTCAATAAACAAGTAGTTTTTACTTTAAAGAATAAATTATTTAAGTGAAACACTGGACACTACATTACACGCAAAAGATCATATTACTTTTACAGATTGATGAAAAAAACGCAGTCATACAAAATACAAACCTACAAAATATACCTACAACATATACCGGTATAAACAACATATTCCTACAATATAAACCTACTGCATATACCGGTACTTACAACATAACCGGTACATACAACACGTACCTACAACATATACATCAACATATACCAATATACACAACATATACCTACAACATATACCAGTACCTACAACATATACCGATATATACAACATATGCCTACGATATATACCTGTACATACAATATATACTGTATATACACTATATACAACAACATACATCGATACATACACTAAATACCTACAACATATATCGATACAAACAATATATACCGGTATACACTATATACATACAACATATATCGATAAATACACTATATACCTACAACATACTCGTATACCGGTACTTATACTATATACCTACAACATATACTTACAATATATACCAACAACATATGCCTACAATATATACCTACAACATATACTTACAACATATATCAGTACCTTCAACATATACCAACATTACATACCTACAACATATATTGGTATATACAACATATACCTACAATATATACCTACAACATATAACAGTATATACAACATATACCTACAACATATAATGGTATATACAACATATACCTACATGTACAATATATACCTACAACATATACCGGTATATACAAATATACAACATATACCTACAATATATACCTACAACATATACAAGTACCTTTAACATATAACTACAATGCATACCTACAACATATACCAGTATATACAACATATACCTACAATATATACCTACAGCATATACTAGTATATACAACATATACCTACAATACATAACTGTATTTACAACACATACCTAAAATAAATACCTACATTACATACCTACAACATATACTGGTATATACAACATATACCTACAATACATATCTACAACATATAATGGTATATACAGCATATACCTACAATATATACCTACAGCATATATCAGTACTTTCAACATATACCTACAATACATATCTACAACATATACTGGTATAAACAACATATACTTACAATATATACCTATAGCATATAACAGTATATACAACATATACCTACAATATATACCTACATTACATACCTACAGCATATACCAGTATATACAACATATACCTTCAATACATACCTACACATATACCAGTATATACAACATATACCTACAATATATACCTACATTACATACCTACAACATATACAAGTATATACAACATATACCTTCAATACATACCTACATCATATACCAGTATATACAACATATACCTACAATATATACCTACATCATATACTGGTATATACAACATATACCTACAATACATACCTACAACATATAATGGTATATACAACATATACCTATAATATATACCTACATCAGTACCTTCAACATATACCTACAATACATACCTACAACATATAATTGTATATACAACATATACCTATAATATATACCTACAACATATAATGGTATATACAACACATACCTACAACATATATCAGTACCTTCAACATATACCTACAATACAGATATACAACATATACTGGTATATACAACATATACCTATAATATATATCAGTACCTTCAACATATACCTACAATACAGATATACAACATATACCGGTATATACAACATATACCTACAATACATACCTACAACATATATCAGTACCTTCAACATATACCTACAATACAGATATACAACATATTCCGGTAGATACAACATATATGTACAATACAGATATACAACATATACACTTACAACATAAAGTGGTACCTTCAACATATACGTACAATATATACCGGCAAATCTCATACAACACATATGTACAACATATACATACAACATTTATGTAAAATATATGCTGGAAAAAAAGGAAGAACGAGTAAAACAAGTTTTACAGCAAAAAGTATGAATTTTTACAGTTGAAACTGTAAAATTTACAGATTTAACTGTAAATATAACAGATTTAAGTGTAAAATTTACAGAACAAAGTGTAAATTTACAGAATAACATGTAAATTTTACAGATAAAAAGTGTGAAATTAAACTGTAAATTTTACTGTTTAAGATGTGGTAAATAAAAAATAAGGGTCAATGTGACAATATTACGCTTCAGTACCTTAGCATTTCCCTTAAGAAAGAAAAGGTGAGCGATAATTTTACCCCATTTCTGCAAGCAATTCTTCTTCTCAAATATGTATGAACGATACTTTCTTTAAATGAAGAAAATCGTTTCAATACGTTTTTGATAATTTTCTTATGCAAGTTATTTGATATTTATGTGTTGTGTTTGTTAACATTAAATGTCCCATCGTCAGTATCTTAGTCTTTTGGAGACATTTGTCTACACGATATAGTGCCGTGGATGAGTGACACGACACCACACCAAGTCACATTATCCTGGCATTGGGCCAACCAGTTCTGGAACTACCCTCGTGTTCAATGCGCCAAGCACAAGAGAAATGCACCAGTATCTTTATAGGGATTAACAGTGTCGCTGCCGAGGATTGAACCATACAAGAACCTCACAGATACTCAAACTACTTGCCCACCGGAACCTTTTTAAGTGATATTTCAACTGAGTTTCATATAAGTTCAGATCCATTTGGGTTCCATACCAAGGCACAAATTTATGGTACATGTACATGTAGTTTGTTTGCCGGGTTTAATGTCCAAACGACAGTATTTCAGTCATTTGGAGACAATGTCTATTTGAGACAGATATAGTGCTGCCCAAGTCGTAGACGTGTGGTATTATACCACACTCCGTCACATTATCCTGACACTGGGCCAGTCAGTCCTGAAACTACCAATTTATAGTAAACCATGTTATAAATGTATAAATGTACATAACATAAAACCAATAAAAGATTTGGTGCCCATAGAATCACGTCTTGTTTTTAATGGAATAATACTTATGATATTCCCTCACCAAATGAGCTTTTGAGACTCGATTTGGGAATCACATTATCCCGTCATATCCTATAATCATCATCATCGTTTATGATCTTGTAATAGTCTCCGTCCGTCTGTCCGTCCTTCCATCCCCCATTTTTGCCAGGAGCAGAAGTCAAAAAGTGTTTGAGTTATCAACTTGAAACTTCATAGGTGGATGGATCTCATTGAGGGGGAGTGCAGTGCACAAAATGATAACTCTACCCTTCATAATATTTGAGTAATTGCTCTTTGTTATTTTTTAAGTATTCACATGGGTTTCATATCTATAATCACTTAAAACATCCATCTTCATTACCAAATATTTTCTTTTAAAAATGAATTATTCTCTCCAACACATCTTCTAATGAGCTGGCATTTAGTTGGGGATGGCCATGTCAACATGGCTCTTGTTTTCTTGTTGTTGTTTTTTTTTTTTTTGTTTTTTTTTTTTTTACAAGAATTTACATGGTTTTGGAAAATATGGAAATTAAAGGCAAGTATGCATGAACACTTTCCAATATCCATTTTTATTTTCATATCAAATTCCCAAACTGATTATGGAAAATTAAAAAAATTAAAAAAAAAAATTTAAAAACCCCATTTACAATTATATGATATACAAGGTAAGTATGTTAAACACATGTAATTATGATATTTCAAAACATGAAAGTAAATGGACATGGACCAGAACAAAGAGAGAAGAAAAGGCTCACACAATAATGTGACAAATAAAGAAACAACTTACATTTCTAATTTTCATTTTTTCTACTCATACCTAAACTTTTTTTCCATTATCGTTAGTAGTATTGATATAACTGTATTTTAATTAATTATTTTTTACATTTTTTTTAAATATTGTGAAACTTGATGAAAGCATAAATTTAAAAAAAATGTCAGAGAAGCATTTATTTTTTCATAACACAGGGTACAAGTAATTACCAAATCCTTAGTAATATATTTTTGAAAGGCTTCAGTGGTATGAAACTGATTTACAAAGCAATATCACTATTCATGTTGCATAAAAACAAGTGAGATAAACAGAGCACAATATGATTCAAGTGAAAATACCAGAAGGATACACATGCATACAAAGTAATCAGAAAGACTGAGCAGAAATCAAGAGTTACATCAATTAAGACAGAATATTAAATCTGACTGTTTCACTAAGGTTAGCAAAGTGTGACTCTGTCTATCATCAGAGACGAGTTGCTCACATAAATAGTTTCAATGTGTTTTGTAGTCTGGTTCCCGGTCGTCCTCAAGATTACAAATAACACAGTGTAAGAGAAAGGTACCCCAGCCAAGAACCAGACAATGAAACTTATTGGAACACATTGTGGGCGCAACTCGCCCAAGAATCAATCACAGGTTTTCAGAAAGAATCCATAATGACAAAAGAATGCAAGGTGATCATTGATACAGGTGTGACGTATTGATGTAAACATAAATATGAAGAGAAAAAAAAACACCAAAAGATTTCACTGAAGGTGGTGAATACAACCCCTGCATCACATTGACTCATTAGGTATATAAATAGATTTCTTACACAATGTTTAATGTACATTTAATTTAGAGTGTTCCTTGTGTCACCTGCTGAAGTGTGACTGACAGACAGAAAAATGGGACTGACTCAAAAAAGTTGATGCCAAAGTTATGGATCTTGTGCATGACAAGTCCTCTTCTACACCTCATTTTCTTTATTCATAAAAAGTGGAAAATTGTAAGAAATACACACACAGTGTGTAACAAAACGTCCAAAGAGATAAGATCACCAACTTTGCTATTTCTAAGGCTTTTTTTGCCTAGTTACTAAAATAGTTTTCTACATGTATCCTAGCTGTTAGACAAAGTAGACAAGGAAACTATTTTAAAGTGTTTATTGTCAAGAGACACACTATGATATCAAATAATACAAACATCAATACACATTATTCAGAAAAGATACAGCCAGGTAGAGAGACAGACACTTGGGTTAAAAGATACAGCCAGGTAGAGAGACAGACACTTGGGTTTACTTTATTCACTTTCAATCCTTCTACCTTCTACAAATGTTTCATCTGATGAATATCAATTTACATGTACTAAACTTTAAATAGTGCATGACATATTGGATTTCTCTTTGTCATGCAGACTAAGTAGCATTTGAGCTTAAATAACAAACTGAGGAGACTGTGATAAGAGAGCTCCTGGGGAGAGCAGTCTGATCTGGGTCTGCTCTGTTTGCGAGTGTCAAGACATGTCTATATGTAAGATAATGGGTTAAAGGCCTAGCATCTCTTTACTACAATGTATATATATATATAGGATCCTAAAAGGGTTATTTAGTATTGAATTGTTTAACCTGATTTAACCTTGTTGTATTCAGTTCATTTATCTTATTTAACCCTTTCCCTCATATAGACTCATTTTGACGCACTCAATAGGTACCACATAAAGCCTGATCTGCAGAAAACAACAGTTAAACCTTACCAAATTTAATTACAAAATCCTCATTTCCAGACCACTGAGGAGCAGCGAACAGCATAAAACCTGATCAGCCTGCGAGTTACTCGCAGGCTGATCTGGTTTTATGCTGTTCGCATAGGTCTTTTCATGGTGTCCTCTATGAGGGAAAGGGTTAAGTAATATAACAGTTTATTATACATGTGCAAATCTCCAGATTTTCCCCTCTTTGAACAGTATTTAATACTAAAACACGTTGAAATATAAACGTATTCCACATTTCCCGTTAGACAAAATATTCAAGAACTGGTTCATGGCTAATTTGGACTTAAATTATTACTTTAATAATTGACAATGAAAGTTTTGTGTTTTTTTAATTACAGAATCAAGGTTTTCCCCTATAGCATTTAGGTGTTAATTAACTTTAAGTATCGTTGGTGGAATTCGAGTCAGGAGAAAGTGAAAATAGATCTATTAAGATTTGCATAAATGACCGTTTTATTTCTTTAATGGAATAAATGGGAAAAAAAGATAACATTTGATAAAAAAAGCATTTGATTACAGTATAATAATGTGAACGATAATAGCAACCATAGCATATGGGCAAAAGTACAAAAGTGGAAAACTACAAAGATATACTAGGTAAAGTAAATCTCTGTGAAAACATAGCAAAAGACTGTCAAATAAAAAGAACATGTTGTATGGGCAACATACAAGTATAAAATCTTTTGACAATGACATGTGTCAACAATCTGTGAGATGCTCTCCATCCATTACAATTTGGAGAGTATGTTGACATCTTGACATGCAAGGTGTAGAGAAAAAAATGTCATATAATATTTCCAGCACTTCTATATCAAATTACATTTGAATCATGATTGTTATATAACCTACTGGAAAAAGTGTTGGAAAAAAGGAAGAAAACAAAGAACAGCAACTGACTAGATCATTTTCAAAACAGAAGAGCATGTACTCGTATCTTCTCTACATAGAAACTGCATCTACATAATAAATACTTTAAACTTGAAGGTCAAGTAATAAACTTTATGTCAAGCCTGTAACAGTACAATGTGTTTTTATTAAAAAAAAGTTTAAAATTGATGCATTGAGTTTTATCTGACATTTTCTCAAAAGCTGGCAAATCTGCAGAGTTATCCAATTTCAAATAACTCAACAACAAAACAAGGTTTAGGTATGTCAAGTAAGAATTTAAATCTGGCGTGAAAGAAAAAAAAACCCTTCCAACTCTCCTTTTCTCAACTACAAACAAAACCCCAGAACCTTCAAAAAGTATGTTCAGTGGCCAAAATATATGGTCAGACAGACCATAAGAAACACAAATATTTTTTCCCTTAACCCTTTCCCTCATATAGACTCATTTTGACACACTCAATAGGTACCACATAAAGCCTGATCTGCAGAAAACCAGTTAAACCTTACCAAATTTAATTGTAAAATCCTCATTACCAGACCACTGAGGAGCAGCGAACAGCATAATACCTGATCAGCCTGTGATCAGCATAGGTTTTTTCATGGTTTCCTCTATGAGGGAAAGGGTTAAGGCAGACAAAGAAAGAGGACAGAAAGAGGTTAAAATTCAGACCAAGCCTATTTTATGTGTTAATAACACCCTGATACTTGTGGCTTCATGCATGCATGCAGTTCATTAAAATATCAAAGGACAATGAATATAAAATTGCATTAACAAAAATTAAAATGGTGTGATTGCAGTCCCAGATTCACAGAGATGTAAGCACATGAAGTGGAGATACTATGTTGTCACTGGCAACTGGTCAAAGATGGACAAAATAGGGTCTGACTTGAAAATAAGCCATTTGAATAAAACCTGGTGCCTCTTTCATCAGTATCAAATCTATATTCTAGACTAGGACTCAAGAAACTGCACATTTTCTACATGATATTAAATATGACAGAGACCAGTAAATATGTTTTTGAAAACAATTGCTATGTTTAAATGCATGCCATGCCCCCACAGGGGGCCTTGGACCTTGTAGGTCAAGGTCATTTGAAGGTCAAGGTCACCTGACAGGTACAGCTCATCAAGGTGCATACACCTGTGAAGTTTGGAGGTTATAGGTTGAAGGGCTTCCGTGTTATGATCAAGGTTAAAGTTTTGTGACAAACAGTCAGACCAAAAACAATATGCTCCCCAATCTATCAATGCAGGGGTGTGATTTTCCTCCTCAGACTCATATGCCCATTTGTTTTGATAGAAATTTGAGTATGGTACTCAAACTTGTGTCTGTGGTTGTGCTTAAGTACTTTCAGGAACAAGGAACTGGGCTCATATTTACAGTGCAGATCCATTGTAATGCACTCCATTACAACAAACTCCATTATAGCACACTCCATTATAATGTTTTCCATTATAACACGGAATCCAATATTAAGCAGTCTAACCATTGCACTCCAAATTTGCTCAGTTCTCGTATTTTTCAAACAGTTCTAATGTGGAAAAATAAATGGTATCTAGACTTGGACCCCCAATTTTAGTGTTATAATGGAGCTGCACTGTATAAAGAAAATAGTGATAATTTTTAACAGTTTTATTTAATGAACTTGTTATGGAAAACAAAACAGATTATCTAAAATTTCATAATTATGAGTATGGGTCAAATTTAGATTTCTAAATCAAATATATGAATATTGGTAAACTGAAAGTAAATAAATTGTTTTTTTAATGCATGAGAAATGAAAGAAAAGTCTAATTATTCAAATCTTTAAAATCCCAATGTTGAGTCTAGAATTATGACACAGGATAATGATGAGTCAGGACCCAGGCTGATATTGCTATCTCTAGTCCTCTTCAAATGAATGCTCAAGTTTTTCTGAAACAAAAAAATGATGGAGAAACATATAATAAAACTATACATGTAATGGAAAAAATACCATAAACTTTTTTTTTTTTTTTTTTTTACATATATTTTATTTATTTTCCGTTATTTGTACACTAGATCTACTATTTTTATGTCTATATGCACATATTTCATGATGCATATGCATTTTAAATAAGTTCATGTCATTAAATAAATAATGTAGCTGAGATATTAACAACCAATACAAAGTCTGAATGTCTCAAAATTCAATGTAATCATAAAGCGTATATAGGGGATTTTAATATCTTCAACTTTCCAGTGATACTAGAAACTCTCTCTCTCTCTCTCTCTTTCTCTACCTATCTCTGTTAAATGTTCCTGCCTTTGCACAAAACATACTTATCAAAAAAAAAAAAAAAGAAATTATGACCTTTGACCTCTTACCTATGACATTGAGTTTACATAGAGGACACGTGTGATTGCGTACCAACCAGGGGTCAACACACTTTGTGTGGAAATGATGACCACATGGTAACACCCGTAGTTTCTGAAAATCAATTACTGGAAATCTTTATATCATACTTTGACTATGAATCAATATCAAATAATATACCATTGGTTTTAGAAAATCAAATATTTGAACTTAAATTCATCTCAAAAACAAATAATGATACATATATAAACAATCCAGACGTGTCAGTGTAAATAAAGTAAAATATATATATCTAATAATAACTTATTACGAAAAAAAACACCATTTAAAATTGCTGAACTGAAGTTCCAAAATTTTGACATAAAGATATGCCTATACTTAAGGGACAATCTAAATTTGTTGATACCAAGCAAACGTCTCTGCCTTTATCCTCAATCACATAGAAATAAAATAAGAGAAACCTCTATCTTATTCAGCATTTTTAAGGTCCAAGGGCCATAAGTCCAATAAAACTGGGACAACATTTCAGTCTGTACATAAAACACCCATAAAACAAAATCAGCCCTGTATCTACAAGCTTTTAAAAATAAGTCTTGAAAATTGTTGTATTTTGAAATGATAGGATGGCAGAGATGGGTAAAACTAAGTGGTGGGAGCATTAAAAAAAACCTAAATGAAAATTTTGCAATCAATTATGAGAGTCTAACCATTTTCAACAGATGTACATTGGGTCCATGAGCTTGAAAATATGGTAAAAATGTTTGCTACATAGTGGCTTTAAAATTCATGTTTTTCCTTAACAAAGGCAAGTTTTGGCAAAATATTTATGATGAGTGATTTAAATTGAATAATAAATACAAACTTGTATTGTTAAGACAGAAAATGTAAATAAATTGTACCTGTTTCTGAAAGAAGATTTCCAGGCATATAGCACAAGTGTCCTGGCTACCATCTGCTGAGTACCGCTTTGTTTTCATTCCCAAGTTTGTATAAAACCCTTTTTTTGACAATAATATTTTGGTCACGAGATTTAAGCAATTTGGTAGAGTTCTCCTTATAATCATGTATAATTTACAATAATTTTGTGGAGTGTTACCTCCAGATAGTCTTGATCCTCCCAATTCTGTCCTCTTCTGGTCCTCAAGTAGTGCATCATCATCAAAATCAAAATAGCAGTATAAAAGTAGTTCCAGAAATTCTCCTGATCAACCTGCAAAGAAAAATACAATCATTTTGTATTCAGTACCTGGATCCCTGCAGGGATCTATTTCAATGCTGTATTCAAGCCCTAGTATTTTTATGCTAAGTTTAACTAGACAAATCATTACTGTTTGACAACAATTACCAAACAAGACCTATCACTAAAGGTGATTAATACCACTTTGACAGTCAGAAAAAGGGCTATAATTTTTACAGAGTCCTTGACACAGTCTTATCATACTAAATAATTATTCCAAGCATGCAGGCATTAACAACAATATTTACTGATTAAATTTTGTGTAATATTTATGTGTGTAGGACGGAACATGATGGGACGCAATTTCTATATAGCCCCCACGGCACTATGTGAGCCAGGGTATAATCAACATCATACAGATATGGGGTCCATGGTTTGAACCACTGCGTTCTATAAATTGAGCATGTAGCAATGAACACAAACCAAATCTATGTTTACAGAGCCTTGCAGGGAACAGAGACCAGTAAAAATACACCTTAAATAGGCCAAAGTCCCCTCATGTTTAGTGGAAATACCAACCTCTGCATTCAAGCCACTTGTCATTAAAGGCCACAATTCTGAAACCTTCATTCAAACATTCAACTGTACCAAAAAAATACATATTACAAAAATACAGAAAAAAAAACCTTAATAATAATAAAACATTTTCAGTAATTAATTTTTCACAATGTGAATATTTCACCTTTCCATCCTTGTTTGTATCATGGTGACCAAGGCAGACGACTCCATCCCATTCATGGTAGCTCCGCCCACTGTACCGCCCACATGTGCCCCACAGGGTTACCGTGGTAAACAAGTTCTGATGACATAAGGACATACCTTATATATTTATATACAACAGTTTTTAACAGGAATACAACAGTGTATTTACCAATGTTATTTCTTGAAATCATCATGTTTAAAGATGATTTCTACAGTTTCTATATAGACAAAGAAGGAAAACTGAAACTGCATTGTAGAATATGTTTAAACTTTTCATGATAATAAAGAATCATCTTAGAAACAGATTTATGAAAAAAAAAATGGGGTCACCATGCTTCTTTTCGAGTTATTAGCCCCTTAAGTGATATTTTTGCAAGTTTTGGAAATTTTCAAGGGCACATAACTTAAAACTAAGCCTATTGATACTTTATTTTTTACATTATTGTTTTCTATTCCATCGCTATTCATTATGAAACATATAAGACAATTCTATCTTACAGAAGTTTCGCTATGCTTAAACATGTAAACATACTGAATTTTTTCTTATCAACAGTATTTCAGTCATTTGGGATCTTTTGTCTACATGAGACTGGTGTAGTTTGCTTGTGTTTTCCAAAGTGTAATGTAGGAAGCCCTAATAAAAATAACAAACACAATAGGTTTTCTACAGAAAACTGTAATAAATCTAACAAATGCAATAATGCAATACATTCTCCAAAAGTTTCAGGAAAGCCATTAAAACCAGCAAAATATCAAAAAATATTTGGACATCATTTTGACTATTTGATCATAATTTGAAAGACATCACATAACTTATAACTTTACTGTAAGGGGGAGAAACACCTTGATGGATTTTTCTTCAAGTGATGCTCAGTAGAGTAACATGAGGAAATAATAAACACACACAATGGGGAGAGTAAGCAAACAACCAACAACCAAAACAATATTACCAACCTGAGATTCAGCTGACCCCAACGTCACATTAAATAGTAGTTTGGCTTTCACTTTCACCTTGCTGAAATGAAATTCAACAATACATGCCAGTATATCTCTATCAATACATACAAATACAAAACAAAAGCTGTCTGTAAGACAGGGTACTGATCTATTTCTGCTGTTTATTAATTTAAATCTATGTTAGTCCAAAAAAAGGTCATAATTTGCATTCAATTTGGTCAAGAGTTATATAACTTGTGTGTTTAATGCCCCTGGAGACCTTAGTGAAGTATTAAATCAATAAGTATGGCTGATTGCTAAGATATGCATCACATTAAGTTGCATGCGAACCTTAACGCCGACACCCCTGAGGGTGAGAAGAATACAGCTTGACATATCAACCTAAAAGGGAATGAAAAATATGAGAAAAAAAAGCAAAAATTAAAATTAGATTTCTTTTTTCAATACAAAATCAACAATTTGTGAAATCTATTTTTCATTAATGCTTAGATTTATAGGATATTAAATATCCAATACATAAAAAACAAGAGTGCTCTCTGGAACACGTGTGTCACCTGCTGAAGTGTGACGGAAAAAGTGTGATGGACAAACAGACATGGACGGATGGACAGACAGATGACTGAAAAGTGACCCCTATGTGTCACCTCTGCTTGACAGCAGGTGACACACAAAAAAAAATTTGAAATAATCTATCATCAAATTTTTTACGGATTTTTTACTACAATATCATTTTTATCTATTATTTTTGCAACAACAGGGTGTATTTATCCAAACTCACATGCCCTGATACCTTGCAAAAAATTAAGTTAATTGAATCATATGATACTTCATTTATAACATGAGAGAAGGGGTCACTAATTACCTTGATATAAGGTGAAGAAAATGTGTGATGTTTTCTGCTTTGTCAACTAGAATAACTGGCTTTGAGAACATCTGTGCTATCTCTAGCTGAAATAATGAACAACAAAATCTTTGACTGGATTCACCATACACCGAAAATATTTCCATCATTTGAGGAGGCTGTTTTCACAAGATATTGTGCTGCTTCATGGTGAAATCACAACATAAAACATATCATTCCTACATCACACTGTCCAGACACTGAGCTAACCATTCCTGGTACTGTCAAGCAAGGAAAATACACCAATACTGTAGAATCATTAATTTTTGGTGTCATTTAATTTTGCAGAATATGTAATAAGGTCAATTTTGTTGGTACATGTGTTCACATTCTAGAAGGCATGAAGTCTAACAATGAAAAGTTTTTGTGACATTGGTTTTTGTAGATAAAGCCATCCAAAAAATCCATGAAAATTAGTGCCCCACGAATATTAATGATTCTACAGTAACATTTTTATCGACTGTATTATGCAATGGGCAGGAATTGAACCAATGACCCACCAAAGAAACATATATGACTAATCAATCACGAGAACTCATATAAACTCATTGGAAATTGCTATGTAGTATTTTCCTATACTTCAAAACTTTCTCTCTCTCTGTCTGTCTGTCTCTCTCTCTGTTATTCAATCACGAGACATCATATAAACTCATTGGAAATTGTTATGTAGTATTTTCCTACTTAAAAACTCTCTCTCTCTCTCTCTCTCTCTCTCTCTCTCTCTCTGTCTCTCTCTCTCTCTCTCTCTGTTATTGTATTGAAGAAAACTGTAGTGATGATATTGTATTGAAGATGATGTACTATGTGCAAATCTAAATAAAAAAATGTTCTGTTCTATCAGTTATTTAGTGAGAATGCAACAAAGTTGTAGTAAGCAAAAACACTGAATTATTAATCATAAAGCAAAATACTGTGAGAATCAAATGGTTCTTTCTCCCAAGCAGACTTTCTATGGATAAAACTTTAAAGAACAGTTGTTAATGTAAGTCTACCATGGCAGTGCTATTAAGACTGTCAAAAGTTGAAGTAACTTACCTCTTTGATGATACCAGGATTTAGGGTGAGAATTATAATGGCTGATGCTCCAAACACAAGGGCCTTCCTCATCTGAGGATAAATACAGGCAACAGCGTGAAAAGAAACATAATACTTTCCATTCATTTCATTAACAATTCAATAAAAGATTTTTTTTTAATTAAAAGATTGTTTGATAAGCTTAAAGGAGAAAGCTATTACAATTATTAATTTAGGACTGTCACAATATGCTTGAAACATACCACGATAAATTGAGATACATCATGATTGTATTGAAATAATACCACAATATTATTATTATCATATTTGATCAAACTACATGTATAATTAGATGATATTTTAATGGAATATTAAGCTGAATAAACAATAACTCCCGTAAGGAATACTGTGAATGCTCTGAAATCTAGTATGCTGAGTTTAAACATGTTTCAAATAATCTCCCCCTGGCATAGATCTGATCTCTTTTTGTTTGTTTGTTGGGTTTAACATCCAAGCAACAGTATTTTAGACATTTGGAGACGATGTCTACATGAGACAGATATAGTGCTGCAATACTGCAGTATCACGCCGTAGACATGTGGCATGATACCACACCCAGTCACATTATCCTGACACCGGGCCAACCAGTCCTGCAACTACCCTTATATGCTGAGCGCCAAGCAAGGGAGCTATAACAATACCATTTTTTATGACTTTAGTAAGTCGCAGCTGGAGATCGATCCCACAACCTCCCACTCCAGAGGCGGATGCTCTAACCACTCGGCTACCGTGGACAGTAGATCTCTTTTTATCCTTTTGTGAAAAGTTTACTTTAGATGACAGCAATGAATCTGCAATGAATCTGCAGGATATTAGCGAAACGTGTATGATCATTTTGTATAGTGGAACATGTACAATATTGACTTTACTCAGTATCTCAATATATCGGTATACCACAACATCTCTAATACATAATTAATACAGTAAATAACTTCCCCTAGGATATCACACATATCAAGAGCTGCCCAGGAAAATATTCAAAGTGCATAAAGAAATAGGGGATGGCTGAGGATCAGTATCGCGACCAGCCCTAAACACACACACCATGCATGGATCAAAAAATCCCATGGAGATTTTGATAAAACAGTAGAAGAAAAAATAATAATAGAATGGCTATGTTTACTAAGTGCTAAGTAATACATTGTTCTTATTCTAGGAAGAAACACATTCCACCATTCCTGTTTTCCAAATATCCATGCACAAGACTAAGTAGACATGAAGTATCACCTTCATAACTAACAATATTTGATAAGAAATAATATATTAAGGTAGTTCTATAATAGAATAAAATAAAAAGATCAAATTTGCCCAACAGTATTTCAGCATTACTTAGTGCTAAATATGGTTGGTGGAATTTGAGCCTGCTTTAGTAAATGAAGTAAATATTTTGGCTGTATGGTCAAGCTTGTCTAGAACAGACTATCAATTGACAATTATTGCTTTGACCAAGGTGGATAACAAATGTGGGTTAAGTATATAACAAAATATCCAGTCCAGTATCTTCAGGTTGGCTGCTTTGTTTAGTACAGTTAGTTGCTAATAAATGTTTAACTAAATCACCACCAACTTAGAATGAAGAGGGGGGATAGAGAAGGGGTATAATAAATTATGAAATAATAATAATAACTTAATGCAAACCAAATTGTAAATGGTTCTTCTTTTATAATTAGAAAGTAACTTACCTTAGTTTTGCACTAGGCCCTCAGAGTTTATAATATGTCCATTTTGTATGTTTTAACCTTTTCCCTCATATAGACTCATTTTGATGCACTCAATAGGTACCACATAAAGCCACAGTTAAACCTTACCAAATTTAATTACAAAATCCTCATTTCCAGACCACTGAGGAGCAGCGAACAGCATCAAACCTGATTAGCCTGCGAGTTACTCGCAGGCTGATCTGGTTTTATGTTGTTCACATAGGTCTTTTCATTGTTTCCTCTATGAGAGAAAGGGTTAAACAGCAGTCTAGGGAATGTATTACATGTATTCCCAACAAAAGTTTTAAACAAGACCTGATGGTATTATGTACAGGGTTTTTCGGGCTTATTTCATCAAAAGTAGGTCAAATGTCAAATTTAAGATCACAAGGTCAACTGCATAATATAAAGGTCCATCCACTTAAGCAACTGTCCAAATATTGAAGCAATTAAATGAAGGACATATAAGTTAGAACAGATTAAATAAAATGTCAACCAGAGCAAATGCCAGACACACACCCAGACATGATCATCAACTTAAAAGACAGAATTTTTCGTTGGAAAACCTATCCAAAAAGTATCAAGAATACCAAGACGAAAAGTTAAATTTCAACCCCCAAAAAAAGATGACTTGAGAGATTGAAAACAATATGAGTATGTGAATTTTCAATGAATAGGTAGAGTATTTGCAAACAGATTTTTTCCAACCAATATTTAGCAACAGAGCTGTCTTTTGAGTCAACAGTCTCATGTATGCCTATACAGGGGCAAAAGACTGATAGGTGCTATATACCTACCCTATCCACCACACTGGGGCAGTCCCTGGCAGGATCTGTGGATGTACTACTGCTGCCTAATTTGTCCTTGAAATGCATCACTGCCACCCAGTTGTTGGGGAGGCGGGCAAAGTCCTTCTCATCTTCATCACCGCAGTCAGAGTCAAGCTGTGAAGAAATACATACCGGTACTTGTTAGTAAGTAGTCTTTATTTAGAGAGGAAAACATATCTGGCCAACACCAATCTTCAATATGGTCCACAAATTTATACATATCAGAGTAACAAAAGTCTGACTTTGTGTCAGAAAAGATGAAAAGACAATAAAAACATATTTTCTGTGCCTAAACATGCATAAGTGTACCATGATTTGAGTTTTTTCTTCTGTTTATTATTGTTTAGATATATGACATCAGTACATGGTATACATGTAGTGAACATTAAATACTGACAATCAAACCAGTTAACATTCAAACAGGTCCTTTAAAAGGGTTACATGTTTTACCAGAATCCCCCTATTTACCGGAATCTACCAGAATTCACTTAGATTTTACTGGAATCCACCTTATTTTTCTTATATTATGTTATTTTTCATATGTTTTTATTATAATAACTGAACTTAAATACAACTTTAGTAATGAAATTCATTTAATACATTTTATCTGTTTTTAAGTGACATTTGACGTAGGCCTATATTGTCGTTTACTGTATGAAATCCACTTAGCTATTTATAGAGCGACCGATTCGGACCTGCTAACTTTTCAAGGTTAATACCATCATCTTCTTTAACTTACATGTAATATCATTTTCATCTTATAATTGCCTATGGTTTTCTTTATAATGTTTCGTTTACCAAACAAAATGGCAGAACCACTTCACCATGTATTATCCGCTATCAACCAAAAAGCCAGGTTCATTGTTTTTTCCTTGTTTGTTTTTTGACTAGAAATTGCATTGTATTTTTTTTCTCTCTCTCTCTCTCTCTCTCTCTCTCTCATATAGTTATGAAAAATGATGTTTTCATTAGTAAATATATAACTGGCGCGATTTAATAATACCCATATATAATATAAAACATTTAGTATGGTTCCATAAACTTACAAACGCAAGATTTTTTTGTATTTGATATTATACATACATGCACACCTGGAGTGATTGGCATGTGCCATGTCATCTTCGATAAAGGTGATAATCCAATTACGGAAAGCGTGCCGCAAAATGAAATACTGTACACGCGTCAACTGTCACGCGGCACACTTTGATCAGTAACTCCATACAGGTGTCGCGTGGCATTATTGAAGATACTGATAATTCACTTTGATTCACAAAAACATCAATATTTTTACGTCAAATCTGTTCATTAAATATGACAGTGATAATAAAACACTTTTGATACAGTGTTTTTTCAAGTGTGTGTGTGTTTTAACAAGAACTTGTTTAAACACTACTTAATTACATCTTAATCTTTCTTAATTAATTTAGAAATCACACACTCATTACTTACGATAAATTCTTCGTTTTTAATGTTAATTGGTGGTAATCAAAGACCGCATAGTAGCAAAGTATTCTTTTAACTCTGCAAACTGTAAATTTTGATTGTGTAATCTAGTTTAAAATAAAAAGGTGGCGGTGACTCAAAAGACGATTTGGGATGTACATTATTTATACATTAGAGGTATATTTTGGTTGGGATTAAAATGGCATTTATAAAAGTCATAGTTAAGCACTCTTCAAATTCATAATTTTGTTTATAATTTAATTACAATTTAAGAAATAGTCAGACCAATATCATCTGCTATAGAGCCTCGTACTCACGCTGTTGATTTCATGAGACCTGATTCTATGTTGATGCCACATATTCCACTTAACAATAAATCGGCCATGTTGCGATCAGTTTACTTGACTTTATTAAAGCTCTACATACCAACCAATGAAAACTAAAAGATGAAAAGGGTATGGCAATTTTTATTAGTATTATTACGAAGACCAGATGAAAACCATGAGGATGACTTCATGCCGAAATCCGCTTAGTCGGTACTGCTAAGTCAAATACATCAAATGTCTGTTAGGAAAAGAACAAAAATGCTAATGCAGTTGGCTTTTATGTGATCACATTTTCTTAGGTACTTCAATAACATAAGTCAAAAAATGCTTTATTTGACATGAAAATAAGGTGGATTACGGTAAAACGAGTAATCGCTTTAAAGAAGGGCAAGCATGCATGAATCACATTTGAGTACTAGGTCAAAACGCTAGGTCAAATGCTAATCTACATTTGTGTAATTTGTGAAATTGATTTAACTTCGGTTGGCGCTATCACCTACGGAAAGAGGCATGACAACCAGTACCAAAAAAAAATGCATGTTCCGCCAAGAACGTCTCGTTGATGGGACTTGGTCAACTGCAAGGCAGTTACTTGGCCTTCATCACCACAATATTGTTATATAACTGAACGCACTGTATAAAAGCTATATATAATAAAAATACAATCAGATTAAAGAGATTACCAATTGCACTCTTCCTTCTGATTCCTGTTCCTTGCCAATGTCAACCAGCTTCCCGAAATACTGAACTGAGAAATCATCACTGGACCTGTTCCTCTTGATTTCCCACCATCTGTCAATCGCTTCGAAGCTGACTTTTCTACTCGCGAAACATGAATGAGTGTTCTTTTGTCACTAGTGGCAAGAGTAGGTAATAAAAACAAAAAATGTACTAGAAAAATAATGCATATGTGATTTTTATAGGATGTCCTTGCGAAAAAAGTTGCACTAGAAACGCACATTAGCGCAACGTCCGACATATTTGTTTTGATTATTTGACAGCGGAGCGGCTAATTCATTGCCACACATGTCGTCATCGTCGCCGTCGTCTCTAGTTGTATATCAATAAAGAAAAGGATTGCTGGATCTATTTTTTTTGGGGGGGGGGGGGGGCCATATTTATGTTTGGTCGGGGAATTTTAGGGATATTATGTGTATTGCAATTAATTTACTATCAATATCGTCGTCTGTATACATTTTTTACAAAGAATTTTAAATATAAACTATTTAAAAGGAGCTTTCACTTGTAAGACAAACTGGTGAAAATTATGTTTTCGAATAAAAAAAAATTCTGGGCTGCACATAGAACCACGAAGCTACATGAAGATATTTACATCTCTGATAGAACGTATGTTTAGTAGATCTGTGACCTACAAAAGCCAAAAAGAAAACAAAGTCATGAAGAACATGTATAACGCCTTTTCACAACAACAACCAAAAATAAAGATCTTGCTTTAACCATTCTAGAGGCTTCGTGAATTGGGGCCCTGGGCCGCATTCATAAAACTCTTTAGGAGCTTCTTATTTTGATGAGTTGCTTCATCGTTATTTCATCCTCTGCCATTAAAGTTACCATAAATAATTATATTCGTTTAATATATTTTTTTTTTAATTTTAATAGTTTGGCAACTATATATAAATGTATGAATTAATTACAATGCCTATTATTGAGGCATCCATTTGAAATAAATAAGGAAAAGTTAATTAATGTATACATATGTGTAAGCGGTCAAATGTGATATGCACAATTCGTTTGCTGTTAATACGAGGACATTTAAGGACACCGTGGTCAAGGTGCATGACTGCGATTCCAAAGGTTGTGAGTTTGAACCCGTTGAATGCAAGGATTTTAAAAATCACGGCCTTATTAGTCGCAAAGTATCGGTTCAACACAGGAACCTCCCAGACGGTTATAACTTGTTTCCCAGTCGACGTAAATTGATATGTTTTTAATAAACTGAAACCGAGCAAAATAATTTATTTTACGCCTATCTATTTTCTAATACTTTATACTAAACAATGAGTAAAATGATAAATACCGAAATATAAATTAAGGCCATTGTATCAGTTATGGCCATACTGGTTTACAATGGCATTTGGTATCACAAAAACAATTCTTTTATTTGCAACATCGAGCTGCTGAATCCATTACTATCATTAAAATCGTTAAGTCAGGCGTGGAAATCAATGCGGAATTATACACGACGTCAGATGATTGACGTCATATCGTTATGACGTTGTGCGTATATCATAGCAACGTAATCATTGTTACTTGGACACGCGCGATGGCTTTAAAGGATGCATAGACAATTTAATTAATATCTTCTTTCTTCTAAATCTGAAACACAGCCATGAGGACTTTAGGTTATAATCAAGTATATTGGAACAACTTACCGGAAGTTGCTCTGATTGAGGTATTCAAATATTTATCTGATAAAGAACGAGCAAGGGCTGCTCAAGTTTGTGAAAGTTGGAACCGGATATTTGACTCGCCTTGTCTTTGGCGAACAAGGACTTTTGAGATGGGCGGGTTTCGAGCTCTCCAGCATGGAATCAAGGCCAACAGATTTGCGGAGCGATTTGGTCATTACCTGCGTTACCTGAATATAACTTGCACACACCCTTCGTTCCATACGTGTAAAGTTTTTCAAAAATCAATTGATGAACTGTTCACCAAACTTAAGGAAGGAGGCACGCAGTTACTTGAATTCGAGTTTTGCAGGCTCGAGTTGGAGAGATACTGGAAATATGACACGCCGCGAGAAAAACTAATTGGAATTTTTTCGAGATTTTTCAAATCTCAGAATCGTTTGGAGTTTTTCGACATGTCGTCTGCTCAGTTTCCTGCTTTTGGTGGGTGCAGAATTTTAGATGCAATTGGCTCTCATTCTGGTGCCACTCTACAGGATCTAACGATGGAAGATTTCTTTCACCCAAGGTTGAATGTTCTACAGGTGAAAAAGTATCCTAAAATAATCAGCAAATTCACCGGCCTGAGATATCTCTCAATAAACTTTAACTGCATATCTGAGGACATTCTTGAAATATTTTCAAAAACACTCCGTAACAAACTAGAATTTCTCAATGTCAAAGTTTTTCGAAACGATCCGCATTCCCATCGGATATCTGGTTTCACATGGAAACAACTTTCGCGTGCTTGCCCGAGACTGCGAGTGGCGTTTTGGTTTGAAAGTATGGGAAGTTATTCAGACATAACCGCTTTGTTGGTGAAAGAGGTGCCATTGAAGGATATTCACATCTGGACGGGATATGATGACGATTCGAACTGGAGGCTAGCAGACGCCATTGACTACATCGCTGATCATTTCCAGAATACATTAGGTAAGTACTCTCTCTCACGCGCGTTTTTACAAACATGTTTTATCTCTTATTGGCTCTTGTGTATTGAATTTTGCGTTCATAAACAACATGTATCTTTAAACTAGGTAGCTATAGGTGTTGTATTTAAAGTCTTCTGAAAATTGTGGTCCCGACTTGTGGATTTAATTTTTCCCTGTTCAAGATGTCCTAGTGTAATTTTATCCCTTTGCAATATAATACTAGTATAGCATTTCTAGACATTGAATCACATCTACATTTTTCTTGTATACCATAGCAACATCCACACCGTCAATTTCTTACCATTACAATATGAGTTCCAAGTTTCAACATGATTTCCCCGTGCATCCTAAGTTTTCAGTGACGTACTCCTGGAGTTGTCTATCTCCAAAACCAACAACATTACTTAGCGTCAAGTAATGCATAGATACTAAGGGGTAAATCTCTCTTATAAAACTACCTAAATATTTCATTTCTTAAACAAATATTGTTCAACTTTGTAATGTGTGTGTGTGTGTGTGTAAAATGCGGATCTACCTTATTCAGTTGGTAGATATCGAACCAGAACGAATCCATCCGATCCCCTCTTTTTAGATGTGTTTACTCTAGTTCTTGTTATTTCTTTTTTAAAAATGCTCTAATCTAGCACAGTATTAAAATTTTGATGGATTTTATCTAAAAAATATTCGGTTGTTAGCAACGTGTGTGATGGGTGGGTGGGAAAGTGACCATATAACCACAACTATACTAAAAGGGAAATCAATATATTGGTTGGAGAAAATAATTAATATGCCTAGTTAATGCATGATTCGATTTTTAACACACACACACATATATTTTTTTTTTCACTTTAACACGTGACTTAGTTCGTTTTGAATATACATGCAATCTGACTAAAGTACACGATCTTCCTACGGTAGCGTGGCGTATATATACTTTAGTCAGATTGAATATACATGTATTTTATAGCGAAGGGTCGTAACTAATATTGGTAGAATTTATGGTCCATTTTGAAATTAAAAATGTTAAACTTAGCAAATCGATTTCCAAACTTGTCTTATGTTGCACGTGCTTTTACTTGTAGAGTTCGCTTCCCTGGAGTTTGACAATACACAGGATATCGTCGACGAACAGATTCTCAAACTGGTCACCAAGACCAAGACCCTGAAGGAGATTTCAATCAATGCCATGATTTCCATAGAAACCGTGGAAGTCATTTGTGACCTATTGAAGGCCGAGAAAATAGGTAAATATCCATTGATCCTCTGTCAATAATATTGTTCTTGCATGGGTTAAGTACTGCAAAAAAAAAAATCCGTTGACATTCAATATCGTTATTTTGTTATTAAGGCAATTCCGTGGTCACATTTATCCGTGGAATCATGTTCTAGAATTCGTGAAGTCTACGAAATGAATATTTTTCGTGGGGATTAATATTCGTGGACAAAGCCAATTACAAAGTTCCCCATAAAAATAATAAATTACATAATCTAGTTTCTTCAAACCAATTTAAGGCTCAATTAATAATTATGGTTTAGTGATCGATAAAATGTTTTTTGTTGTGTTTTTTTTTTTTTTTTTTTTTTTGGCGATCCTAGACGTTCGGTGATACACGTATAATCATCAGATTTCCGTATCAAACCAATTCTCTATATCACTTTAAATAATCATTGAGTATGTCACTGCCGTCTTTAATGTTAAGAGAAAGTTACAAAATGGATATACGGTACTTCATTTTACTTTTTTTTTCACGAGTTATTCTTTATTGGTATATTATGTTTTTAAATGCCATCGTAAACCATTTTTAATTGTAATAAATATCTAAATAGCTGGCACTAGAATGCGCACAATTTTGCTATTAAAGACCAAATATCATTGGAAGATAACTGAATTAAACAACTATTACACATATCTACGTAATTCGGTTATTCCTTCCAAGTGCCAGTAGTCTATAGAGCCGGGTGACATTCAGTGCGCTATATATATTTCGCTATTTTTTTTTCTCCACCAAACAGTTTTACAGATGTTTCATGTAACATTTTGTGGCATAGCCGGACAACAAGAGGAGGAATTTAACCGGCTTCGAGATCACTACACGGAAATATTTCGCCAGTTTCCGATCGATTTTAAGCTCTACCGATTTGACTTTTGAATCTTTACACCAAAATCTTTTCATGAATAAAAAGGATATGCAAATATGCTAAAATGTATGTAAATTAACTTTTTTAATCAAAAATGTAAATTATGGAAAGGAATTAATATCAGCTTATGATTTGCTTACTTTCCTATCCATATTTTTTAATGAAAATCGCTTATTATATTATGTACATAAAACTGAATAAATATGTTTAATCTAATAATGACAAGGATTGT
>CM037779.1:15764978-15814978 GCA_021229015.1 Solen grandis
AAGTAATTTTCAGAGAGAACTATACCTCTCAGGGATTGAACCCAGGGCCCCTAGGTCAACAGATTGACACTTTGCAGAATGACTGTAGGCCTATCACTCCATCTAGGTCACTATAAGGTTTTTTTGGTCCCAACATGATGCATAACAAAATCAATCCCAATTTGTTATAAAGGTTTTGTCATTTTATTTAATGAAAAGAAGAGACAATAACAGAAAATGCCTCAAGTAATGATAATTTGTACATTCATAAGTGATATCATATATTTATTCATGTATACAAAGTAATAAAAATATAAAAGAAATACAATCCCTAATTCAATGAAATCCATCAAAGATCTCCATTTGGGACTAATTTCCCTCCTATTTATCAACCCATGTACTCTTCTCAAAGTGCTAAAAAAAATCACACCAGGATGGGAATGAAACACTGTAAAATTGCTCAATGACCGAGAATTGTTTTCAATCTGACTGATCAATTCAATGTATTAACATGATAAAAATGACACATCTCAACGGTGATGGTTACTAATCACTGTGTGTGACAGAAAGTTAAATCTCACCTTGGCTGTTTTCAAATCCTGTGGCTGACCCATGCACGATGGGGTCTGTGACCTTGCGACCCCTAAACATTTTGACCTCTAGCAGTCATTCTGTTTAAGAAAAAATAAAAAATAAATAGTTTGATGCTCCTATAGACATCATCAGTAGTTCTGGTGACAAAAAGGTTCTGCTAAATAGGAGCTGTAAAGAAACGATATGTACAGGTTTACAGACATTTTTGAAATTGTTGTGTATGGTAACACAAATGTTTGTCAAACTGCAATGATGTAACCTTGCTTCCTCATGCTGTTTATTTCTTGCCATTTTTAATATTACCTTAGAACCAACTAGTTCAATATCCCTATTTTCCTGTCTGAAAAAGCCCAGAATCACCTAACGAAATAGTGATTAAAAACAATACTTAACTGAAAGGATCAACATGAAATGAAAATTATTTTTTTATATTAAGTTTTAAGAGGTCAAGGAAAGCAATAATGGAAAATACATAAAAGTTATTTCTATAGAGTTATCTACCTTTTAATTGGAAAGGCAAAAAATAAATATAATGACTAGCATGTGAGACACATGCTTTTCACTAAGTCCTCATTGGAGATCTGAAACTACAATATATGGTAAAAGCCTGATGATGCCCGTTTAATTTTTCTTTTTTGAAAAGATGATCTATACCCATCAAAAAAGAAGTTGATGTAGGAAACTGGGAAAAATTGTCAAGAAATAACAGAAAGTGTAAGAATTGAAAGTTTGAATAATAAACTGCAGGTGATTCGGGGGTACAAATAAGGTGCGTATTTGCGTAATTACGCAAATAAAATAGATAAAAACCCAATTCTTTTAAAATTCTAGCCTATCAAAAAGCAATTAAAAATTAGGTTACTCAAATATCCAAAATATTAAAGCGTATTGGTACGCAACATTATGAAACCGAGTGATGTTTACAAATACTCATATATGTTTGACTGGTTACTATTAAATCAAGAATCAAGCATTATCGTAAGTATTCATCATATTTTTCAAAATTCGAAAATACGTCCTACATGTAGTGCTAAGCAACACTGTAAGTCAAGGAAGATTCGGATGTAAATCATTGATATCAATACATCACGTTTCCAAAATCATTCCGGTAATTAATTTTTGAATATTATATTTAATAGATTTAATGTTTATAAAGCTTAAGAATCAAGTGATATTGTAAGTAATCCATATTATATGCAATTTGAAACTGATGTTAACTTTACTGAATGAATCGGCTGCAATTTGTATACATGGCAGAGAAAAACAACTTTACAGAAATTCACTCGCAAAGCACACATCAAATGTGTAGAAATACTTCGGTATTTCTACCCAAGATAAAAAAAGGCTATTTGTAAAACCTGCAACTACAATGTTGCAAATACTGGCGGTATAACTAACCTGTCAAATCACCTAAAAATGATACAATGTCAAAAAATACAGGTAGGCTTTCATAAACGTTACCAAATTGAAAGTAAGAATATTTTGTGTGTAGAATATAAACACGTTTTTATCAAAGCAGACAAATGGTATTGGATCTTATCATTTGACATTTGAATTCCATGTTTTTTAACTGCAGAGCTTAAAGAGTTGCTTAGTCTAAACTTACCATATATAGTCATTATAGGTTTCACTTTTGTTATTATCAATAAAACTGTTTAAATTTCTTAATATGTTAGTTCTGTTTGTCTAAGGATTCTTTAAGGTTTAAACCAGTGATTCGTGATCTGATCTGTGAACGTCAGTCCCGGACCATGGATCGGATCTGATCGTCACTTGCCCAACAATCCACAGCCCTAATTATTTACACTATATATGAACCACAATAAAATTGAATAACCATGAATTTACTTGGGTGCAGGACGATGCAACTGCCTAAGTGTTGCAATTTTGTTGCATAATTTGATATGATCATGTTATAAACATAAGCACTGGTAAGAATATCAATCAAATGAGGATAGGGTAAGTACAAAACAATTTTTTTTTCTTATGGCTTTTAACAACATAACATACCAACTAACTGATACTTAGACATATCTGTATATATTTTATACATGGTGGGATTCATCATTCAAAGTGGTTTACAGATTGTCCTATTGAATTGTCCAATGAAATGCATGGATTTCAATCAAAATTTTAAAAATATATTGCATAAAATGATCCATGAGGTCTTGATATGAAGAAAAATATGAGTGTATGCTGCCTACATGAGCTCAGGACTTAATGGGCGAAGCTTGCAGCAGCGGTGAATGATTACGTCAAGTTTTGCATGTAGCCTTATAAAATGTACCCAATTATACTGACTCTGAACCATCACGTGAACTGTCAATCAATCGGGAGTCTGTTCCATAAAGCAAATTCAAAGGCAAAACTGTATGGTGACAAACTGTCATACCTGTCAAGTCTCACGCTTAAATCGTGATTCTCACGATTTTAAGTTCATGGTCACGATTTCACGATTTTTGGCCATTTTCTCACTATTTTTTATAAAAAAATACCAAAAACATTGTGGGTCAGAAATTTTGTCTAATTTACCTTCTCTAATCGTTAAAACAACACAGGATGCAAGCCCCAATATACAGCCCACCCTGTGACGCTTGTCTAGGGGCATTCCAATATACAGGGTACGTCACAAAACTGGTTATCGCCGGTCTTGCTTATACTCGTATATCCCAGGGCATTCCAGGGCTTCCCGAGAGAAAATCCACCAATCACAATGTTGCTTGAATTTCCGAATCCCTCCGAGTCATATACGGGAATTATCGGTAACTATTACTTAAATTCCCGGACATTGCATGATCACCATTCGCGCACTTAATGTCGACTGCAAAACATGAAGACTCCAGAAAAGAAGAAAAAGAGTTATGCCTCAAAGTACAACAACGCGTGGGAACTGGAATTTTCCTGGCTTTCAAAATCTGACACAGGACCCAATTTTGCTTTCTGCAAACTGTGTAGGAGGTATGTTGCATTCGTTTCATTTTTTTTATTGTCGTAGGTTTAAGATAATTGAATGGTATTTCTATGTAATTAAAATTTATATATCGATTGTATTTAAAATTTATATATCGAATGTTTAAAATATTCGACGTAACAACATATTTTGAAAGTAATACACATGGAGTGCAGCAAAAAACATCAAATTAACGCGGATTTACCCAAATTTATTCGTCAGCGTATTATTGATACCACTTTTTGCGCATGCGCCATCTAAACGACATTTTGATACTATGGCAACAGCATTTGATTTGTAAACAGACACTTACATGTTAATTATGAATCACTGAAGCATACTTCGACGTTCCTTCTTTTCATAACAATAAAAGTACTAACTGATTATTGTAATCTTTGTTATAATCGCCGTGAAAAAGACCGCTCACAATTATTTTTAAACCGAAAGTACATTACAAATCGAATGTCTACATGGTATTTTTACTGTTATCAATCGGTCATTCACATATAACACAGCCACTATATTATGATTAGAATGATATAATTGCATACCAATATATTTAATCATATATAAAAACTGACTGAATTTATATAATAGATCTAGATCTAGCTAATATTTATCCAGACTTGTTAAAGTCAAAGACATCAAAATTTTAGGTAGATCTAGATCTATCTGTTTTAGTCAGTTCTTTGTAGGATTTGAACCTTTGACCTCACATTTTTTAAAATAAAGTAATTCTTTTTCTATTGATATATTCTGAGTAATATACTTAAATGCTTACTCAAACCTCATGTATACATATGTGTCATTTCAGGAGCTTTTCAGTTGGACATGCCGGCAAGAATGATGTGAAGAAACATGGACAGACTGTGATTCACAACAAGGCAGAGAAGTGTGCATTTATTTATTTGGTTGTTTTTCATGTTGATTTCTTTATTACATTTATGCTATGCATAGAAACCTATTTATCATGTATCATGAAATAAATTTTTAAAAAATGTAATTTTTTCTTATTAATTTTGTAAAAGCATGGTAACACAGGACACAAGAAATTCATACTTAATGATCTCAAAAGGCACCAGAATGCATAATTTAATGCATTTAAAAAAAAATTCTCCCAAACCCACACTCCCATCCGGTCTTCGCGACACGTAAAAATCTCACTCCTTGCCATTCTGAAATGTTGACAGGTATGCAAACTGTAAATATGTATTATTGCAGTGCTCCACTTTGTGTCGCTTGCGATAAATTCCATAAAATTTAAACAATAACTTATACATGCTAAAACCTGGTATGCTTCATCCAACATTTAATTTACTTCACCTGTTTACATGTATGTTGGAAAGAAAAATGTTGCATTTACTTATCTAAAACCAACTGTCATTATATAATCTTTAATGATTTCATTTTTTTTATTTCATAACCATAAAAGCTAATGGATACAGTAATATATTTTCAGATTTACAAATGGGCATTACAATATTATTTCATAAATATTTCCAAACATGTTTCAACATGAATGCAATTCAACTTGAAATGAAATATGAATAATATTTGTGTACAATTCGATCATCATGAATAAAGCCATATTTAAAAGGGATAAAAAGGTTTTCTTGAGAAATATAATATATTGAGGAGTGTGCGTACAACAAAATACTTTGATTAATGGATTAGGTAGGCCTACACATGTAAACATTGCTGGCGTGCAATTAATAAAACCGCTCCTTGGATTATGAATTCTTTGATTTTAATGGCTGTGCAATATGCAATTTCGCAAAATTTGAATGTTTAAACTGTAACCAAATGTCGTTTACATGACATCAAATATATGAAGCAAATGACTCTATTTGTTGTCGGCGGGAAAATGAACTTGCAACCACCTGTCAAATTAAATAGAATTGCAAACAGGGAAATGCTTACGTGCTAATTCAACGAACAAATCGTACCTCAAGAATAACATTGCTGGTAAAAGTGTAAAATAACTGAATCAATTCTACTTATCAACGGAAACTCAAAGAAATCAATACATAAATATGAAACTCACACAAAATCACCCTGGTCGACGCCATTTTGAAGCTTTAGAAAAAGAATTATGGGAAGATGGTAACCAATTCAAGGGACATTACTTAGTTCGTCTCAATCCGCAATTCCCTACAAAGTGATTTCCCTTCGTTTTGCCCCTTACACTTGGTACATCCTCGGGGTTGCGGGGCAGGTAATGATAGCCAATCACTACCTCGTCTACGACGGCTGCCAAGTTGGTTCATTACGACGTAACCAGAGCCAACTGGATGATCGTTCAGCTGTCTTCCCTAGAGCGTGGACAGCAGTCTTTCTGACTCTTCCTATGAAGCCAAACGCTCCTAGCATTCTCCAAACAGACTGATGGAAACACTCTACAGCCAACCTCTACTGGGAAGACCCATGTTTTCCAGCCTCGGTCTCTACAGATGTTGGCAAATTATGGAACGCCAAATCTACATAAACTCAAATATTTGAAGATATCTATATATGAAGATTTAGAGATATCTTAAAATGAATTATTTATACAAACAAAGCATTTGTATCAACAAATGATTTGAGAGATCTTAAAATGAATTGATGATATCAACAAATCAGTTATTGATCTCTACAAATTACTTCGATTGTAGATATCTCCAAATCATTTGTTGATAGCATTAAATGAATTATTGATATCAACAGTTCATTTGTTGATATCTTGAAATCAATTACGGATAAGTATTCATTTCATTTAATTGTAGATCTCTTCAAATCATTTGTTGATATCTCCAAGTAATTGTTGATATCAATAATTCAATTGTTGATATCAACAAATGATTTGGAATATAGTCATATATTGAGATTTGTTGATATCATTAATTCATTTGAAGATCTCTCCAAATTATTTGATGATATCTTCAAATGATTTGTTGATACTGGTCAGTAAAGTCGCTGACTTTAACAGTCACTCAGCCCCTCACCGCGTTGGTTCGAAACCCGAGCAGGGTCATTCGGATTTCCATGTGAGGAAGCCTTCCAGCTGGCTTGCGGTAGGTCGGTGGTTCTACCCGGATGCCTCCGTGCTTCGGGGTCTTCCTCCACCTGTAATTAGCTGGACGTCGCTATATGACTGAAATACTGTCGAAGCGACGGTAAACTCAAATAGTCTAGTCTAGTCTAGTCTTGTTGATACCAATAATTCATTTGAAGATATCTCTAAATATTTGAAGATATCTTCAAATATTTGAGTTTATGTAGATTTGGTGTTCCATGGCATTTTTTTTTTCGTACTTGCTTTTCTTCAGCTCATGGGATTCATCTATTCTCACTTCCCATGGCACTGTGAGCTCAACCAGTGGGGACGTCCCATTTCGTCAACAAATCAAAGTCCCACTTCGTCTACAGCCATAAAGTTAAAAAAATCCAATTTCGTTTACAAATCAAAATTTGTGCACAATCCTGATACACATGCTATGAAATATTTATTTATGATCATAAGTGCAAGAAATAGGGAGAAATGTTTCTTACAAATTACTTATTGCCTGTCCAAACAAGAGGTGGCATAATATTTATATTATTTGATACATATTGGCAATTTTTCACTTTTTTTCTTCTTTAATTAAGTTGAAGGTTTTAAATAGCACAAATGAAGTCAATTCACGCCAGTCAGTTGGGTTTTTTGTGATTAGCATTTATTTTAGGATCTGGGGTATAAGTTTGTGATTAAAAAGGTAAATATTAAATTAGGAGGTGTAATAAGTATGTTTGAAACATCTTGAAATCCCAATACATATCTGACCCTTCTCTATCAGTGTCAACAGGGTCTTTAACTATATACAAAAAGTGTCATATCCTATGGCATTTCATGTGGTAGACGAACTTGGAAGCTGTCAGGAAAGGTGTGAAATAACCTAAACGAAATGGGATTTTTTCGTCTACAAACCAAATTTTATATAGTAGACGAAATGGGTGTAGACGAAATGGGACGTAACCCAACCAGGATCACTTGCTTTGCTGCTTTTGACCAAAAGCACTGTCTGGTCTTAGAGTTGTATGGGTCACTTCCTCTGGGACTCTTAGTTTCTTCCTAGGTCAACCCGCATCGCCCAGTCTCTGGAGTCTTGAAAAAGACTGGTACTATATGAGGTGGTTGGCTTCACTTCCTCTTCCTTGACAAAACTGATGAAAGTGGGTCCGGTCTTGTTCCCCCCAGCTGCTCGGTCATACACTTTTGATTACTTTGATTACATAATTATTTTTATGAAACAACTAAATTCTTCTTAACTCACTCCTCTAAATATTTTTTTTTCCTGAAAGGAATAAATACAAACAGTAGACCTATACATAATCATGTTCACTTTTTTTAAATATTTACGAATGCTATAATCTCTGTGTATTTTAAATTTATAAGAAATGAATAAGAAATGGAAGAATTTTCGAAAATTTTAATTTGACATATGTTGGAACAGTGCATATGTAGATTATAATGAAATCCAGGTAATCAGTCATTGAGCAATGTTACTGATAAGTCAATGAATATGAACGACTTATGCACAGGAAACACAATTTGTGTTCAAAATAAAACGGATATTAAAGATTTTATATTAAATATCAACATCTGTTATTACTGATTATTGTTTGTTTTGTCGCAGATAAAGCATTTAGAAATTACCAAAATATGTCAATTAAAATTAAAAATCTACCAAAACGCCGAAGGTGCTCACCCCTCCTACACCCCTTAATTTTTTTTTCTGGAAACCCTCTGTGTGAAGACTGCTTCCAGATCAACAATTAGACAGTCAAGGTTAACAAGTTCGAACCTAATACCAGCATATATTCCCTGCCACGTTTTTGACAAAATATGTTTAAAGTGAAAATTGATGTTTTCTCAGTCTTAAACAAAACTGTCTTTTACACTGTTGAGTCCAAAACTGATGATTATTCATTGCATACACTAATTGAAAGTGTACATAAGTCAGTCCTTCTTTTTTTTTTTTTTTTTTTTTTGGGGGGGGGGGGGGGTCCAGAAAACATTTTTTTAAAATATTTTATGCCCGTTTGTGATTGAACATGCACGGGAAACCCACATTTCTTACTAAATCAAGGGGATGGCCCTCTATCTCCCACTACCGGAGAGCGTAATGAATTCAGAAATATCAGTGTCCTAGTCCCCCGCCCCTGTTTTTTCTTTTTCTTATTTTTTTTTTTGATCCGGGCTTGTAAATACAACTGTATGCAAATACAATAATGCATTTGCTCAGCGGTTTTTCAATAACTGGGCTTTTCGCAGGTAAAAGATAAGACTATACTCCCGATGGAAATTGATGAGCAATGGGAGGCATCGGGGAAAATGTTCACCGGTGTCCAGGGAAAACTTTTTGAAGCGTCGCGAGCCATTTAGAAGCATTTGGAGGCCTCCGGAGAACTGCAAAAAAAATTTAAAAAATCAGTGCTTGCATTGAATTTTTTTCCGAGGTTTTATCAGGAAAACACGCAGGGGAAACATCGGTGGAGCTTCCCTGAGCCGCTGGGAAGCTCCAGGGAAGCATTCAAAGAACTTCCGCGAAAATATTTTTCCTCCGAGGAATCCCCGAAATGTCGGTGATGTCTCGCCGAACTATCAAGGGGAAGAGGGGTGTATTCGAATATTTGGCAACCTTATTGTGACACATTTGAATTCCCGAATATTCGCCAAAATTTCGGCGAGGTATGAATAGCGCACTCTGAAATTTATTGCCATTTTAGTCAATATTAGACTGAGATAGTCAAAAAGGGAAATCGCTAGGGGCATCCTCATAAATCCCTAAAAATCCTCCCTTAATTTTGTCTCTAATTTCACCATATCCATAATCTTCCCCATAGCACATATAATGGTGCTAAAGTACTTAGCGATACATCCTCCAATTTACGGGGATACCCCCCCCCCCCCCCCGATGATGTTTCAAATTTGGTGAAGCTCCGGGGCACATTCGCCGATCATCAGAGAAGGTCCCTCTGAGCTTTCCCAAACATCGGGAACCATCCCCGATATTTCGAGGCCATTGTTCGGGGGACATTCCTAGAGCATTGTGACCATAGCCAAAACATAAGCAAACGGACCAACCCCGAAGCCTAATCAGTGCCATTTCTCACGGGACTGTCCCGTCTTTTTGGCTCAAATATCGGGAGCCATCGGGAGAAAACTTGTGCATTTCCACGCCCCCAGTGGGACCTAGGCATTAGTTCAATGGCCTTCAAATTAATAAAAAATATATTGTATTTAAAAAAAAAAAACAACACACACACACACACACACCAAAAAACCTTTGACTCTAATCCCAAGATACCCTTCAGAATGCATCTGCATCATACTAAAACATTTTCCATCGGGAGAGCATGCCCCTGGACCCTCTAGCACTTACATCACATTCAGATTTTGCACCCTTTACACACACACACCCAGCGGAAAAACTCTGGATCGGGTCTGCTATCCTTACATGCTGAGCACAACTTGTTGCAATTGGGGATCAAAAGCACGATCTTCCGGTCACATGATAGACGCCTTTATAGATACTACACTGACAACGGGACAGGTCTCTCACCTTCTTATCATGCTGCATTTCTTACATGAACTAAGATAAACTTTAATCTGACATTATAATAAAGTATGCCAAATGTTACGCTTATATGGACCTTATTTAGCTATAAGTTTTCCATCTTGCACGAGCAAACATAAACGTATATATATACGTGTGTGTGTGTGTGTGTGTGTGTGCCCGACACGTCTGGCCCTTACAGAGTAGTAGGAGCAACTTACAAATCAAACAGAGGTAGTTGGACTGATATTATAAGATGGTTATAGTCTTTTCCTCATTGATAGACATTTTGAAATCCTAGTTTAAAAAAATACTTACTTTGGTTTTATTTGCATTTATATATTAACCCCACTTTTCTAATATAAAGGTATTTCATTGGCACGTTCACCGACTTTACAGCTTGTATCCCTTGTCATCGGGCTGCTAGTACCCATCTATTGATCTCCCCGGGGAGTCTGGCAGCCCATATTATGGCACCACAGAATTATACCGCCCTCTCAGGTATCCATTTACACCTGAGTGAAGTGAAATAATGAGGTTAATTGCTTGTTCAAGGAAATTAGCAGTGTCCCTTGTGGGACTCGCACCCGGGACCTCTCGACCAATTACGATATTGCAAGGAGCGATTTTCAGAACATCGTTCATAATTCGATGTGTACTCCAGTTCGTTTAAAAGATAAATCAAAGAAGGTAAATGCTCTCAGTTTTTCGGGCTATGGGATTATCCGAGCATTCTATGTTTCGCCATCAGTCCTAACAATTTTACTGAACGTTCAGGTTTTCATGATTGGTTGAACCAGTGTCACGTAGTTCAATCGGAAAACGTAACAACAGTTGCAGTCGACAACAGTCTTACGATATACATGTAGCGTACGGCGCAATTGGATAGTTTTCCGGTTTTTATATTTTCTGGTAAGGGTGAATTATTTCAAGTCACGCATTATATACTTTAACATTCTGTCTCTTATTGATCCAAACCACGGTTTCCATACAAATTTCTTGCACACACACACACACACACACACACACACACATTAAGATGTTAAAGTTGGCATGTCTTGGACATTTGAATGATGATAACAACTGTCGGTAACGATTCAATAATAACGATATGTAGTAAAGTGATGGAATGTATTAAATCTACACAATTTAAGAATATAAGTAATAATTAGCGGTATGTAATAGTGGTTGAATTCGTGCCGGTTTAACGTTTTCAAAGCCCTCCCCCTCAAATCCCCCTTGGTAATTTCATTGGGAAAAAATATTTTTTGTAACTTATACGTAAATGTTATCGTGAAGTACACTGATGTATTTATTAGTATTTGATGTTCCTAAATTGAATTTATATGTTTTAAAAAAGGGAACTTGAAGAAAACGTTTTCAAATTCAGTTGAATTGAAAATGGTGTGGTGGGAATCTCAATACGCTTTCAATATGCCCCATTCGGGAGTATAATTTCCGGATGGGGGAATCTAAAAACGTTGGGTCTTATTGTTGAACAATAGCAAGTGTACCGGTGTAACATATTCTAAATCCCATGGGAACATGAACACGTTGTCAAATTCCCTCCTCCCGGGCAACGGTTTGAATTTCCAGGTACGGCGTTTTTATGTTCCTGGGTGGAGGGTTGACTTGAATTTGGGGGTCAGTTGAAATCGTTACACCGACTTTACCCAATCTTAAGTCCCCCCCCCCCCCCACAAACAGACTCAACCCGCCAAACTAAGGTATATGTTTGTCGCATTTGATGTTGTCATTCAGAAGTCCCGCACATCCTCCACCAAGATACTTTCGCTTATCTACACCTCGCCTTCTCGCGAGTGAAACTCTTTTTATTTTCTTTCTTTTTTTCTTTCTTTCTTAAGTTTCTTAAGTTTAAGAATCTCCCGCCATTATAGTCCATTGGAGACAAGGCATTATGTGTGGTCTGTGCGCATGCGCAACTTATTCTGAAAATAACACATATACACTGTGTATAGAATATATATGTTTTGTATTAGTAGACTTTCAGTGATAATTAATAAGTGACATATTTGAATTTCATTTTTATCATTAAGTCGAATATCAACATCAGTCTGTAGACCTACGTTCATGACTAGTTAGATTGAACAGACGCAAATGAAGCTCCATACTTGGTAAAATTGATAGATGTAAATCCATTCATTAACAAACATATGCTGAATCAGTTATATCAATCGTGCATTTTGTCCTTGACCGTCAAACTGTGCTCGTACCAGTTGATGTGCCCCTTACAATACCCACAGTTGTATCTATTTGCTGATGTCCATACCGGTTTCAGTGGTAAGAGCCTCCACATTGTGACGTTTGACAAAAGGCCACGAGTCAAGGACTTGTTTCTCCCTTCGTGACTCTAGGTACACATGTTCCAGGATTGGTTGGCTCGGTATAACCCAGACAACATGACCCAGTTATATATATATCATGCCATATGATGCCTAAAGAATACCACGATACTGCAATATCTTACCGTGTGGCATTATTTTATCTATTTAGGATAGATGAAGGCTGGTACATCACATCGTAGAACATATCGAGTCACTATTTTTCCATTATAAATCACTTCAAACTTGAAATAGGACTCTTTTTTTTATATATTAAATTATGTTTTTTGTTGTTGTTTTTTTGTTGTTGTTTTTTACGTCAATCCTTTAAATGACTTCATATTTTTTAAAGAGTACTCATATTTTACCATTAATCGAAGAAAAGGAAGGAAATTTATAAAATCCTCTGATATATCACTACTTCGAGGAGAGAAAGGAAACTAAAAAACATCGTGTACTGCAATATTTCGAGGGCAGAAGGAAAACATACAATCCTCGTGTATTGCAGCATTTCGAGGACAGAAGTACAACCATACGATCCTCATATATTGCAATATTTCGATGATAGAAGGGAAACTATAAAATCCTCGGAAAATGTGAAGTTTTGAGGACATAAGAAAAAATGCTTTTCACGGGTATTGCAATATTTCGAAGACTGAAAGGGAGCTTTAAAAATATAGGGTTGCAATATTTCGTGGACAAGAAGGAAACTATAAAATCATTGGATATTGCGATATGTATAATGTCTTTATTACATACAAACGAACAATTTCGTCTGACAAAATAATGACGATCATTTAACCGCTCTGCGTAGAGTTCGTGAGTTTCAGCGAGTGCATGTCAAAAACACCAGCCTTATAATAGGCATAGAGTTGCTCTGAAAAACAAAAATGCATCATCAGTAATCTTAAATACGATCTCACACTATTTGCAGGCCCGGATTCAGCGTGGGGGACCCCCCCCCCAGCTGCCATGGTCATACAATTTTTTTAGGCTATAAAATCCATTGCTTACATAATGTTTGTGCTGTCTAGAGGAAATCCACACCCTGAGCCCTGAGCCCCCATACTAAACCATTCGCATAACCACCTGACCAACCAGACTCCTATTGATCGTCAAATGGCCCCTGATAATCCGAATTGGCAGTCACCCATGTATGTGTGATAAGCATGTTTTTATTATGCAAATTTAATGAGACGTTCACTGAATAACAGATATTTGCCGAGTGATAGCTATGGACAGGTCGTCTGCCCAAAAGAATTATTGATTTAAAAAATAACTTAAATAATAAATCTCATCAACACAATTTATAATTCACTTTTCTCTACATGTACACAATTTTAAATCTTGAATTAAAAGCGGGTAAATTAACTGCCAGGTTGATGAACTTTCAGGTATTAAAAAATGCCAATTTTGTTTTAGAAAAAAATAAATAGGTAATGGGTTTTTTATCTGCCATATTTTGGGACAATGTATATGTAGATTATGATTACTAATTCAAATCAAATCCAGATAATTAGTTATTGAGCAATCTTACTGATACGCGGTAATGCACAGGAAAACGGATAGTAAAGATTTTATATTAAGTATCAACATCTATTATTACTGAATAATGTGTTTTGTCATTGATTAAACACTTAGAAAAACCAAAATGTGTCAATTGAAACTAAAAATGTACAAAAAAATTGTCACGCGGAAGGGCCACTCACATTCTGCAACCGACCGAACCTAAAACGTGCGCCTGAAGTTTTACTGGGTATCTATCTCTGTGTGAAGAATACTTCCAGATCGACAATAAGACAGTCATGATTAATAAGTTCGAATCTGTTCCCTTCCACATTTTTTGACAGAATAATCATGTTTAACGTGAAAATTGATTTTTTTCTCAGTCTTAAACAAAACTGTCTTTTACACTGTTGATTCCAAAAATGATGATTATTCAATGTAACCACTAATCATTAGTGTACACAAGTCACTTTTGTTAGGTGGGGCCCCAGGAAACCCTTATAAAATATTTAATGCTAGTTTGTGAATGAAAATGCACGATAAGCCCAATTTCTTACCCCCTTTCAGTAATATTATTGTCCCCCACAGTTATTTTAATTTTAATTTTTTTGTTTGATCGGGGTTTGTAAATACAACTGTAATCAAATATGATTGCACAGCAGATATTCAAAAACATGACTCTGCGCAGGTAAAAGATAAAATTCTATCGCTCAATGCTTAAGACTCGGTCCTACTTCGCATTTTTTGCCCCGGGGATGGGATGTACCCCCGATGGAAATAGCGTTGCGAGCAATGTGAAGTCATCGGGAGGCCTCGGGAGAACTGCAAAAATAATTCATTGCTTGCACTGAAAACTTTCCCGATGTTTTATCGGGAAAACAGGTCGGGGAAACATCCGCGGAGAAGCTCCGCGTAAGCATTCACGGAGCTTTCGCGATAAATTTTTTTCCTCCGAGGAATCCCCGATGCTTTTGTTATGTCTCGCAACTTACGTTGTGTTATATGTAGCACATGCCGTTTTTTTTTCTGTACATGTGATGATTAAATAAGTATCAGGGGACATTCGGGGATATTCTGCGAGCTTTTTGTGACACATTCCCGATCTTGTGGTTGAATCTCAGAATATTTGCAAAAAAATCGGCAAGGGTTGAAAAGCGCACTCAGAAAATTGTTTCTGTTTTGGTCAATCTTAGACTGATACGGTCAGAAAGACCATTGGACATTGCTAAGGGTATCCCCTTAAACCCCCCAAAATATTCTCTTGACTTTGTCGCTTAATTCCACTATCAAATTCTCATAATCTCTATAATCTTTCCCGAGACCCCTAGGATGGTTCGCAAGATCCCCCAGTCTACGGGGATATTCCCCCGATAATGTTTCAAACTCGGTGAAATTCCGTGGCACCTTCGCCGATCATCGGAGAAGCTCCCCGATGATTTTCCGAACATCGGGATTCAAGGCCATTGTACCATAGCCGAAACATCAGTTGAATGTTCAACGGACAAATCCCGAAGCCTAATCATTGTCAATTCTCATGGGACTGCTCAGTCTTATTTTGTCTCAAACATCGAGAGCCTTCGGTAAAAAAATTGTGTATTTCCACATCGCCGATGATTATTCTTCAGTGGGACCTAGACACTAGATCCCTGGCCTTCAAGTTTCAAAAATATGTATCGGATTAAAAACAACAACAACAGCAACAACAACAACTTCACTTTAATCCCAAGATACCCTTCAGAATGCATCTTCATCATACTAAAAACATTTTTTCCGGGTGAGCATGCCCCGGATCCCCCTAGCATTCACATCACATTCAGGTTTTGTCCCCCCACCCCCAGCAGAATAATTCTGCAAATACAATACAAAATGATGAAAAAGGTGTACCCTTTTACAAGTCAAAATTGTGGTTGTACAGAATTTGAGATTTTAGGATTGAGAAAAATATCAAATAAAACATTTCCTGCAACGCTGGTCGGGTTTACAGTATTGATTATAAAACAGCAATGGGATCCTAACGAGAAATCTAGAATTTATGTTACACATGATTCATAGAATGAATTCATCTACATAGTTTTAAAATAGAGGGTATATCATATTTTCTACAAAACCTTCATCCTCATAGTTTAAAGACAGAGGGTATAAAGTATTCATTTTGTTCAAAGTATTACACATAAGTTCGTTCTGTTAGCATATGCATAAAGTTTAAACTTTTTTTTTTTATTTTACATCGACTACGAAACCAGTTATCACAACTTATATTAATCACTCTCGATGGCTCTGGTGGCGGCGTTTGTGTTTATTATATGAATATTATCAAATATGAATATAAACCGAATATCTGAAACTTTAAATGTTTGATCAATGAATCTCAAATTTTCAATTGCATGACAACTTAATTATTAAATAAAGACTATATGCAAGGAAAAAAAATTATAATATAGTTTAACATGGAAAATTTTTTTTTATAGCTACATGTTTTTTATAAAATGGAAAAAAAAATAAAAAATACGACATTGACAAAAAGCTGGATTTTGAATTATGGTAGACGCAGCTGTTGTAGTCGCCAAAATACTTTGGTGCAAAGTTAACTAGGTCGAAAAATGCCTGAGTGAAGAATTATGTACGAATTTCGAAAAAAATAGGAAATTCAAACTTACGGAAAAAAACAAAACAAAAAAAAACAACATATGTGTACGCTGGTGAATACAGGTAAATCAAATGACCAAAGTATAACAATCAAGAATCAACATTGACTTCCTCAACTAATTGTTCAAACGGAAACCATTTTATCTAGATCAAATGTTCATACAGAAATAAGCTATGTACTTTTCTGTTTTGTTTCGTGAATAGTTATATTAAAACAACAGCACTACTGCTTGAAAATAAAGATAAAAATAAAATGTAAATGTTTTGAAAATAACAAAATAATTAACGTATGCAACTCTTTTCAATACTGTTAATGTTATGATGCATTTGACATTCATTTCGTACTTTTACTAAATTTGTTTCATATTTTAGATTATATTTTACTTTAACAAACTGTGTATGTTTTTTTTTCATAAGTTGCATTTGATTCATTCGTCAGATTTTTAAAAAAGGAATTTAAAGTATGGTTGCTTGCTTTTTTGCTTTTTTGCTTTATGTATTAGACATCTGATGATAGTGAAATACCTTTTCCCTTAAATTGGTCACTACAATATCACTAGGAAATGTTACGTTTTGTAATAAATTATTGCACAAACTTAAAACCTTTACATAGTTTTATTACGAAATACTCACATGCTGTTTAAACTTACATATATTTAACACGGGATTTAGGTTTTACGAGTAGATACGTTTTCTGCATATTTATCAATTTAGAATTTTGCCATCCGTTGATGGCCTCCGCTTTATCAATCAAAAGACTATTTAAAGAGAGAAGCAGGTCTGTAAGCTATGGTTTGAGAGACCTTTTGAGAGATGAGAGAACTACTAGATTTACTGCCATATATAGGCGTCTTAGCTAAATGCAAAATGACATTCATATTCATATCGTCCTCTCTTGAAATAGCTAAAGCAACATTTTGTGCATATAGGTATGTGCAATAAGTTTAAGACTGCCTATAGTTCCTTCAAATGTATTTCTTAACTCTGAGATAGAAAGGCAAACATTCTAACTTCATAAATCATCAAATGCCATCTAAATTTGGTTTATCATATGATCGAGAAATATTTCGAAAATGGACATTGCTCTTAACCCTTTCCCTCATATAGACTCATTTTGACGCACTCAATAGGTACAACATAAAGCCTGATCTGCAGAAAACCACAGTTAAACCATACCAAATTTAATTGTAAAATCCTCATTACCAGACCACTGAGGAGCAGCGAACAGCATAAAACCTGATCAGCCTGCGAGTTACTCGCAGGCTGATCTGGTTTTAGGCTGTTCGCATAGGTCTTTTCATGGTTTCCTCTATGAGGGAAAGGGTTAATTGCGTTTTCCGACAGGAAATAACGTCACCCCCTTACAGGAAATCAGTATGATTTATTAAAGCCTTAAGATTTATTCCATTTGATTAAGATTTGTGAATTTGACTCCAAAAATTAAAGGCCACTAGCTTGCAAATGTATTTATAACGTAGATGTCTCTCATTAAGAATGATTTATACAGTTATATGTCTTTAAATTTTCGAAACTTTAAATTTTCGAAATTTAAAACACTCAATCGTGTATGTTAGACAAACTTTTAAAGAAACGAAACAATTGTTTTCGTTTCATATATTTTATTAAACCTGTAACCTATTCTTTCTTTCACCTTTACACAGGGCTAATAAATTTTTATTTATAGAATCTTTCAGAATATTCAACCTGACCTTCAATCAGCAACTGCGTTCGAGGAGGATTTGAAGCAAAAACTGCTGATTGAGATGATACTGTTGGTAGTTTGGTATATCGTTAAAGGCATTGTAGTTGTACTTGAAGCTTTAGTTGTTGATGTAATTTTTGTTGTAGTTGTATTAGCACCAAGAATGAGCTTAATCATTTAAATGTCAAGCGAAGTAATGGTGTTAACACCGGACCACGGGGTATACTAATACTTCGAATAGTGCATGCTACTCGAAATATGGTCACTCGGATAAATCGCCATGTTACTGAATAATGATCTGATTATATTTTAAATGAGGTTGATGGCCACTCTTGTCTGTGATATTTAAAAAATCGAAGAATGTGTGTGTTCGTTTAGTGAAATGAAACTGGACCTTGTTGAAAGTAAAACGTGTGATAAGAACTTATTGGAACATAAACAGAAATGAGTTTCAGCAAGTGTATTTCACTATATGCGAGAGAAGAATGAATGCGGTCATTTTTATTACATGTCACAAAAATATTGGAAATATTGATATTATGGGGCACTACTTAAATGCAATAGAAATTCAGGTATCTATTATTGACATTGGAATTTCTTTTAAAGATTTTGAAACATAACTACAGGAAAAGAAAGAACAATCCTTAAAGTACGATGAATTGTCTGAAGTTCTGAACAATTTCTGGCTGGAGACGTTCTCTAAACTAGAAAAGGAAGTAGCTCAGTGGCCTGAGAGTGAAGCAGATTAAGCAAGCAAAGGAATGTCAGACAGAGAGATGTTGAGGAATTCTAAGGCGGCTCACTGGAGAATACCCATTTCTTTCCACTGCGTAGACGTATGCTTTGTGTCAACTTTTAAAGCAGCTCGTTCGAAGATGGTCTATAGAAATAAATATAGTTTTGTTTTCTAATCTCCCTTGTTTATGTTGGCGTTGTCTTTGTTTCCTGATAAACTCGGCAAGAGTAGGTCACATTGTTTTGTCGCAACGATATTTTCGTAAACGCCCACTGCGTGAAAATCTGTTAAAAATAAAATACAGCATCCCCGTAGAGGGTGCTTGCGATACCACGCGACACGTCTCGCAACATGACGTCTTCACTAGTTCCGGGTAGTGATTTCGAAAGTCAGCCTGTGAACTGGGCTTTTGCGCGAAGAGTGAATTTCATCAGCCATTTGGCAGTAAACGAAAATAGAAATTCTAAAATAGGATTTTATAATTCTAAATTTAGGTTCAATACCGGCCTGTGATGTAGAAACCGCCCACTTTTCTTACAATCCACGGTATGTTGCATTGGGTGGCCATGTGTCTGTAGAGTGGTGTAGATATAAAATATGTGCACATTTAATTAGGATGCAAACTAGTATCCTTTCCGGCATGGAAACTATTCCCAGAAATGAAAGATGTTCATACAGTGTTTCATGAGATATAGAGTATGTTTACCACTTAATTATTTGCATTTGTCCATGTTATTCAAACATATGAAGATATAACCTACCATCTTAAAAGTTTGATTTGTTGATAAAGTCAGAATAAGCATTTAAAAAAAAGAGTATATATATTTAAAGATATATTTGCATAAAGTAATGTACTTTTGCACTCTTATTAAACTAGTTTGTTTTGTTAAGTATTGTGTAAATGCATGTACAGAAGTAATTTGTTAGTGAATGTCAAATTGTTCATTTGATGATCTTTCTAACAAAATCAACCCTGTCAATAAATCTTTGCCTTGCCTCTAAAAGGTAATGGATGAGTAGGATACGTACCTAATACAGATAAGCACTCTCCTTTATTACACCCACCCCACCCACAACAGGCAGTGCAGACGACTGTCGCCCTATTGTGGTTGACGTGATTTCCACAGTTATATGCACCAGGGTCCTCGCATCTTATCATTTCCTGAAAAGCTCTTTGTAATAGGATAGGACAGATCTGCAAAATATGAATTAAATAAATACAATGTCATCATGGAAATGCTATGCTACGCATTTCGACCGGATTTGATATATTTAATGTGGTGTGTCTTGCGCCTTTTTGTTATTGCCAGCATGCGCGGGTCTCGGGTAGAAACAGAGATACATGTACATATATATCCTTACACCCACAGCAATACCAGGACCTTAGTCCTTTACTGGCATCAGTAAGATACAACAAAAGTAAAAAATAGTCAGAGTACTGATTATATATATATATATATATATATATATATATATATATCTAACTCTGCTTGTTTAACTATATAACATACCCTTATAACCTAAGACATTTTAGTTGAAGAAAGTTGAATAAAAACATTGGGCATATTTTTTTTTATCAATTTCATCTGGGAGAAACATAAACGACTACCGGTTATAAACATTATAAACATTTATAATTTTCCAAAGTTCGTATGCTAAACTTCATATCAAGTTACAGTAACATATGACTTTCGATATACACTACAACGGCAACAAGAAATAAACTGATACCGCATATATTAAGTGTATTACTGAATCATTTATTCAAACATTATATATATTTTGCGTAACGTTGAATGTTTTCGCTATTTGACGTTTCGCTAAGTCGACGGAATTTCCGTTGTTTTATAGTTATTTTGATGTGTTAGCTGAAGCGTTGATATAATAACAAAGTGGATACATTCTATAGGTTGTCATTGATTATACAACAATATCAATGTAAAACTTTAAACAAACAGGTGCTACATGAAGTTGCTACTTACCTCTTTTCGCATGCATCCAAACACATACTCGCTATTTCCAGATGAAACCCTCTCCTGAGTGTAACACACCTATAATTTGATGTATTGAAATAGATTATAAATATTTTAACGGCTGCGTTAGAGGCCGACTATTGTAGACGATAATCCTAATTAAATTTAGCAGCTATAATAAACATTCAAGAAAAATCTTTTCCTTCTACGTTTGGTCTCTATTTAGCAAACACTTTTTCAAATGTTTATAACAAGTATGATATGGTACCGTCTTTAGTGGCTGCATTGTTGGAGCAATGGCTACGGGAGCAGGAGGTCGTGTGTTCTATCCCCGACAGCGACATTATATAGTTACTAAAACGGTACTGGTAGCCCCCTGATTGGCAGCATATATACAAGTTTACCCCAAGACGGATTGTACGTATATTTTTATTAGTAGTAGCAGTATAGTTAATAGTATTGGTTATGGTAGAAGCAGTGGTATCAGTATTAATAGTTGTAGTTTTATGTTGTAGTTTATCAAACGAAAATGAAAAGGCAGATAAGAAGGAGACAAGGAGGAAGAGAAAAACAGAAAAATATGAAGAAAATGACGGCGACTTCATCATGCTGGCAGACAGTCAGTGTAGAGCAGTCTTTGGCATTTTGTACTTCCGCCTGCTGGGACTGTGTATGGTCACAGAAGTAACACTGCGCCTCGTTGATGTTCTCTGTAAGATTCAAATAGAGCATGCTATATAAAAATGCATAATTCATACAATATACGATAATAGTTTATGACCTTTTCATAAACATGTATAAAATGAACGTGACTTATTGAAAACGAAAAAAAAAAAAGCATAAGAAAATGACGTGTGTAAACAGTACTGATTTAACAGTTGTTAAGAAATAATAATATGTGCCTTATACATATGATTCAATAACCATAAAAAATATTAATAGCAATATGTTATTGATAATAAAATTTTCAATAATGTGATGATGATGATGATATAACTATATTGGATAATTATATTTAATAATTATATCATCATGATGATAATATTGATAATGGTAAATAAAGCTAAGAAGCATTACTATTTATGATTCCACACAGGTATTGGTTGCAGGAACCGTTATTGCCATCGTAGGAATTACAGCATCTGTACACACATGTATAAAAATATATATAAAAAACAATTCCTAAATACGTATATGAAGCTTATATATGTGGTCATCAGTTACTGAAAATATTATACGAAATGAATGTGCGAGACTCTGTCAAGTATTGTATTATTATTATTTCTGTTGTCAAGTTAATTTTCATTAAACGATGATATTATTTTTGCGTTACACTACATAAAAAAACATTTTATTTTTTATGTTTCTGTGCACTTGACTGAAGTTGTTCTGAACAACACATACTCTACAGACAGTGCGCTTCATATTGTATTTAGCTTACAGGCTGTCACTAAAATGGCTGCTTTAAAATCATTCGCCAAATACCGAATCCCCATAAATTCATTTCTTAGACATCACTTTGTTCATAATATTTCCCTGAGACTGATTTTAAAATTATATTTATTTTTAATCTTTTAAAACTATATTGACGTGAGAAGTTATAGAGCCCGCAATCTGTCCCATATGGAAGAAAACTCTAGAAGTTTCTGTTTAATACGATTTATATTGTTTGCGATGAACTGTGAATATTATTGAAATCTTCATGAGCGTTTATTTTAAGGTTTCATGATTATGTTCATGTCTTAAGTTTGTGTTTAAGGGAACATTAATATCTTAATCATAAATAACATTATGACTATGACTTGACTATTTGAGTTTATCGTCGCTTCGACAGTATTTCAGTCATATAGCGACGTCCAGCTAATTACAGGTGGAGAAAGACCCTGAATGCACGGAAGCATCCGGGTAGAACCACCGACCTACCGCAAGCCAGTTGGAAGGCTTAATAACATTAAAATTGATAGCGTATGAAAACACTAACTACATGTAAAACCCCCTTTTTTACCACATCTTTAAATTTCAAATTCTATTTCATATAGCCAACCAATTCAAACATTTAGAGCGCGCTCTTTAGAATTAAATTCCGTAAAATGACCTATGAATAGGCAAAAGTAAGACTAAATGTATATTCCTCATGATTTAGAAACTGCTCTCGGATGCTTCGGTAATTTGCTCTTTACGTTGAGGCAAGAATTATTCATTGACATTACCAGGCCCTAAAGTACTGGTTCAACCCAGGAAAACCGTCGAGAGGGATTAGTATAAGTTGCAAGAACTTGTTTCTCAATCGACGTAAAATAAATAAGTTTAAACTGAAGGATCCTATTTCTGTACAACTTCTGTCACGAAACAATAATATGATGAAGAAAATATAAAACACTGCATAACCCACTCGGAGCACACCATCAGACCAGTGCCTGTCTGTCTTTTTCCGAAACCGACGCCGGATGTCTTGTCGCAAACCTGAAGTAGATATAACTGCTTTATATAACAATGGAAGATCGCAAAGAAAACTCTCATGAAAGCACAACTCTTTGCAACTGTTACCTCTGAGAAGCGAAAGTCTAATTTCCAGTGAATATTGGGCATTTTTAGCTTTAAGAGCGACATATTCAAGTATTGGTAAACGACAGTTTTCCTAGTAGTCAGAGAAACACCTATTTTGTATGACCTTCGTATAAATATAAGATTTTACTATAAAATAAATGTCTTAAACTAAAATAAACAAGTACTTCAAATAATATTGTCATGCCCTTCTTTCCATAGTTTTCTTTTGGGGGACACCGTGGTTCAGTTGTCACATAGCCTTCCTGTGCACCAGGTACTGATCCAACCCAGGAACCGTACAGAGGGATTAGTATAAGTTGTTATAACTTGTAAACCAATCGACGTAAAAATGTTCAAATGTTAAATTTCTCTCATTACTTTGAAAGCTATATCTTATATCGTGACGTATTTTATTTCATTTGAAGTTATTTATTGACAACAACAACAACAACAACAACTACAAAAGAAAAAAAAATCAAAATATGCAAATCTTCTATCGTTATTGAAAAGAAACTCAACCCATTTAATGTGTATCTGATGACTTCTCCCTAAACTCGTAGGCCACGGATTAAAACATGGATAACGGACCTTGCAAGCAACTTAATTCATTAGAGCTCAGAAAAAGGTTTTGGAAGATGTTTTGAAATCTTAATTTATTCAGATTTTAGATACATTCCGCCAGGTTGAAAAATCAATGAAACCGCAGTTAAATAATAAATATTACAGCATAATGTAGAAAATTAAAAACACACAAACACTATACATATAGCCGTATCGGACATGTCTAATTTACGACCCACGCCAAATCTGCGGTCCCAGTATGTATAGTGCTTGAAATGGGTAAATTTAAATGAAAATTGTAGCTTCTGTTGTAAATATGTTCCTAAATTTATACATATTATCAATACAAGAAGAATACCATACTCCTAAGTCAAGCTACGTTATCAAGGGAAGTAATAACTATCTGGAAGGTTGTAAATACCGGGATCTGTACCTTAATCCCGTTCCAAACAAAAAATTATCTGTGCCCTGAATTGTTTCGTTTTCATTTTCTTGTTGTCGCTGCTGATGATGTTTCTTTTACAATGAAATTAACAACGCCTTAGTACTGCTTACTGTCTGGAACATTTCATGCATCTTGCAGACCCTAACACTTCCAATAATTATACAAGAAAGGAATTACCTGTTGTAAAATGTATCGTTATGATCTATAGATTATTAATTTATGGCATCTCAAATCATCATTATATAAAATGTCTACTATAATTGAAGCATTTTCTGTACTTTTTTGATTATTTCTGAATATTTTGATGATATAAGTTTCTTTTGTTATTTTTTTATTTTTGTGAACTTTAGAATCTCTGAACCAAACGGCCTACTGCTGAGGAAATTTGTCAAAATGGGATGTATTATTATTGCCTAGTGGAAATATTTAGACCCGACGATTGTAAAAGATGCATGCACATGTTGATAAAATATTCTGAATGGCTTTACTTCATGATCACTTTGGAAGTAAACAAAAATGAGGACAAGTGTCTTACGTCAATAGACCTGCATCCAGCGTTGTATACGACTGCCATCTGTCCCGTGACTATGGAGTCCATATAACAGTTCTGTACAAAATAGATATTGAAATATTACAGAAACAAGAACGTCATACAGTCATTAAATGAATGTTTATGGATAAATAAATACACAATACGATATATTTAATTGATTACATTAATAATAAGATAAAATAAATAAATATATATATTATAAATGAGCAAATAAAAGAAAATCAAAACGAAATAAAGAAAATTAAAGAACAATATATACACAAATGCAATAAACAAAAGTGGTTTAAGTTGCGGATCACTAACATTTGTTGCATCACGAAATATCTTAAATTAACTGAAAAGTTTATGTATTATCAAAAATAATTCAATATCATTTCCATTCGACTAGAGTTGCAATTGTTCTCTTGGTCAGTCAGTAAGAAAATTTAATCATATATATTCAATCTATTGACCTGAAGGAAAATCTCTTTTCGAAATGTTTCGCAATGTGCAGGGCAGGACTCAACCCTTTACCTCATAAAATTCATATTCAAACTTATGACTTGATAAATATAAATTGTGTATATTTTAAATTGTAATGTAACAATGATTTTTCTTTGGTTGTGCAAATTGTGTAGAATCTGAACTACCCTATTGCTTGACCCAAATTAAGCGAGTTTTCTGTATGCCAGCGAGTCATAACCCGTCCAGCTGAGGTAAAGAGCTAAATTCCCCATGTGATCAGTGGCATGAATAGAAATGTGTGTGAGACTCTCTATCGTGTACCTTGTTATTAGTCGACCAATGATTGTCCATTTTTCAGCACACCAGTACATTAGTACCGAAATGATACATGTAGCAGAATTTATCGCAATTCGTAGCAAAGAAGCGGGATAATTACCTCACCGACACCACAGAAGGTCTCAGTGTCACAGTCGCTCAGATCTCTCGCTTGTCTGCAAACTCGGCATTTCAATCGGGGATCGGGTGTGGTACAAAGAACTGGAGTGTGATTAACATCATGCCCACATTAGTCACGAACACTATTATTTTAGTCATACTGTTGCGATTATCCAGGATTCGAAATTCCTAGAGATTTTAATAATTTCAATTTTCAATGATAAGATAAATATCCCACAACCGAAGCCATCATTCTGTTTTCATTTGCTATCGGAAACGCTGACAAAGAAAACAAAGTAAATTCGGAATCCGGTTAAGAATGTAGTGATGTGATTTAAAATTAACGGCATGCCTGTTATGTGATAAATGAATAGTGACATTTTAAGAAAAACTGATGATATTTTATTTAATGTTCGAGAGACAAGTTTCTTGATAAATATAAATTTTAAATTAAAAATTTAGTTTGACAAGGTAAATGCTAAAGTTAAAGTAATAATTTGTTATACAGTTTGTTTATAGTTTTTTTAAGGAGGGTAGTACACAAAATATCAAATGTAATTTATGATCTAATTCATGCAGGAAATGTGAATGTTTGCAGGAGCATGCGCACTATGATCCCTTATATCTTACCTTGCAGTACCATGTACGCTAATGAAAGAAGAGCTATGATATCTGAAAGCAAGGAAATATATATAGGTGAAATGACATTTACCTTTCACAATTTGTCCTAATTAATCGTTCAATAAAATGCTTGTCTTCGTTCAAAATTTGAAAATATATATTTATTGCCTAGAATGAAGCTAGAGAAAAAAAGATTTAGTGGTGATCTAATCGCATTATGGGCGGAACTAATTGAGGCAAATGATTACAACAAGTTTTTGTCAGCTAAAAATATAAATATACCCAGTGAAGCTAATTCTGAACCGCACATAAGGCGTAAAACACCATTTGAACACTGTCAAACGAAAGGCGTTCCGTATTGCGAAGTCGAAGACAAAGCTGTAGGGCGTACGTGACAATTTGTATGTATGTTACTGCTTATATTTTAAGTTTTATGAATTCATTGCACCGCTCCGCCTCGCGTCGCTAAAGATAAATTCAAAGAAAATTTAAATATGAACGATATCTAATACATACAAAACTAATGAGTACTTTATGAGTACTCACAGTTGCATTTTAAAGTTTTGAAATGTTTATAAATTATAGTTGTTATGAACTGATGTTTAAATTAACAATCTGTTTCCTGTGTTAACCAGTACTGATCTTAGTACCGTTTGTTCTTTACGTATACTTTAATAAAGTTGCAGAACAAGATGTCAACTTACTTTATTCGATAAACGGTTTGATACAGAGGAAGCAGAGACTTCGTATTAAAAGTATACCACAGCAACACATGCTTTTTCTGACGTCACAATAAAGAGAGGTAATCTTGTCAATCTTTATTTGCAGATGTCATTTCTGTCTATCTTAACGAAGACTACACATACTAATTATATATTTTATTCACAATATAGTTTATACTGATATATCACAATACTAGAAAAGTTGTTGTTGAACATCAAGATGTTTAACTAACATTTTAGCAATATCGGACGGCAACATTTAAAACCAACGGCATTCAGAAGTTATTAAGGACAACTCTTTGTTGATTTAAATCACTTTAAACTATATAGCATTCTAAAGCTGATATAATGCTACCGTCTTGTAGAATGTAAAGGCCCCTTCGATAATTCAATATTACGACACTCCGCCATTAAACCTTTTCAATCATTCAACATTACGTCACTTCGCCATTAAGACCACTTCAATTATTCAACATTACGACACTTCGCCATTAAGATTATTCAACATTACGTCACTTCGCCATTAAGATCACTTCAATTATTCAACATTACGTCACTTCGCCATTAAGTCCACTTCAATTATTCAACATTACGTCACTTCGCCATTATGACCACTACATTTATTTAACATTACGTCACTTCGACATTATGACCACTTCAATTATTCAACATTACGTCACTTCGTCATTAAGATTACTTCAATTATTCAACATTACGTCACTTCGCCATTATGACCACTTCATTTATTTAACATTACGTCACTTCGCCATTAAGACCACTTCAATTATTCAACATTACGACACTTCGCCATTAAGACCACTTCAATTATTCAACATTACGACACTTCGCCATTAAGACCACTTCAATTATTCAACATGACGACATTCCGCCGTTAAGACCACTTCAAATATTCAACATTATGATCGCTACGACCACTCTAACATTAAGATCACTTCAATTATTCAACATAATGTCAACTTCGATCTTTTGACCACTTTATTCAGGACCCTCTCTCCCTATTTGTCAATTATAAGATCGCCTACGCGAAAGTTCTTTGTCATCATTCACGACTCTCTCCGAAAATCACACGGAAGATTCCGGAATGAGGCGAATTAATATGATTGCTGTTAGCAGCAAAATATCAACTGTAAACAATTACATTTGTTAAGGTTAGTCTTTGAGATAAGATGTTCGCGTGTCTTACACTATATGAGATTTAGGGCACTGGCAAACCTTCGCAATAGCGTTATCTATTTATCAATTTACCAAATAATATCATATATGTGCATATGATATTTGAATGTTGGTCTATTTCGCCTTTAATGTAAAACTTAAAAATCGATTTGTTCGCAGAAATAAATAATCGAAGAGGCATTTAATACGATATGCTAAAAAAATAAACTTTAAGATGTTGAAAAGAATGTTTTGCGAAGCAAAGGGAGAAAGAGCATAATTAATAAAGACATCTTTGTTCATCATTGATAACCTGATGGGCATCATTCGGTTATAGTAAGCTAAAGTTTCAGAGGTCATATGCAGTTAATACATAAAGAATTATTTGTTTAGAATGTATATATAAAACATGGGATATTAATATTGATTCATAATAATTTTGTCGATAGAAAGATTCCAAATATTATGTTTATTACACGTGCACATCTAATGGGAAACTGGAAATGTGGATAAGGAAGAAAAATAAAGTTATTCTAAAAACTTAAAAATAATTATTGACTTACACTTCATGTTTTTGTCCTGAAAAGGAGAAAACACAACCAGATTTTAACACATTTATAGTATTTCCAAAAATGTAAGTATATTTGTACTGTCCAGTCATAAAATTAAAACACTTCCAATACCAGGAAAAGAAAAACATTTTAAAACTATCACATTAAAATGCTAAATTACTGTCATATAAACAAGAATATTTCCGAAAATTTGCAATTTCAGGAGAGCTGATTGTACTTACCTAGTTAAGTGTTTAGCTTCCAATGAAATAAGTGTTCTTTTTATCCAAATCACGGCTGGGGTCAAATATACTTGAGGAACTAATGACTTTTTAAGGCTGATAAGTCAGATAAGGCGGAGATATAGGTCAAACATTCTCGGCTTTACGCACATTGAACATAGAATCTTTGGTCAAGGACATCGGATAGCCGTTCGGATATTCTCGGTATTTTCCGGACAACGACGTCACTTCCACTTTATGTAAGATGTTTCAGACATATACAGCACGATGAAGTACCGATGTGAGAGGCCGTTCAGAGACATTTCCTTCATGCTTAATTCACTTGTTTGTATCAATCAGCCATTAAACAACGAAGTGTGGGAAGTAGTGTAATAATTGATGAAGAAGAATAAAAAAGGAGAGAGAGAGAGAGAGAGAGTATTTTTTTTTTAGATGTAACTTAGTTTTAAAATTCCTGGACAAATCCTAACCTAAAGAATACCATCGCTAAATGTTTCGTTTAAATATCCCAGCTTGTGGAATACAGTTGAAAGTATGCATTCATATGGAAGGATGCAAGCTGGCAATTGGTGTTATCAAAAGGACAATAACACATTTACCTCAAGAATATTCATGTACAAAATTTATGATTTGATGAGTATTGATATTTAAATGGAACATGAAAGGAAAATAATTTTTCTTTGCTGTGCAAACTGTATAGAATATGGTTACATGAGACACTTGGGGTACTTTTAATAGTAAGGTAATGTTAAAGACCTTTCACACATAAGATCTCACTCACACTACACAAATGTACACGTCCAACCAAAGAATCAAGTTTTGGCAATACTTACTGTGTTATCACTTGTTATGCTACAGTGTAATGTTCTGGTCATTTACTACTGTCTCACGTGCACACAGCCTGCTTATACAATAGGGACACAACTGTAGTATCAACCGGATTTAACAGCTAAGTAGAAGGATGATTCTAGATTTAACTAACACCATTAAAGGTACACTTTTATTCCCGCCATTACAGTACAACAACAACAACAAAATACAAAGGGAGTTCACTCTACCGTCTTGATTAATACAGAACAGTCATACATGAGTTATTTCCCATTATCCATAATACACTACAATAATTAGTGTATAACTTTACAGACAAAGCTTTCAATATTTATAGACATATCATAATGATAATAAGATATCTAAATTACCATTTATACCTTCAATACTTAGTGTTCTTAGTCATATTATTATTTTTTAACTGTATCTACCAGAATTTTATGAATTTACAAAGTTAAGTTAATTTTCCTGAGGTATTGAAATTCATATTGAATCTTTGAATTTTAGAATGTTAAAGTTTTTATAATAGTAACCTTTTATGTATTTCTTCCTACTCTCAGAAAAGTATTTACATTTGAATTGGTAGTGGAATTCATCTGCTACATCATTTTTATGACATAAAGTACATTTTCTATCAGCATCATCAATATTTGCCCACCGAGCTGTTTTGCAAGGGAAGTGTTGGTTACCAGATCTGAACTTTAGATTCTTATTGCATTATTTTGCTTAAGTTTAAGTAGGAAATTTTCTATTTGTATTTTAACCTTGAATTAGGAACAGTTAAGTCCTTTTGTAGATTGCTGCGGGTCATGATGCCATTTCTGTAGGGCTTGATCTATGAGCGTTTGATTTATTGGTTGTTTTATGTACATTGTATTTCTTTGTTGTTTCATTTTGTGTTACCCAGTAGTTCATTTAACCTGTTCATTTAATATGTTCGTGATACTTTATATCCATTTCGATTTAAAGTTTGGTGTTCATCTAAGATACCTTCAATACATGAAGATTTGCCTTTTTTTATTAAATATTAATACATTTTATAACCTCATCGTTATTTTTTTTATTTAGAATAATCACTATCTTCATTTAATATATCAGTGTCCAGTTCAGGGTATGACTTGTGTAATTGATGATTATTATTGTTGTCAAAGTAATCATGCAGTTTGTTTGATGTGTTGTTGTCAATGTAATCACGCAGTTTATTTGATGTGTTGTTGTCAAAGTAATCACGCAGTTTGTTTGATGTGTTGTTGTCAAAGTAATCATGCAGTTTGTTTGATGTGTTGTTGTCAAAGTAATCACGTAGTTTTTTGATGTGTTGTTGTCAAAGTAATCACGCAGTTTGTTTGATGTGTTGTTGTCATTTGTGTTATTTAACTCCTACTTACATATATCAGTAATATTGGTTTTAAAAGTAAAATCAATTTTAATGTATTTGAGAGTGACCATCACTCATTAGGTCATCCGCTCATATAAAAAGACCGATGGAGCTGTAATCTTTTACTGAACATATGAGTTTACCTATGCATTTTTGAAAGTCATCTCTTCAGTTTTCTTAGCATTATTTTCGTTAATTTACAATAATGGATTCGTGTTTTTCAGTGTATCAATCAATTTATATCCGTGACTGTTTTTCATTTCATCAAGTGATTCACGTGCTAGAACCTAGAGGGATACCTAAGCTTTGCACCTTCAATATTTGATCAATGTATGTATTTGTAAAGACATCAAAGTCAAAATTGTTTCCTAAGAAGTCAATCGCACATGTGTAATCTGCAATTTTGGCGTGAAAATCACCCACTTAATATTGTAACAGGAAAGGACGACACCGCACCCCACGGGTGGATCATGTAAGCACAACACAAATGCCGAGTGAGTTAACCAAAGTTATTTATATGTAAATTGTCTTAGCATAGGTGTTCATATAAATGTAAAAGTATATTTGTGCTCATAGTCGACCACCAACGGTAGTCTTGTCTGTTTCACACAATATATAATGTGACCTTCAACGAGAGTCTTAAATTGTTCTGAGCACAAACCGTCAACGACAGTCAAATGAGCAATATAATAACATACAATTTATTTAATATATCTCCTAGGTATTTGCTTACTTATTTGATTCTAATTGGTAATGACTTATGGTTGGAGGGAAAGCACGTGTTAAATTCAGCCAAATAATTATATTCCGCGAGTCTGTCCGACTCTTACTGACCCCAAGCTGGAGTGACTAATTGCACGTGCTCCCCTGCTTTTATAACCCCGTAATGTGACTGCAGATTCCCATACTCACCAATACATATCAATTATATTTCTGGAACCAGCATAAGGATGTAGATAATTGAACCATCTGATTGGATAATTTTACAATAACAATATGGCAGACGAAAAAGGCAACGTATTCAATAGTTAAAGGGTAATTCCTGGGGAATACCCATATTTGCTGGCCGTATAAATGATTTCCCAAACTAATTGGAATTCTAAGTGTAATTAAATAACATGTACATGGTAAATACAACATTTCTATTTAATGTACCGGAGAGGAGATAAAATACAATGATGAGCAAATGACAGGCATTCACGAACGACAACTCTGCTACAATACATTATTTCATTAGTATATTTCATGTTTATTTGATCTGATTCGAATTCATCGTATGGCTCGTACTATAGAATTTTGATTGTATAGCTGGGATATATACAAAACCTATGATAACATTTTACTTAATAGTACTCTTTTTTTATTTTGAACCATAACACATAATCTGAATTTGAATCAATGAGTTCTACTTCATCAGCAATATTTTTACGAATTCTGATTTTCTGAGATATTTTTCTTTTCTTTGCTTGTTAACCAATATAAAGTTGTCTAATTATATTACATCGTGTTTATCAAGTTTTGTTTTCACTACACCAAGTACAACAAAATTATTGGAGAAGATAAGGATTTTAGTCCACATAAGTTTAACTGTTAATGCCAACACCAACTCCAGTTAATTAACATACAGTGTATTACACCAAGACACAACGTCGTTAAGAAACAATTATGCCGTCATGACGTTGCCAACGACGTTACTTAATGTTGTTTCATAAAAGAAGAGTATTTTAACTTAAAACAGAGTTACCTAACGTGTTAACATACAATTAACATTAACATGGATACACTTATTGACCTTTATAGTGTGTTATTGTTTCCATATGTTACACAGTTTATATACTCTGTTTTAGTGTTTATGTTTCTGGGCGTCATATTCTCGCCACTATTCCATGAGTGTGTTTGGGGCGGTGATCGGCGGTTCTTGGATTGAGATTTTGGTGGTTGACTGCTTTTCTTTCTCCAGTAGTGCTTGTGCTTGGCATTTGGTCGGGGGTGGGTGGTTATCACCCCTGGAGGTTCCGGTGAGTACCTTCCACATTTCCGCAAAGCTGCCTTCGTTTTCGTCGCCCGATTTTGAGCAGGTTTCATTGTCGATCGACATAGGTTCTTCATTTTCACGTTGTGCATGAAATATATTTATTGCTCTCAGAATCTTTCAAAGGATCTTTAAAGAAACGTAAATTACTTCTTCACGAACTAGTTCATATTTTGGGCCGTCTATCACTTTTCGTGTATTTTTTTCCGCACCACTTTCATTGTACCTTATATTTTTGTAAACAATATACGTTTTCATCTCATGTCAGATCGAGCCGCTTTTTATACGATTAAATAATCGTCAGTATCAGACAAGTATATCGGAGGATTATAATAGGTATTTAACTCTTTTTAGATATAATCACCGGTAAAGTTTTTATTTCTCACTGTTTAAATCAATACACAATCTAATTTATCTGCTTCTTGTGTCAAAATTGTTTTTATCATGAATTTCTAACTTTCACACAGTGATCACGTGTATTGAAAGAGGTTTTTTTTTTCAAATGCGTTTTCATAACAGTTTAAATATAAAAAATAGGCCAGTTTCCAGGTTATTGAGTTTATATTTATATCTATTCATTTGCCCTGAAGATGTGAGCAAGGTTTTATATTCATTCATCTAGTGACAATTACTCAGTTTTTTTTTCAGATTGCAGAAAGTAGACAAGAATTTGAATATTGGTGTCCCATTTCAAGGAATATGTTTGTGGATGTTTAATTATTAATTGTCAACTTTTTTGAGATATTTTCATCTAATCTAAGAATATATATATATATATATATATATATATATATATAAACAATCAAAAACATAGGGTGTTGTTATTAAGTGTGTGTGTGTGTGTGTGTGTGTTTGAAGCGTTTTAATACCCTTTAAACTGCAAGATGCAAGATTAATATATTTAAAGTTTCAAAAAAGAAATAAAAAAAAGTTGAAATATTATTTAAATATGTTATATTTAAATATCACTTAAATATTCTTAAAATTATTTGACAAGATACATCCTAAGTATTCTGATTTTTCTATATATGAAATGTACACCACAATAAACAGAAAATAAGATAAACAAATCATAACTTTGTTTTATCTTATTTATTTACTTCAATATGGAAACAAAGTTTTTACAATTTATACTAATTCCTATCTACGGTTCCTTGGCTGTACTGTTACTTTGTTCCTTAGGATAAAAACTAGGTATGAAAATGATAATTAAGGATATTATTTAGAAATGCTGGTTCGCTGCTGAGCAACCAAACGAACAAAAAGGCCCCTTCTAATATTTACCTTTGGGGGTTGGGGCATTTTTTTACTTTTTTTTCTGATAATTTCATCTATGTCAAACTGCATTAATGGCATATTAAAAAATGTGGTGTTGAAAATAGCCATGTGCGAGTATGTGAGCTTGTGTGGATTTAGATTACTGAAATTGAATATATGAAATAGTCCTAAAAATCAATGTAAATTTATTTTAACACCAACTTTCAAACTTACAATGATTTTTCTCTCTATATATATTTCAATCATATGCATTTGCATTCAACAATTGTTGTGTGTTTAAGTAAATTAAGATTCATATCCATGATATTTTAAAGGAACATTTCGGCATTGTATCCCATATTTGTCATTATATAGATCTATTGTAGATCTTCTCAATCAAAATGCCACATACAAACAAACTCTCTCTCTCTCTCTCTCTCTCTCTCTCTCTGATGTATACTTTCACATCGCCATTGGCTGAAAATAGACAATCTTGAGGTTTTCAAGCACCCTAGCTGAACTTGTCATTTTATTTTCTGAATAATAACGTTAAGTCTGGAAAATATCTCTCATAAACAAAATGGCTGTAGATCTTTTTTCAATGTCGTCGTTAACGGACTATATTGGCGTTGTAAAGGTGTCGTTGAAGAGCAAAAGGGTTGTAGGAATGTGACACTCCTACTGTACATGTATTTGTATTACCGGGAAGCAGTGATACAGAGTAACGGTAATTCGAAGCTTCGCGGCTAGTTTGCAAATTTTTGTTCTTCTAGCTCACGATTTTGTAATACCGCGCAATTATGCAAAATAGCGCACTCTTTGATTAATTCAATTGTCGATATATCCTTTTAGTTATGGCCTTACAAATTCAATCTCTATTTGGTTTTGATACCAAATTTTTTTAATGATATATTCCTCAGAATATATCATTTATGACAACAGCAATGTTCCGTTCATAGATACCTATCACGTGTTTTTTCCAAATATATCCTATCGCAGTATATACATCAGTGCTGCAACACTTTGATCTTTTTCTCGGAAGAGCCCATGGACCTTAAATTTAGGGGAAATTAACCCCTGCATATTGTTCTTGCTTAATGAAAATTAAATACATTGTCGTGGCGATATAATGGACAAGTCTTTGCTCAAGACTGGAGTGTATGCATGTCTGCTGTTCAGGGTTCATTCAATAACTTATTATTGAACGACTAACGACTGCCTTTTATTATTCATTTTTAAAGTAAGCCAGCAATGAATCAACCTATATACATATTGGGCATAAATTGTAATATTTTTGTCAAAAATCAATACATTGCAAACTTATTCGTTATCTGAGAAGGTCAGTTCTTGTAATATAGCAAGGTGAGCAATCATCAATGTGAAATGCATTATTGCTTTTCATTCTTTACACCTGTTATGGCATCTTGCATCTAGGTAGTTCTGTATTTCCTTCACTGATGGCTTAAGATCAGTTTGACTGTATTTCAAATATGTTATAATGAATATATGAAGAAAACTGAAATCTACGAGTATTTCAATATTTCAAGGACAAAAGAAAACTATAAACTCCTTGGATATTATTATATCTCGAGGACAGAAGGGAAACCATAAAATCTAAAAGTATTGCAATATTTCGAGGACAGAGAGGGAGTTATAAAATCTTCAGAAATTGCTTTAGGTCTAAGACAGAAGAATTATATATACGTATTTGTTTATTAAATACAAACGGACAATTTAATGACAGCTCTATTTAACCGTTCAGCGTAGAGTTCGTGAGTTTCAGCGACTTCATGTCAAACACCCCGGACTTATTATAGGCATATAGTTGCTCTGAAAAACAAAATTGTAGAGTCGTGGCCTTATTTCTCGAAAAAATCCTTAAATACGATTTCAAACTAAAAAATATACCCACCATTGTTGAATTTTACGGCCATTTTCCAGTTTGGACGAAAATACTAAAAGGCATTTATATTGTTTTGAGAACAAGAGACCAGACATACGTATCATAAAACGTTCAAATTGAGATTTTCCTCCTCTCTTGTTGAAGATTTATTATTCCGTTATTTATTGACCTAGATAAAATAATTATTGCTATATATATATACATGCTCTGCGGAAATTGTGGTTGTAAAGAATAAGAGATTTTAGGGTTGAGGAAAATCTCAAATCAAATATTTTGTGAAACGCAGGTGGAATTTGTTTTTCTTAAACACATGATTCATAAAATAAATCCATCTACAAGTAAGAAAGTATATTATATATTAATATGGTTTTTACTTAATTGGAAAACAAGTTCTTATAACTTTATATAACTTTCTCGATGTCTGGGTCGGACCAATATTTTGCGCCTGGGAAGGTCATAAAAATCCTTTCCCCTAACAGGGTACGAACCCACAACATGCGGATCCGCAGTCGGGTATGCTACCACTTGTCTACGAAGCCCTTTTTAAGACAAGGGTATGAACGGCTCTGTCCTTCCCTTGCCAGCTCTTGAAATACTTACTTCAAGTATTTATCATTAGTTCTTTTTAACCCAATCATTCATTATCATTTTGTTAGAATAAAAGCCAATTTAATTAATGATATTGATTTAAACTAAATATCTGAAACTTTAATTGGTTGATTAGAATTATTTTTGCAGGACAGCATAAGTTTTAAAATAGACTATATGTTCGTAAAATAAGTTGATTTTTGATTAAATATGGAAGGCTTGAACACGTCCATACTATATAACTCTTAGAGCTACATGTTCATTGTATAATATAAAAATATAAATGCAACTTTGGCAAAACGTTTTATTGAATTATGATAGTCGCAAGTTTTGTAGATCCCAAACCTATTTTGGTGCAAAGTGAACTAGGACGAAGATGCACTAGTAAAAATATGTATCAAAACAATATTGACAAAAATAGTTATTTGAAATTTAAACCCAATGACAAGCGTATTACAATCAAGGAGCATTGTACAAAAAGATAAAATATATCAGTATCATTTTATCCAGAAGTAATATTTATTTTTTTTAATAGTAAGGTTTTGGATATTGAATCAGGACCCACAGCTTGAGAATAAAAAGAAAATGAAAATTTATTGAAAAAAAAACAAACAAAAAAAACTGCATGCAACCCCTTTTTTTAACTGTAACTGACAAAATACATTTGGCATACATTTTGTACTTTTACTTTTATTTCATTTAGTAGATTATATATGTCACCTTTATAAACAGATTGATTTTTTGTTAGATGTTTTCCATATTTTGCATTTGGTTCATTCGTCACTGAGTTTTTATTATGAAAAAAATTTTTTTTTTTATGTTCGATATAAATCTGATCATATACTTGCATTATATATACTAATTGATTATGCCAAGATTAAAGCCCTACATTGTTTTTCACAAAAAAACAACAACTCAAAAGCATTTTCAACTTACTCGTATTTAACACAATGTTGAAATTAAGATACGTTTTCTGTGTATTGATTTATTTTAAATTAGGATTTTGCGACCCGGTAATGACCTCTGCTTTATCGATCAAAAGGCTGTCTAAAATGGAAAAGCAGATCGGCAAGCCGTTGTTTTAGAGTGTGTCGAACAAAGACGTCTTAGCTAATTGCAAAATGGCATTCATCATGTTAACTCTGAAAGAGCAAAAGCAACACTTTTTGCCTATAGATATGTACAACAAATTTAAGACTACGAACAGGTCCTTCCCTTACTCTTAAATAGAAGAACAAACATACTAATTTCATAAATTATTATAAACTTTCTTAACATGATTTATCATGTGATCGGGAAGTATTCGAAAATGACCACTGCTCTTAATGCGCTTTCCTCGCGCTGTACCAGAATGGTTCCACGTAAGATGGCGTATATGAATTCATGCTGGTTCCCGTTAGGTTACGCTTTTCTATCAGTTGTAGTAAAAATGGTTCGGATTAATCAACCCTCAGCAGCATAGCAATATGGGGAGGAACAATAAAGCTTTGATGACGAACAAACACAAAAAGCTCCCTCCAAAATTCCATTTCCTCTTTCACGCGACAAAGGAAACCACGACAAAAGCAGAAAGACCTTTTGGGTTGTTCTTATTTTATTATTATTATTATTTCTCCTTTTGAGGATCAAATTAAAACAGGTTGCCGATGAGCCAATAGCATGGAAAAATAACAGTAGTCAGAATGACTTTGGCCCTTTTGAATACTACAATTTTCATCTTCATATGACGTCATGTGACGTCACGGTTGAAATAAGCTACTAAATTTGGTTCTCACTCTGCATAGTTCAATTCTAGTCGGATTGACCTGATATTTTCTCAGAAGGTGAAAGTTAGCAATTTTGTATTCAAAATAAGAGAATTTTAGGCCCTGCAGGCTTTATTTATTGATCGATTGGATTAAAATTTTCAAAGAAGGTGCAACATAGCATCTCATTATATCTCCTTAAGAAAACTCAGTTTTATGAATGTTTTCTTCCAATTATTTGCTAATTTGACTTCAAACATTAAAATTCATCAGTTTGTAAATGTATTTGAAACTTTGACGTCTCTCAGTTAGGATTGTGTAAACACATATTTGCCTTAAAATTGTCGAAATTCATAACATTCAATCATGAAGGTTAGAAGAATATCTAAAGAAACATAAACGTTTTTTTTCTTATCATGTATTTTATTAAACCTTTACCTATTTTTGTCCTAACTTTTACACAGGGATAATATCTTCTCATTCAAAGAAATTTTCAGAACATTCAAATTGACCTTCAACCAACAACTGCGCTCGCGGGTTGATTAGAAGCGGAAGCAGATGTAACTGTTGGTAGGTTGGTGTTTGCTTGAGTATTTGTCGTTGGAGGCATTGTAGTTGTAGTTGTAGCCTTAGTTGTGGTTGTAGCTTTTGTTGTAGCCTTAGTTGTAGTTGTAGCTTTTGTTGTAGCCTTAGTTGTAGTTGTAGCTTTTGTTGTAGCCTTAGTTGTAGTTGCAGTTGCACCAGGAATGAGCTTAAGCGTTTTAATGTCTAGCGCCCCGTTTGTGAAATATTTATACAAAGTCTCTGTAAACATAGGAAAATTACAGAGTACAAAGCCCAAGCACACAAGAACATATGTACTAAGCTTAATATATGTCCTAACCGCTCTTGTAAAGCATGAGGTACCTTCCCATATCGCATTATGAATAATTTAATTTTATTTCTATTCTTATATAAGCATGAATATTTGATTCAGGAACTCGAAGTTTTCCTACTTAATGTTATTTCCACGTTAAAAGTCAATTAATGTAATACTTTCTTAGGAAAGGAAGTTAAATGCATATGTATGGCCAAATTATTTACTAGGCGTCATAAAAATCGATTAAAGAGAAAAATAGGTATCGGGAAAAACGGAGGAACCCTATTGTATTTTCTTTCATGGAAAGTAATGCAGCTGGTACCTGCATGCGGTAATTTTTTATCACGTGTGACAAACATATTCATAATTATGCAAGATCATCAATGGTCCATTAATTAAATACAAGCGAAATTCAAGTATCTATAACTGACATGGGATTTCTTTTAAAGATTCTGAAACCTCATTGCAGAAAAAGAAAATACATTCCTAAAAGTACGATGAACTGTCTGGAGTTCTGAACAACTTCTGACTGGATACGTTTCTTGAACTGGAAAATCAAGTAGCTCGGTTGCCTCAAAGTGAAGCTGCAGTTTGAGCTAGCAAAGGAATGCAAGACTGATAAAGAAGAGTACTCAGTGGCGAACACTCATTACAATCACTGCGTAGACGTGTGAGTTTTATGTATTTAGCGCGAAGGCGTTTGCTTTAAAAGTTATGAGCTTGTTTCAAAAGCATATCAAGCCATGAGACCTTTAGCATAATAAGGACGGGGATGCTTACGAGTAAAAGATTTTTTTGTCAGGCGAAGCAGCTCACTGGTACAACCAATATATGAAACGATTTCAGCTTTTGTGTTATGAATATAGGTATTAAAATATAGCAATAAATGAGTAAAAGAATAGAAAACCCAAAACCATTGAAATAAAATGTTTGGAGGTGTACAAGATTATTACTTTAATAACTTTGTTAGGAAATGTTTGTATTATCGTATCATCGAAACAAGAATGATAAAAAAATCGTTCCTAAGTATTTCAGTATTACTTAGCGTTATCAATCGTTCTAGATATGAAGTCACATTGGGATAACATTAAAGGTGATACTGTAGTTTGAATTCTATACAACTTTATATGTTTTTTGTGCCACTTCTGTTGTTTTATAGCTTATTTCATGTGATTTTACCATGCTGTTCAAACATAAAAAACCTATATAAGTAGTTTTATGTTAGACCACCATTGCATTTTAATATGGTTAGAAAAATCATCGTAATTCTAAACGTTACCAAATCGTTAAACAAAGTTTAAAGATAAGACAATATGTACTTGTATAATAGTAGTGTGATTTACTCTCTTTTCAAACTAGTTTTACTGTGTCAAATTTACTGTAAATGGATGTAATTTGTAATATAATGTTGCATTTTTCATCTTATAATCTTTCAATCTCTTATCCCATGAAATGACAACACAACAAAAATAACAATAGCAGCAACACCGTTGCCTATCCTCTAAAGAGTAAAAGATAAATAAGATACGTACGTAATACAGATAAGCACTCTCCTCGATTACATCCACCCCACCCACAGCAGGCTGTGCAGACGACAGTCGCCCTATTATGGTTGCCGTGATCTCCACAGTGTTCCGCACCAGGAGCCTCGCACCTTTTTATTTCGTCGAAAGCCCTTCCAAGCAGGATAGGACAGATCTGCAAAATATGAATTGAATAAATACTCATCAAGGAAGTGCTATGGTATGCTTTTTGATCGGCTTTTAAAGATTTTATGTGACGTGTCTAGTGTGTTCTTGTTATTTACAACATACGGGGGTCCCGGGGTAGATAACAGAGAGAGAGAGAGAGAGGGGGGGGGGGTCCTTTCGTCCACTACCATGCCAGAAACTTAGCCCCACTAGCATCAGTTACAATTAATAATCCAAAATAGTCAGAGTACTAACAGTATATATGTAACTCTTCTGTTGAACTATGACATAACCTGCAAGATAAACGTAACCTTTATAACCTAACACCTTAATAACCTAAGACATTTTAGTTGAAAGAACAAAATAAATATGATAGTTGTGAGATATATCCAACAAGAACAGCAGCATGAAATAAACTGATACTGCATATTTAGCTTAATTCTGAATCATTTATTCTAGCGTTGTATACATTTCACGTAACGTTTGAATATTTTCGCTATTTGAAGTTACGTTAAGTTGACGTCATTTCCATTGTTTTATTATTATTCTGGTGACGTTGATATAATACCAATGTGAATATTTTTCACGTGTTGTTATTGATTACACAAAACACCAAAAATCATTTTGAAACTTGAAACAAATTTTAGTCCCAACAGAAAAACAGGTGTTTCATGAAGTTGCTACTTACCTCTTTTCGCATGCAACCAAACACATACTCGCTGACTCCAGCTGTAACCCTTTCCTGGGTGTAACACACCTGTAATTGCATGTGTATTAAAGAAACCATAAACACTTTAAATAACGGCTGCGTTAGAGGCCGACTACACTAAGCAGTAAACCTGATTAAATTAAGCAGCTAGACCCAATATTCCAGAAAATTCATTTGATGCTATATTTGTTCTCCACTTTTTCAAATGTTTATAACATATTTGATATGGTCGAGTGGTTAGATCCTCCGCTTCGGGAGCAAGAAATCATTGATTTTATCTCCGACCGCGACAAACCGAATTCATCAGTACTGTTAGCTCCCTGATTGGCATCATAGATATATATAAGGTGGCTACATAATTGGTTGTATAAGAATCATCACAATTATCATTAGTAGTAGTGGTATGTTATTTATTATTAGTTGTTGTAGCAGCAGTAGTAATAGTATAAAATAGTTAATCAAGGAAAAGGAAGAAAGATGAGAAGGCGAAGAAGATATAAACAGAGGAAGGAGAAAACAATGATGGTGACCTCATCGTGCTGGCAGACAGTCAGTGTAGAGCAGTCTTTGGCATTTTCTACCTCAGCCTGCTGGGACTGTGTATGGTCACAGAAGTAACACTGCGACTCGTTGATGTTCTCTGTAAGATTCACCAGTTTTTATTACTCAGAGAGAGAGAGAGAGAGAGAGAGAGAGCATTTATGACAAAAATATTGAATTCACACAATATATGAGAATAGAATATCAAAAACTATAAGAAAATGACGTGTATAAACAGTAATTATTTGACAAAGAGTGGTCTAAAGATAATTGCATGTTCCTCAAACAATAAGATTCAGTTGCTTTTTATCATGAATTGCAGGATACTTTTACAACAATACCAACGGTACTGATAATGAAATATTAAAAATTTAATTTTGATGATGATAATAATTATAACTATATTAATAATAAAAGAAGCATGGTGATAAGAATGATAATGTTGATGATAGTAAATAAGAGTCATTACTGTTTTTGATTCCACACAAGTACTGGTTGCAGGAACCCTCATTGTCATCGTAGGAATCACAACATCTGTACAAATATATATATATTGACGTCACCTGGAGTGGCGTCCCGTGTTTAACACATTTTTACGTTACGTCATTACGACGTTGTTGCTATGTAAAGTTACTATCAATATTATTCCTTCTGATGATCTTTTATCGTGAAACCAGTGGAGGACAAATAAAACTTATTAATAGGCTAACTATTACTTATATATTCTCTCTCTCTCTCTCTCTCTCTCTCTCTCTCTCTCTCTATATAATTCATAAATACATATATGGATCTAATATGTGTGGTTATTTACTGATAATATTAAACAAGGTGTCTGGAAGGATACGAAACGAGACTCTGAAGGGTTTTATATCGTAACATTTCTGTGTATTTTCAATATACGATGATATTCTGTGCGTCACACTACATAAATGTTACTGTAAACCTGACGTTAGTTATTCGGTTTAACTCAATTCGAAGAACAATAATAATTGAAGAAATATAGTATATAAAACGCAGAGTGATTTATTTTATTTATTATGACAAATTTTAGCTAAGTAATGATGATTTCATCAAAATATAAGAAAGATATAAATATAACTATATAAGTCAGTACAGTGATTTAGTCAGTCGCTGTATTAACTAGTGATTAAAGACATGCTTGGCTGCATTATGTGATAAGGTCATGGTCAATATTAGTCTGCAAGGCGTGCTTGCTTGTGATAATGAGGTTAACGAGTGGTGACCTTGACCTGCAATTTAACTGAAAACTAATGAACGCCACTACATAGTCGGGAGTAAGAGTGCCTCATGTTGTATGTCGCTTACTGCCCTACACTTAAATGGCTACTTCAAAATTAATCTTAAAATTGTGTTTATTTCTAAGACCCCAATTTGGGTAATATGATATAAATATAGATTTTACATTAAACTATTTAGAGTAGGCCTTCAGGATATAATTTCTCATGATTAAAAAAGCCGCGTTCGATCGCTTCGGTGTCTCCTTTGCAGCTTCTTAAACGTGAAGACTCCTATTTCTGTACCCCTACAGTCACGAAACAATGAGGAGATGAAAAGAGAATAAAACATTGACATGACTCACTTGGAGCACGCTACAAGATCACCGCCTGCCTGTCTCTTTCCAAAACCGAAGCCTAGTGTCTTGTCACAGACCTGAAGATGATACAGAAAATGTTTGTTCATAACAATGTAAGATTTTACAAAAAAAAACAACATACAAAAACTCCTGAAACGGCATCTCTTGGCAAGGTTACCCTCAGAAGCGACAATTTTATGCCCCGTCGTTTCAAGGGCATTTGTACCTTTCAAGAGTAACAATTAACAGCGGTAGTCAAAGACAAACAAGAACTTGTTTCCAAATCGACGTATGAATAGTTTCCTTGTTGTCATTTTTTCCATTTGTTTAATAAAATCCGACCTCGCGAATGTGATATTATCATCATGAGAATGACAATGTCGTATCTTCTACGGTGCATGGTACTTCATCACATGACCTTTCTTGTTTTTGACATACTGTATATCAGAAGTGAACAATGCAGAGAATGAAACGAATAGAGTTTAAACGCTGTTTTTGGTTACCAGTAAATATCCTACTTACCCTATTATAAATGATAACAGTTGTCCAATAAATGTATGAAAAAGAAGTCAATAAAAAAAAATTAAAAAGATCACATGTTATTTAACGTTTATAGCAATAACTTACGTCAGTAGCCCTGCATCCAGCGTTGTATACGACGTCCAATTGGTCAGTGATAATAGATTCCATGTAACAGTCCTGCACAAAAATTCAGAGTGAAATATTACAGAAACAATGATGTCATACAGTCATCAAACGAATGTTTAATAAATACATACATAAACAAACTAACATATAAAAAATGAAACAAAATACAGTAAATGAAACAAAATACAGTAAATGAAACAAAATACAGTAAATGAAACAAAATAAATAAATAAATAAATAAATAAATAAATAAATAAATAAATAAATAAGATATATGTGTAAGATAAGCCGCCAATCATTATGCTAGAAGTATGGTCCATCAAGTGCTTAAAAAGATTTCAGTGTAAATGGAAGAATCCATTGACTTGGAGTTATAGGCTATTTTGCTTTAAGTCTATGAAGACTTGCATTTACTATTAAGTTCCATCACTCGACGGCTTTCTGTATCACCACAATGATACGAAATTTTTAAGATCCTTTACTTTTTTTGATAGCAAGTAAGCAAAATTATATTTTCTTTGTCAATAGATAAGGAATCATTACTTATAGACATTCACAATTCTAAACAAACTGAAGAATGTAACTATTTTCGCTAAGTGCAAGAACTTCACCCTTTGCCTCATGAATATATAACGCGATAAATATACATTTACTAAACTTTAAATGATACTGTTTATAGAACAATGATTTTGTTGTACAATCTTCAGGAGCTGTCTGATCTGGATCTGCTCTGTTTTCCAATGCGTCAAAACGTGTCTATATGAGGCGAAGGATAAAATCACCGGTGAGGCCAGTTGATGGATTCACTCATGAAATATGCTCAGTCATGAATGAAAGTGAGACTCTCTACCGGTTAACTTTGTAAACAATCTACTTCTACCATTGTTTTGTAGATTTTAAGCACATTATTAGCACACAAAAACATTCAATTGCACTCAAGTGGACCATTAATAAACCCTTTATTTAATACAAAATATAATGATTTCGAGCATGCTGTCTTAACCTGATGTACACTTTATGTTGTTTGCTTTTTACTGGGCGCATAAACTGTGATATATGTAGCAGAATTTATTGCAAATAAAATGGTAGCAAAGAAGAAGCAAACTTACCTCACCAACAGAGCAGAAGGTCTCGGTGTCACAGTCGCTCAGATCTTTCGCTTGTCTGCAAACTCGGCATTTCAATCGGGGATCGGGAGTGGTGCTCGCAGAAAGAGCTTAAGTGTGATATACATCATGCTCATTAATCATAAACACTAATACTAAATAAAATATATACAGTTAAATGGCAATTTTCCAAGAATCGTTTAATCGAGGTACGATTTTTAGGAGTTAGATTTTCAGAAGTTAGATTTTCGAGGTTCGATTCTGAGAACCGTGCCTTATTTGAAGTTTTGGAAAATTGCTCTCGAACATCCGAGCACTACATTTACCCGTCAGTCTTTCGCAATTTTGCAGTATACAATAAAACCTTATATTAAGACCATTGCGATTTTAGGACCAACTCTCTACTGAGGCGTCTAATTCGGGGAGATTTTTCTTCCTATTTTCTTTATAATTCTACTGAAAAGCAAACGACATCTCAAGTCTCTTTAATAGCGGTCACATTTAAGTTGCTCTTACTCTGGCTTGAGGCGGAGAATACGATTTTATTTTGTCCATTTTAAAATATGTGTGAAAAGTTAGCCGATTTAGCCTATTGAGTACATAGGCTACAACTTTTATCCTATTAAACATTGTTAGCCTATTTCGCTCATGTAGGACATAGACTACATTTATTGTATTTATCCTATGTAATAAATAGGCTATAACTTTTATCCTATTAAACATTGTTAGCCTATTTCGCTCATGTAGGACATAGACTACAATTTAACTGTATTTATCCTATGTAATAAATAGGCTATAACTTTTATCCTATTTAGCTTATTTAGTACATAGGCTACAACTTTTATTATAATTAGACCATGTATGTCATTGACTACAATATGAAACTATTTGGCCTATATAGCCTATGTAGTAACTAGACTGTAACATTTATCTTATTTAGCATATTTTGTGCATAGGCTACAAATTTTATCCTATTTAGCTAAGGTATGATATTGACTACAATTTTTGTCCTATTAAGCATATGTAGTAAATAACTATAACTTTAATCATTATAGGTCTATTTATTACATAGCTACAACTTTTATCCTATTTCAAAGTATTCAGTTTTTGTCCTATTAAGCATATGTAGTAAATATTTGTAGTAAATAGACTGTATAACTTTTATCTTATTAAGCCTATTTACCTTAATAAGGCTATAATTCTAAAGAGGAGTCATGTTGACATGGCCATCCCCCGCTGAATGCTTGCTGGTTTGAAGATGTGTTGGAGAGTAGAATAATTCATTTTTAAAAGAAAAAAAAATGGTAATAAAGACTGGTGTTTTGAGTGATTATAGATATGAAACCCATGTGAAGACCTACTAATTCTCCTGTTTTGAGGTCTACAGGTAAAATGTTAAGGACACACTGACAAAAATAAGCCTGGAAATAACAAAGGGCAATAATAAAAAAAATATAAAGGATAGAGTTATCATTCTTGTGCACTGCACTTCTCCTCAATAAGATCAATCCATCTATAAAGTATCAGTTTAAAACATCAAATGCGTTTTGAGTTATGCTCCGGACAAAAATGTGGACGTACGGACGAATGCACAGACAGACAGATATTATTACCACATTCCCGCCGCCTTCGGCTTGTGATAAAGACAATGTTGGCGATTGTGACGTATTTAACTTACAAGAGGCTATGTGTGTAAGCCAAATAAGTCCTTATAGCATATCAAATTAAATGCCAATTATGTGCGAAAAAACCGAGTCAGGAAATAAGAAAGCTATGTTTGAAAGCCAATGAAACCGATTTATTTAAAAATTATATAACTTACAAATCCTATATTAATGAAGCAATGTTGGCTATCAATCCTATAAAGCCTTTGTATCAAAAAGGCTACACCTTTTTCCTTATTTATCTTATTTATCATTTGTAAAACATAGGCTACAACATTCTGCCAATGTTGTCCATTTATATTTTGTAACATAAAAAGTGTTGTTTTAATAAATCAATGTAGAATTTTGTTTAGAATTAACTTAAAAAGAAGATTTGCCTATCAACGGTTGTACCATTTAGCCTATGAAACCTATGTAGGACCTATGCTACTTGATTTAGCCAATTCATCCCATTTTTCCGATTAAACATATTTTTTTAGACAAATGTAGCCTATTTTGCCTCTTAAACTTAAAAAAGTATATTAATACCATATGTAATTATGAAAGAAATGTAGGCGATCTAGTCTATTTAGCGTACAAGAGGTTATGTGTACAATGTATATAAATAATTAGCTGATTTAGCCGAGAAGCCTATTTAACCTTTTTACCTCTCAAGTTTATGTTGAATGTCAATATCTCATTGTTGAAAATTCAACAGCTCATCTGTAAATTCTTTTAAACCTATTCATGTGTTTATTTCTTAATGTATGCTTAGATTGTTCATAAATTGTATCCACATGAATTCCCCCATCAAGTCTTAACAAATTTAAACCAAAAGAATTTGAATATACATACATATATACATGAATACATGTAAATCATATGCTCCTTTCTGTATGTCATATAGATGTTTGATATTGAGCAGAATTTTGTACTTATTTGTACGTTTACTACTGGAAACTGTATTGTTTATATTCGCTATAATGGAAAATCCTCATATTGTACAATTGTACCTGAGTGAATAAATGATATCTGTCTGTTTGTCTGTCTGCCTTAGAAAAGCCTGTCATTATGAAGAAATGTAGCCGTCCTAGCCTACTTAGCGTACAAGAAGCTATGTGGTTTATGGTATCTTTATTGACCATCATATAATGTTGAAGCCTATTCAGTAATTATGCTCAAAATTACAGCCTAAGTCCTATAAAGACCAAATAGGCTGTAAGTTGTAGCCTATGTTCTACACCGGTTAAATAGGCTAAATGGGCTAATTATAATTAACATATGCCATTTAAGCTAAATAGGATGAACGGGCGAACGATGTAACCTGTTCACTACATATGCTTAATAGACTAGATGGGATGAACGGGCTAACTGGCATTAAAATAGGCTACATAGAAAAAATGGGTTCAATGCCGTAACCTATTCAAATGGTCTGATTAACATATGCAGTTTAATTTCGATAGCCTGAATAGATAATCGGGCTGAATGTTGTAGCCTATTCACTATAAAGGCTATATAGGATAAAATTTGAAGCTTATGTACTAAATAGGCTAAATAGACTAAAAGTGTAGTCATTTTGTATATGAGCTTAATAGGATAAATAGGAGTAAAGTTGTAGCCTATGTACTAAATTTTCTTCTTAAATGATATATTTATAGCATTTACCTAAATAGATTTGAAAAAAAAATCTAATTCAGCTAAAACATGACTTTTCATTTCGAACACATACAGTCGAGATAATATTTAAAATGGTTGTCACAACTTACTACAGATAGATAGATAGATTTATTTCGGCTCATGATAACATACGACATGGTTGACTAAAAGAACATAGATAAAATAAAACCAGTCTTTTTAGACTTATAAATGTCCACAAAAAATGGAATGAGAACTAATCATCAGAAATAGACAAAACCATAACAAAAGCATCAACAACAACATCAGCAGCAATAGAAAAAAAATTATATACAAAAATACATGTACATGTATATTAAAATAACAGCCATTTATAGAAATGTGGCTAAAATGTAAACCCACTTTTTCCCTTTAAGATACTTAATCAATTCATTTAACTAGTTTCGTCGATAATACATTATCAAGTTAACTGAAAGTACGTCATGCTATTCAGTGACGTCACATGCCGTCAGTTTAGGCAATCAAATATCTATCACGAATCATTCAG
>CM037779.1:15815078-15865078 GCA_021229015.1 Solen grandis
GATGTCAGCCTTTTCTATTATATATTATGTTTTTCTTTTCTTTATAACATACTGTGGGCATACAATTTTTTGAATTCGGTGAAAAAAAAAACTTGTTTGTTGGGACAAGAATTTAATTTTGTGGATCCATGCATTTGAAAAAATATTTTTATTTTATTTATTTGGATGTTATTTGGACGTTGATTTGATGTTCTATACAAATTTAAGTTAAAAAGAATGCAGTCTGATTTTGGTCATAATATGTTAATGACATGGCGTTTAGAATATGTTAAAATCTGTTTTTAGTACAGAACGTTTATCAGACCAATTAAGTGTAAGTAAATCTAAGCTTGTGGCCATATAATCTTCGTAACATTTCGGCCATGTATTGCTTAGGATAAAAACTGAGGCGGCCATAGTTGTGGCACAGCATGATATCCTGGACCCATTCGTCATCAACTGGGGCTAGAAACAAATGGTGACAGTCAGTGGTCTTTATGAAAAACAACAGATTACTATGTTATTGGCCATATTTTGCAGAGTGGATCTCTCCTACCCATGCAGCTTATCTACGTAGGAAAGTCACTCATGTACACAAAAATTATGACGTAATTTATAATGAAGCAAAACTTCAAAAATGAATGGATAAGGCAAATAATGTTAATATATATGTTCAAATATCATGTATATTTTTATAAAGCTACATACCATAAAACAGGACAAGTACAGTGACTGCAGTATAAACAAAAGTGGGTGGAGTACGGTAAATTATGGTGGAAACCAACTCAAAATTAATTGCAGTTGTACATTAAACACAATTAGTAACACAACTTAGATAATGAAATTTTGTTAGATGTTAGGTGATTTGTTTGTATTTTGATACATTTTATTCCAGCTTCAGCATAAACTTTATATTATATATATTAATGAACTCCATTTGTGGGCGAATATCGTCATTATTTGCGAGCTGTTTGTTGGGACATAAATTCATGGATAGCGGCGTCCATGAAATCAAGAAAATTAATCCCCCACGAAATATAATGATTTTAAAGTAATACAAAATGTCCTGCAAAATCAAGGGAATGTTTTTTACTGTCTGGATTCGTCTAACTAGATACAAGTTATATCATGTCCAAGTGTGCTGAGGGTTGTGGGTTCGATCTCCATGCACTGGGGTCAGACACAGTCTTTGTGATGATTGACTTGTATTTTCTTATTACACTGCTGTACTTAGTTAACTACAGAGATGCGAGCTAAAGTTTCAGTACTGTCATAATCCTGGGAAAGAGTTGTTAGGTGAGCTGGCATAAATTTATTCAAATAAAATCAAATAAACACACAAAATGAGAAACATAGAATAAGAAAAGATTTATTGTTGTTACATGTTTAAAGGTGTGTGTTTTTAATTTCACAGGAAAGGATAAAAGTTGCAGCATTGGAATATAGTGCAGAATGGACTATTAATGAAAACTCTCAATTGCTGTGAACAAAAATAGTTTTATTGTGACCTACATAGCAGAATTAATCAAACAAATTCTATAGGAATACAAAACAAGAGGGCCAAGATGGCCCTAAAGACGCTCACCTGAGGACATTTGTGCTGACCAAGTTTGAGGAAGATTGAATCAAAATTGTGGCCTCCAGTGTGTAAACAAGATTTTTCTAAGATTTGACCTACTGACCTACTTTTCAATCGCTTTTTAGGTCTATTAGATTAATGATCTTCGATAATTCGTTGAAATTTCTGAAGAGAATCGTATACCTACCAAACTGAAACCGGAAATGGAGGGCTGAATAGTTTCCTAATTTTTCATTGGTTAATAATATTATAACCTAAAACGACCAAATGTGTTTTTATTACCAACAATACGATTATCTGTACTTTCATATCTTTCTTAAAAGAAAACCTTTATTTAATATACAATTGACACAATATATTCTCTTAGTCTTTTTATCATTTTATTTAATCGTAGATACTGATTTTAATATAAAACATATATCAAGTATGTAATTTAGAGTAAAAAGTGATTCAAATCAAGGGCCAAATTTTAACCATTATCTAGTCATAATCTGTCAAACTAGTAATATTGCAAAATATTTTTTTTATGATTGGTCTATATGAATTATGTGGGTACGGACCACTAGACAATATTTCACATCAAATCTATAGATTAAGCTCTAGGTCTTTTCCTATGTAACTCTATGTGAAACAAGTGACCACTGGTGCGGGGTCATTTATCACCGTAAGGCTATGATTTGAACAACTGAGGTAATGAACCATTAGATGATGCTACATACCAAATATCTAAGCTCTAGGCCTTATGGATTTACAAAAGAAGATTTTTTAAGATTTTCCTATATAACTCTATGTAAAACAAGTGACCCCTGGTGCGGGGGCATTTATCACCGTAGGGCTATGATTTGAACAATCTTGGTAATGAACCATTAGATGATGCTACATACCAAATATCTAAGCTTTGGGCCTTATGGATTCACAGAAGAAGATTTTTTAAGATTTTCCTATATAACTCTATGTGAAACAAGTGACCCCTGGTGCGGGGGCATTTATCACCATAGGGTTATGATTTGAACAATCTTGGTAATGAACCATTAGATGATGCTACATACCAAATATCTAAGCTCTAGGCCTTATGGATTTATAGAAGAAGATTTTTAAAGATTTTCCTATATAACTCTATGTAAACAAGTGACCCCTGGTGCGGGGGCATTTATCACCATAGGGCTATGATTTGAACAATCTTGGTAATGGCCCATAAGATGATGCTACATACCAAATATCTAAGCTCTAGGCCTTGATTTTAGAAGAAGATTTTCAAAGTTTGAGTTTTTAAAATCTATTTTTAGCTCCTGTGACCTACTTTTTCAACCAATCTGAATAATTTGTACAACTTTGATAGAGGGCATCATAAGGATGATTCCTGTGAAGTTTGGTCAAAATCCCTTCGGCGGTTCAGGAGGAGATGTTCTTTAAAGCAAATTGTTGACGACGGACGCACGCACGCACGGACGACGGACGACGGACAAAAGGTGATCACAATAGCTCACCTTGAGCACTTCGTGCTCAGGTGAGCTAAAAAAAAATAAAAAAATAAAAAAATCACAAATCTAAGACAAATGGCATGGTGCTAGCAAAATGCACAGGTTAAACTTGGGCTGTATAATTTGTTGCCCGTTATTGGTGTGGCAATATCAACAATGAATTAGGTATGAATGACGCCAAAAGGCCCACTTAATACTGCACACAGCTATGAAGTTGTCTTAGCCTTGGGCGATATACCTTGCTTTTCACGTGTAAACGCCACACAATATAAATCTGAAGAAAAAAAATTGGATAACTAAATTATAAATAATAGGACCCGTGTAGTTAAAAATGGGGACACTCAACCAATTTTGATGCTTTGTAAGACTCTTTTAATGTGGCTGCGAGGCTAGTCGAGGTTCCCCCATTTTTCAAACAATACATGTACAGAGAACCCACTATACTAAACGGTGTTCCACAGAAATAGTATTATTTTTATACGTCCAAAGGGCAGTATTATGTTATTCCACTGATCATCTGTGCTTGCATCCGTCCATCCATTAGCAATTTTGTGTCCCCTCAGTATCTTAAGAACCACCAGAAAGAAATAGAAATTATAAGACAGAAATGTTAATCAGAGAGGATGAGCAGAGCGTAGGTTTTGGATGTCTTGGTTCACGGTCAAGGTCACACTTAGAGGTCACATTTCATACTATCATAATGTTAGAATATTTTGTGTCCGCTTCGTGTCTTTAGAACTGCTGGAAGGAAATCAATTTTTTGACAGAAATGGTCAACCATACGAAGAGGTTGTGCAAATTGTAGGTTTCAGATGTCTTGAATCAAGGTCGAGGTCACACTTGAAAGTTGTTAGCAATTTCTTGTCCACTCTGTATCTTTGGAACCGATGGAAGGAAATTGGAATTATTTGGCAGAAATGTCAACCATACTGAGAAGATGTGCAGAGCAAAGGTTTCAGATGTCTTGGTTCAAAGTCAAGGTCACATTTACTAAGTTTCAGCTGTAATGGGTCAAGGTCACAGTATGAAGCAACATGTCATACTGATATGATGTCTGTTTATACCGGTAAGTCCCCTACAGATGTTTACACAAGAGGGGACCATAAGTTTACCCTCCTTCTTTCTGTCTGTCCATTCGTCCGACTGTCAGATCAAAATTCTGGTGGAGATGGTACTGGAAATAGTCAGCATAACCGGTAGAAGTTGTGTGTGTTGCAAGCAACAACAGCAACTTGTTTTTCCATTGAGTCCTCTCACATTTTCACTTTGTGCATCTTACGATAGGGCATACTTTGGACGTATAACGCTCCGACATGCAGAGCTCCTATTAGACTTATCCAATTTTGATGGATTCACCATAAATTCTCGCTGTGAAATTTAATTTATTTTTAAACACAAATAACACAACTACTGAATGGTTACTGAATAACTGTGATACTCTGTATGTATACATAGTGTCGTTTTGTAATGGCGCCAAACCGGACACAAAAATCAGCTCCTTGTTTTAGTATTATAGATTTACACATCAATAGCCGATTTGTCATTTATGACATATGATTTAGCATGATTCTACACTCTGTCAAGTTTTCACATGCGTTTAGACGTAATTTGAGTGTATGAAGTCTGTAACGTTAAGCACTTATATTGAATAAATGAAATTTGTTAAAATCAACAGCTTAATAATCAGGTAAGTTATTACAGTTGGTAAATTTTTTCTACATCTGCCAGAGTACCCGCAAGTAATAGTATGGTAGAATAAATAGACTGATTTCAGGCCTACTTATACGCTATGAAGCAAGATGGTACATGCAGACAGAAACTTCTGTCAGTTGTAGATTTCCATCTGTCAAGTCAAAAAAGTTTTGTTCCATGCATCAGATTGCTGTGGGTCACATCTCCTTATGTTGGAAAGTGCCTAGGAATTTAATTAATTTTTCACTTAACAGATTGGTTTTCTATTTTGAGTGACATCTTTAGATCCTTGTACTTTTCAAAGGATGATGGCCATGCTTGATGTACACAGATCATGTATCACATCAGTAGGAAAGGAAAGTTCTCAGTGTACAAATCCTTGGAAATCTCCTGACAGTGACTGGCAATAAAACACTGGTCTTAGCAGTCATGGAACCAACATGTGGTCTGTTAATTAATTAGTTCCTTGTTTAATTATTGTAAATCCTATCCATTGATTTCAGTTTGATTGACAGGAGAAAATGAAAACAGTGAGTAGATCAGTGTCATTTATAATATACTTATAGTTGTAATTAAACAGGATTTAAAAATGTAACTCTGTAACTTAAGGAACCTGCCAAAGAAATGCAGCTGAATAGTCTTATGAAAATACAAATGATAAAAACAGGAACAATTTTTGGGGGAAAAAGCAACAACAATATGACTTGAGCAGGTCAAATGTGAAAACATACTTCATTGAATTGGACATGATGTATTATAATTTTCAGCAGTGTGAGTTTTGCATCAGATTAATAGATTAATAACAACTATGGCCCTTACTTAGGTTTGTTGAGAAGTGTATTGAAAATCAAACATGCACTTTTTTTAGAACTAATGTTGGTTTACATATATATTATGAAGCATATTTTTACAAATATTGTTACCAGGATAATATCATATTTAAATTCTGTTATCTTTTTCATTCATTTTTAGCTCACCAGAGCACAACATGCTTAAAATTTGCTTATGTGATTATCCTGCGCCTGTCGTGCGTCGTCAACAACTTGCATAAACGACATCTCTGAAACCCCAGGGTAGAAATTGATCAAATTTGGCATTAATGATCCTTGGGTGGATCTCCACAAAAGTTGCATTAATATTAATACACACCTGTTATAACCCAGATATCTATTTCACTACTAACATGTACCAGCTTCCAAAAACAGAGTCCCGTGAAATGCACTTGTCCGAAGGTACCCGGATATTGCTATGACATAAGTTCCCGCAGCGCATGCTTACTCAATTCTGTTTTTGGAAGCCATCTTGTTTGTTTACGCTCAGTAGCGTGCTTTCTAGATTCAGCTTCCTCCACTTGTACCGATTTTCTTCCTTTCTTTTGTCTGCCAAGTAGGCTTGTATATAGATTTTTTCATTTGTATATATATTTCTTTTCTTGTTAGTCACTCGTTTTTAACCACTTTTTGATTGTTTTTTGTGTTTTTGTGCTGGAATGCCTCAGCTCCAAGGTCATTGTGGCCATGTGAAAGCGCAGTGGGATACACATCCCCAACTGCCTTTCTTGTGTGGGATGTTCTGTAGGGAACACCTGTGCCTCTTGTTCCCCTTTGGTGCCAGGGGATCCTATTTGTCTCGCAAGCATCGAAGGCATTCATCATTGTTGTCAAGCAAACTTTCGGGGTTTTCCCGAGAAGCTTTGGTGAGCCCACCACCGAGCGGGGTGAGTGACTATCCAATGAAGTATAATTACAAGATCATTGATGGATCTCTGGTAACTGATCACTGGTCAGAGACCATCTTTCACCAGACATCACCAGTCACCGGGCAAACGTCAGGGCAGGTCTCCCTATGCACCAAGGGAGACCACACACCCCCCAATCATGAGTACATGTACCTCCTCCCCACAGGTCCCCATGTACCCTGGTTGGCCGTACCCCAATATGGCCAACCAGAACACCATATTCCCTGGGTGGCCTCGGGTTCTCCCAGGTCATTCATGCCTTTTTATCTATTTATGGGTATGAATCCTGCTTCTGGGGGCATTCAGAGGTTAGGAATTAGTTCTTCCCCACCCCTTCCATGCACAACAGTTTGCTCTCAATCTGAACCTAGCAGTTGGCGGATCCGCTCCCACCCCCGTATCGAGGGATGAGGAAATAGCTGATACTGTTTCTCTCTTCACCCCCAAGGATGATCCTCTTTTGAAGGATGATTCCTCAGTGCCTCCCCCAGGTTCCCCCCAGCATTCCCCCTCAGATCTGTCTGAGGAGGATGAGCCTCCTGTTTTTAGCTCACCTGAGCACAATGTGCTCATGGTGAGCTTTTGTGATCGCCTTTTGTCCGTCGTCCGTCGTCCGTGCGTGCGTGCGTCCGTCCGTCGTCAACAATTTGCTTTAAACAACATCTCCTCATGAACCGCTGAAGGGATTTTGACCAAACTTCACAGGAATCATCCTTATGATGCCCTCTATCAAAGTTGTACAAATTATTCAGATTGGTTAAAAAAGTAGGTCACAGGAGCTAAAAATAGATTTTAAAAATGCAGACTTTGAAAATCTTCTTCTGCAAAACTGCAAAGCCTAGACCTTAGATATTTGGTATGTAGCATCATCTTATGGGCCATTACCAAGATTGTACAAATCATAGCCCTACGGTGATAAATGCCCCCGCACCAGGGGTCACTTGTTTTACATAGAGTTATATAGGAAAATCTTTAAAAATCTTCTTCTATGAATCCATAAGGCCTAGAGATTAGATATTTGGTATGTAACATCATCTAATGGTTCATTACCAAGATTGTTCAAATCATGACCCTATGGTGATAAATGCCCCCGCACCATGGGTCACTTGTTTTACATAGAGTTATATAGGAAAATCGTTAAAATTCTTCTTCTATGAATCCATAAGGCCTAGAGATTAGATATTTGGTATGTAGCATCATCTTATGGTTCATTACCAAGATTGTACAAATCATGACCCTATGGTGATAAATGCCCCCGCACCATGGGTCACTTGTTTAACATAGAGTTATATAGGACAATCTTTAAAAATCTTCTTCTATGAATCCATAAGGCCTAGAGATTAAATATTTGGTATGTAGCATCATCTTATGGTTCATTACCAAGATGGTACAAATCATGACCCTATGGTGATAAATGCCCCTGCAATAGGGGTCACTTGTTTTACATAGAGTTATATAGGACAATCTTTAAAAATCTTCTTCTATGAATCCATAAGGCCTAGAGATTAGATATTTGGTATGTAGCATCATCTTACGGTTCATTACCAAGATTGTACAAATCATGACCCTACGTTGATAAATGCCCCTGCACCAGGGGTCACTTGTTTTACATAGAGTTATATAGGAAAATCTTTAAAAATCTTCTTATACTATGAATCCATAAGGCCTAGAGCTTAGATTTTTGGTTTTGGTATGTAGTATCATCTAATGGTTCATTATCGAGATTTTCAAAATGGTGGCCCTTTGGAGAGGCTAAAATGTTTAAGATTGAGTTATATCAGAATTCTTGTCTGTTTAAAAACCTTGTAATCAGTTGTAGCAATGGTACTCAGGTGAGCGTTTCAGGGCCATCATGGCCCTCTTGTTTCCTTTGATAGGACAGTACAGGAGGTATTCAAATGTCTCCCCAGCCCCACCTTTACCAAAGAAGAAGTGTGTGGGCTAATTAGCCCTTTTGGAACAAGAATTGAGGCCCCCCCACCTCCCCACCGTCTATACTCCCTTTTTCCCCTGCCGTCAGGGTCACCTTGAAGGAACTTGAGTCCCTCTCTTCAGCTAAACCAGACTCAAATTGGACAGTTACTTCCTCTTCTATGTGGTCACTGGTGATTATAAGTTTTCCACCACAGATTTTCCAATTTCTCCACCTTCACTTGATGAGAATGCCAGCAGGCTTTGCCATAAGGCTCCTCAATCAGTGTCTGTCCCCCTTAAGAACCTTGAAAGGTGGGAACACCATGTCAGGCAGGCGGTTGGCATTGCCTCTCATGTGACACCTTTGTGGCAGCAATTTCCTTTCTACTTGAAGGAAAGAGCCTTTCTTCCTCCTCCCTAAAGATTCTGCTTGAGGCTATTGCCAAAACTACAAAACATTAAATACTGGTGGTTGAGGCTACTTCAGCTGAGATGCTTTGAGCTCCCAGGGATTTTCTACTGGATGTCCAGAACAAACTTCTACTTCTTTCCTCTAAGGAAAAGTTAAGAAGAGCTCCCCTGACGGCTCCTAAGTTATTCGGGGGTATGATCTCTGAGGTTGCTGAAGCTTCTAAAGAGGAACAGATGCACAGGGCTGTGGCTTTTCAGCCACGCAACCCACCATCTTATCTACCACATCCTCTTTCAAAATTCCCAAGAAGTCTCTTTTGTCTTCTGGTAAGCAACCTTCTCAGACACAGCCCAAGACTTCTTGTTAGGGCTCTACTCCTTATCAGCCCAAGGGCTCCTCAAATTTGGGAAACCTTCTTGTCAGGAACTATGAGGGCCAGTCAATAAATAACCAGCTTAACCTATTTCGGGTTGAGATCTACCTCTTCTTTTTCAATATAATTTCCCTCCAGGGCTATGCACTTGGACCAACGGTGTTCAAGTGCCATCAGCCCAGAAGTGATGAAGTCAGGGTCCTTTCCATGGAACCACTCCTCAACTGCCGCCACGACTTCTTCGTCAGACCGGAAATGACGTCCACGTATATCCTTTTTCAAATTTGGAAAAAGGAAGAAGTCGCTAGGAGCCAGATCTGGTTAGTAGGCAGGGTACGGTATTAATTCATACCCATTTCGCTCCACAGCATCCATTGCAACTTTACAAGTGTGGACTCTTGCATTGTCCTGTTGCAGCAAAACACCTTTGGAGAGTTTACCATGGTGTTTCTCGTGGATGACGTTCCTCAGCTGGTCTAGCAAGTTTGCATAGTATGCTTCGGTTATTGTATTTCTCTTGGGTAAAATGTCCAACAAAATAACGCCCTTTGTGTCCCAAAACACTGTGGTCATCACTTTGCCAGCAGATAGTTGAGTCTTGAACTTCTTTGGCCTTGGGGATCCCGGCCTTACGCACTGACGACTCTGGGCTTTATTTTCTGGTTCATAATAATGCACCCAAGTCTCATCCACAGTAACTAGATGCAAAAGGAATTCGTCTTTTGACCTCAAATGCTTAAACAACCCACTGATTACTGATGCTCTCGTTGCCATTTCCTCATTGCTAAGGGATTTTGGGACCCAACGGTCTGTATGCTTGTGCATCCCTAAACGATCATGCAAGATTGTTGAAACGGTACCATGTGAAATGCCTAATGCCTGTGCTATTTCTTCAACCTTACTTCACCTATCTGAGTATACCAGATCTCTGACTTTATTACACATTTCTTCGTCGGTGGCATTAACTGGGCGTCCAGACCTGGCTTCATCTTCTAAAGACGTTTTACCACGTTTAAACTCCCCAACCCAGAATTTAACTTGAGAATAAGATGGTGCAGAAGACCCATACACGTCAACTAACTCAGCATGTATGTCCTTACCAGTTTTACCTTTTAAATGCAAGTACCGAATTACAGCACGGTACTCCACTTTTGATGAAAAGCTTGCTTTTACATCACAAGCCATGTTTGACATTCAATATCTCACAGACAAATGAACGTATACATGTGTAATTTTGTACACAGGTAAAGTACATGTATTGAAACATTGCGTGAAAATTGTGGATGTCTCGGTTGATCGGAGATGTCATAGGCTGGTTATTTATTGACTCGCCCTCGTACAAGGCCTGGAGCTTAGATATTTTGTATGTAATATGGCCTAGTGGACATCAACCATGATTGTGTACATCATAGCTCTAGGGTCAAAATAGGTCCCGCTCCAGGGGTCACTTGATTATACATAGACTTATATAGGAAGAAATTGAAATATCTCCTTGTCAGAAACCACAAGGTCTTGAGTTTAGATAATTGGTATGTAACATGGCCTAGTTGACATCTACCCAGTAAATGTTCACATTATGGCCTGGGGGTCAAAATTGGTCCTGCCCCAGGGTCATTTCATTTCATGCTTTTGCTTTTCATCTGTTTTGTACATTAGAAATTTGGTCATGCAGGATCAAAAACTAGGTCACCAGATCAAATCTTAGAAAAACCTTGTGAACACTCTAGAGGCCAAAGTTTTAGCCCAATCTTCATATAATTTTGTTAGGATGTTTGTCTACATGATATCTTGGATGAGTTCAAAATTGGGTCGTGGGGTCAAAAACCAGGCCATTAGCTCATATCTTAGAAAAACCTTTTGAACATGCTTGAGGCCACATTTTCGGCCCAATCTTCATAAAATTTGATCTGGATTTTTGTCTTTATGATATGTCAGATGAGTTTGAAATTGGGTCATGTTTGGTAAGGTCAGAAAGAAAACTTGTGAAGACCTAAGGTGCAGTTTTAGCCCAGTCTTCATGAAAATTGGTCAGGATGTTTGTCTACATGAAATCTCAGATGAGTTCGAAAATGGGTCACATGGGGTCAAAAAGAAGTTCACCTGGGTTAAGGGTGTAACGATACGTTTACCCAATGATACGATACATATTGCGATATAGTGGTCACGATATGATATGTATCACGATATGGGCTTTTAAGTTTTGTCAACCTTGTTTCCTAAAAATTACAGAAGGGTGCTTTGCACCAAAAGAGAAGGATTCCACCATGATAGACCAGTTCCGTACCATTTCGCTTCGAAATGTAGATGGAAAGATTTTCTTTTCTCTATTTGCCAGGAGGATGACAACTTTTATGACAGCAAATGAGTATGTGGACACCTCAGTACAAAAAGGAGGGATTCCACGCTTCTCAGGATGTCTAGAACACACAAGGGTCATCAACCAACTGATCCGTGAGACAAAAATCAGCAATAGTGACCTGTCAGTGGTTTGGCTGGACCTAGCCAATGCGTTTGCAGTGATTTAGATTGCCAATCATTTTTTAAGACAACTGTCCTAAAAGGTGAAATTTTCATAGGCCATTTTGTCCTAAACCAAGATAAAACTTTGGACCACTAAATTAAACAAGAGGACCATGATGGCCCTTAATCGCTCACCTGAGAAATATTGCTTTCAATGGTTTATAATATGGAGATACTTAAAGTGGGACCAATTTTGACACAGGGCCATATGGTTTCTACAAGGTTTTCCCTTTAAGCTTACTGATCTAGCTTTGAAAATGGAGCGTGTTCTAGACACCTTAACTCTTGACCTTGTGGTTTCTGAGAAGAAGATTTTCCTTTCTTCCTCTATATAAGCCTATGTAAAATCAAGTGACATCTGGGGCGGACCCAATTTGGACCCAAGGGCCATGATTTGAACAACTTTGGCAGAGATCCACTAGACAATGGTACAAGCCTTATATCTGAGCTCTAGGCCATGTGGTGTCTGATAAGACGATTTTTCTAGTTTTTCCCTATATAAGCCTTTGTAAAATAAAATGACCCCTGGAGCGAGGGCAATTTTGACCCAGAGGTCATTATTTTAGCAACTTTTGTAGTAGTTCACAAGACAATTCTACATACCAAATATCCAAGCTCTAAGCCTTGCAGTATTTCAGGAGATGATTTTCTATTTTTCCTATGTAAAATCAAGTGACCCCTAGGGCAGGGCCAATTTTCACCTAAGGGCCATGATTTGAACCACTTAAGGAGAGATCCACCAGACAATACTACATACCCAATATCTTAACACCAGGCCATGTGGTTTCTGATGAGAAGATTTTTCTAGGTTTTCCCTTTATAAGCCTATGTAAAATAAAGTGACCCCTGGGGCAGGGCAGGCTGAGGGCAAATTTTGACCCTAGGGCCATGATTTGAACAATTTTTGTAAAGGTTTATAAGACAATTCTACACGCTGTAGGCCTTACAGTTTTGCAGGAGAAGATATTCTAAGATTGCATTTTAAAATCTATTTTTAGCTCCAGTGACCTACTTTTTCAACCAATCATAATAATTTGTACAATTTTGTTAGAGGACATCATAAGGATGATTCCTGTGAAATTTTGTCAAAATCCCTTCAGCGGATTAGACGGAGATGTTGTTTAATGGAAAAAGTTGACGCAAGACGCACGCACGGACGGACAGATGGACGGACGACAGACGCCGGACAAAAGGCAATCATAAAAGCTCACCATGAGCATGTTGTGCTCAGGTGAGCTAATTATCTAATATCTTAGCTCTAGGCCTTATTGTTTCATAGAAGAAGATTTTTAAAGTTTTTCACTATATAAACCTATGAAAAATAAAATGACCCCTGGGGCGGGGCCAATTTTGACCCTAGGGTCATGATCTGAACAACTTTTGTAGATGTTCATAAGACAATTCTACATACCAATTATTAAAGCTCTAGGCCTTACAGTTCTGCAGGAGAAGATTTTCTAAGATTGCATTTTAAAAATCTATTTTTAGCTCCTGTGACCTACTTATTCACCCAATCAAAATAATTTGAACAACTTTGATAGAGGGCATGATAAGGATGATTCCTGTGAAGTTTGGTCAAAATCCATCCAGTGGTTTAGGAGGAGAAGTTGTTTAAAGGAAAAGTTGACGCAAGATGCACGCACGGACTGACGCCGGACAAAAGGCGATCACAAAAGCTCACCATGAGCACGTTGTGCTCAGGTGAGCTTAAAACACGAAAACTCTAATAGAAGGCTTCAAGCATTTATTGAAACAATTTCATTAAGTTTCAAATCTAGGCAAACATCTTCCTGTTAACAAGAGATTTCCACACCTGAAATGCCCTCTCATAAGGAAATTCATTGTTCATATCATAATATGCAGAATGAATTCTAATTCTCAACAACATATGTTGATGTTCTGAGGTAAGTTTGTGTCTCACCTGTTGGTCAAAATGTACCAAACTAATAGGTCAAAATGTACCCAAGTTAAATCATTTTTAGCTCACCTGAGCACAAAGTGCTCAAGGTAAGCTATTGTGATCGCCCTGTGTCCGGCGTCCATCATCGTGCGTCGTCAGCAATTTTCTTTAAATGACATCTCCTCTGAAACCGCTGGACAGAATTTAATGAAATTTGGCACGAATGTTCCTTGGGTGAGGCTCTACAAAAGTTGCTAAAATAAAGTTGATCCATGAAGAACTCTGGTTGCCATGGCTACAAATAGAAAAATAATTTGAAAACTTTAAAAATCATCTCCTTCAAAACTACCGGCCAGAGATCAAATTAATTTGGTACAGATGTTCCTTGGGTCAACCTCTACCAAAGTTGCTAAAATTATTCCGATCCGTAAAAAAACATGGCCGCCAGGGGTGGGGCTTATTTGCCTTATATGTATCTAGTGAAACCTTTAAACAACATCTCCTCTGAAACCACTGGACAGAATTTGATGAAACTTGGCAGGGATGATCCTTGGGTCAACCTTCACAAAAGTTGCTAAAATAAACTTGATCCATGTAGAACTCTGGTTGCCATGGCAACAAAAAGAAAAAAAAAATGAAAACTTTAAAAATCATCTTCAAAACTACTGGCCAGATTTTAAAATAAATTGGTACAGATGTTCCTTGGGTCAACCTCTACCAAAGTTGCTAAAATTATTCCGATCCATAAAAAACATGGCCGCCAGGGGCTGGGCTTATTTGCCTTATATGTATATAGGGAAAACTTTAGTCAACATTTCCTCTGAAACCACTGGAGAGAATTTGATTAAACTTGGCAGGAATGATCCTTGGGTCAACCTTCACAAAAGTTGCTAAAATAAACTTCATCCATGTAGAACTCTGGTTGCCATGGCAACAAAAAGAAAAAAAAAATGTGAAAACTTAAAAAAATCTTCTTCTTCAAAACTACTGGCCAGATTTTAAAATAAATTGGTACAGATGTTCCTTGGGTCAACCTCTACAAAAGTTGTTAAAATTTTTCCGATCCGTAAAAAACATGGTCGCCAGGGGCGGGGCTTATTTGCCGTATATGTATATAGGGAAAACTTTAATCAACATTTCCTCTGAAACCATTGGACAGAATTTGATTAAACTTGGCAGGAATGATTCTTGGGTCAACCTTCACAGAAGTTCCTAAAATAAACTTGATCCATATAGAACTCTGGTTGCCATGGCAACAAATAAAACAAAAAAAATATGAAAACTTTAAAAATCATCTTCTTCAAAACTACTGGCCAGATTTTAAAATAAATTGGTACAGATGTTCCTTGGGTCACCCTCTACCAAAGTTGCTAAAATTATTTCAATCCATTAAAAAACATGGTCGCCAGGGGCTGGGCTTATTTGCCTTTTATGTATATAGGGAAAACTTTAATCAACATCTCTGAAACCACTCGAGAGAATTTGATTAAACTTGGCAGGGATGATCCTTGGGTCAACCTTCACAAAAGTTGCTAAAATAAACTTGATCCATGTAGAACTCTGGTTGCCATGGCAACAGAAAGAAAAAAATATGAAAACTTTAAAAATCATCTTCTTGTTGTTGTTCAGAATGATACAAATTTCATAGATAAGAGAGTAATGTATGTGCTTTAATGTATTAACATTTTCAGCATCCTATGACGTCACATGACGTCAGAGCTAAAAATAGTGAAAAATATTGTACGCGCTCTATAGCCCGTATTTATGGTCTGAATTTCCTCAAATTTTCACAGATGCTACATCTCAAGACTTAGCTGTGCATATCCATTCAGCTGACCAAAATTCCGAAAGACCGAGGTTCTGTGGTTGAAGCAAGATTCAAACATAGGACCTAAATTTTCATTATAGGATTATAGAGCTTTCAGTTGAGACAAAAAACTGAAACTTACACAGTTTGCAGTTCTGCAGATTTTCTTTAGATATTTTGAGTCCTGACGTCATAAGACGTCATGTGATGTCACAGCATATTACTAATTTCTCTTTATTTGGGCAGTGATTTCGACATCATATCTGTTGTTCAGAATGATGAACAATTATCAACTTTGACAGAAATGTATAATTTTTTAAGCAATCCTATGACGTCAGGTGACGTCAGCGCTAAAAATAGGAAACATTTTTGTTTGCACTCTTCAGCTGCTATTTATTGCTGGATTTTCTTTAAATTTTCTCAGAATGTACATCTCAAGCCTTAGCTATGTACAAAGTTTGCAGTTCTGCAGATTTGCTTTAAATATTTTGAGTCCTGACGTCATATGGCGTCTTGTGACGTCACAGCATATTACTTAGTTCTCATATTTGGGCACTGATTTCGACATGTCACTTTTTCAGAATGATGAAAAATTTACGCTTTGCTGGATTTCAAAGTTATTTGGCACAGATGTTCCTTAGGTCACACTTTACCAATATTGTTCAAATTATTTTGATCAGTTGAAAAACATGGCTGCCAGGGGGCTAAGCCCATTTTCTTTTATGTATATAGTACAAATTTGAAAATTCTTCTTGTCCTAAAGTACTCACGCGATTTATGGCTGGCAGAGGGCAGAGCCCATTTTCCACAATATCATAAGATATTTGCTGTTTCTTTTCCTCCCACTAAAACCTGGTTTTCAGGTGAGCGACCCAGGGCCATCATGGCCCTCTTGTTATGATTGTATTTTGTTTTTAAAGTACAATTTATATGTTTTTATGTAATGTTCATCATTAATGTATTTCATTTTTTAAAGAGAATTGTTCAAAATAATTGATCAAAATGTGTCATCTGAATCAATTAAAGGTGTTTATAATTCAATGAAGAAAAGAAGCCGAAACACACAATTGTAGAGATCAAAGGTACCGGTAATCATGTATTAAATTGATAAAATTCACATTTAGTTTTATACATTATCAAAAATATTTCATTCAAAAATTAGAAGTATATATAATATTTTTTTTGAGAATATTGATATTAATATTTTGATATATCCAGGACCTGATATATCAAATAAGCAAACATCAACAAAGGACTTTAAAAAAAGAATGTTGTTCATGTAAAAATAATAATAGATTTTCAAACAGAATCATAAATTATAACCTGACAAAATATTGTATGAAAATATCAATAGTGAAATGAAAAAAAGTAAATAATAAGAAAAAATACTTGCGTATGTTTCGACCTCACAATTGAGTACGTTTTGACCTCAAATAGTGGGTATGTTTTGGTTTGGGTACGTTTTGACTCGCTCCCTTATCAAATCTCAACCATTTGAACCTCAACAGCCATTCTGTCTGAAACTTGCGATGGTATTTTGGATTATCGGCTGACTCATCCTCCGATTGCATCAAATCCATTTTGGCAACTTTTTCAGGGCGAGAAACACCAACTACAAATAAAGGTCTTTGACTTTCGTCATTTTTATGTTTCTTGGACGCCATTTTGATTCAGTCTGGTTCCCTGCATTCTACACTGCTAGGTTACTCTGCTATTGTACGGTTTGGAAACCAGACTAATCGACGTGAAAAGTGCTTTAAATTAACCGACTCGCATTGCACGTCAAGTAATATTTATTTTTCGTACTCAACACTTTTCAATCAGCACTGAAAAAAAAACGATCGGCCATTTTGTCCCTTTAATGAGAATTTTATCGGCAGATCTGCCTTACCTCTTGAAAAAAAATCGGTAATTTATTTTATTTTTTGGCAAATTGCTGATGGCCAAATCCAATCTGAATCACTGCGTATGACTCTATTCCTCACAAAGTCATAGAGTTTGCTCTCTACCACTACCATATACCAGAACAGGTGAAGAAGATCATCAAGAGCTACTACAGCAATCTGCAACTCAGATTCACTTGTGAAAACTTCACCACCAAATGGATCAGTGTAGAGAAGGGAATAGTGACAGGATGTACGATATCTGTTATCTTATTTATGATTGGAATGAACATAATACTCGAGGCAGCTGAGAGAGAGAGACACGGTGCCAAAGACTGCTTCAGGAGTCAGAACACCAGCAAACAGGGGATTTATGGATGGCATTTCCATAACCACCGAGACCCACATACAAGCAAGGTGGATCCTTGTTGCACTGGAAGAGATGGTCACCTGGGCTAGAATGAGAATCAAGCCAAGGAAGTCTCGTGTTTTGATTTTGCGGAAAGGAAAAGTGAGTGATAAATTCAGGATGTGCATCCAGGGTGAAGAAATCCCGAACATCGTCAAGAACCCTGTGAAATGCCTTGGCAAATGGTTTGATGCTAGCCTGAATGACCATGAAGCTATAGGAGACCTAAGAAGACAGGTGGAGGTAGGGCTGTAGCAGATTGACAAGACAGGACTTCCTGGAAAGGTTTGGATGTATCAGAATGGATTATTGCCGCGACTCCTTTGGCGCCTTTTGGTGTACGAGGTCCCAACTTCAACAGTGGAAGACCTGGAGAGAAGCATAAACAAGTTCATAAGAAGCTGGTTTGGCTTACCCCCAAGTTTTACATCAGTGGGCCTATACACTACATTAGGGAAGCTCCAGATACCAGTATCTTCCCTTGTTGAAGAGTTCAGAGTGCTAAGGCATGACTTTTCATGACACTGAAGGACTCTGAAGACCATGCAGTAAGAAGTGCTGGTGTTGAACTTCGAACTGGGTGAAAGTGGTCTGTGCCCAAAGCAGTAGAAACTGCAAAGAACAGACTAAAGCACAGTGACATAGTTGGGACCACGGCCATAAGAAGACAAGGCTTGGGATCTCAAGAGAGAGCCAAGGGCAACAGCTGACAAGAAGACAAGACGAACGCTTGTACAGAGGGAGATAGGAAGGGAGGAAGAGAAGACAAGGGAAGCAACATTAGTCCAGTTAGGATGTCAGGGGGCTTAATCAAGATGGCCAGTTCCTGAATGAAAGCTCTCCTGGGCAGATATCTGGAAGTCAGAACCGCTGCGCTTGAGTTACCTGCTAAGAAGCGTATACGATGTCCTGCCAACCCCTGTCAACCTCAAGTGATGGAAACTGGCAGAGGACTCGTCTTGTTCTCTGTGGGGAGAAACATTTTTATGCCCCCCTTCGAAGAAGAGGGGGTTTATTGCTTTGCTCATGTCCGTCGGTCTGTCGGTAGACCAGACCTTGTCCAAGTGATAACTTAAGTTCTATTTGACCTTTAAGTCTCAAACTTCATGTGGTTGTTGCTCATGATTAGTAGATGACCCCTATTGATTTTGGTGTCATTACCTCAAAGGTCAAGGTCACATGTTGTGTATGTATAATACCAGACCTTGTCCAATTAATTCTTTTCCAATTAAAAATTAATTTTTGACCCCTTGATCATGACCAGCATTATCGCGTGAATGACTTAGAAGTTATGGCCCTTGATGTACACAAAATACTTGAAATTGTGATTGTCCAAGCTCTAACTTCAATACCGTTAGCCCAATCCTTTTCAAACTTTTCACACATGTGCATGGCCATAATATCAAGGATGAGTTCGATATCCAGCATTATCGCGTGAAAGACTTAAAAGTTATGGCCCTTGACGTACACAAAATACTTGAAATTGTGATTGTCCGGGCTCTAACTTCAATACCGTTAGCCCAATCCTTTTCAAACTTTTCACACATGTGCATGGCCATAATATCTCGGATGAGTTCAATATCCAGCATTATCGCGTGAATGACTTAGAAGTTATGGCCCTTGACGTACACAAAATACTTGAAATTGTGATTGTCTGGGCTCTAACTTCAATACCGTTAGACCAATCCTTTTCAAACTTTCAACATGATTGTTTTAATTAGTAACATTCATTAACTAATGGGATTTAGGAGACAATAGCTTGTTTCTCTGAGCTATTTCTGAGAGTCTCCATACTGTGATGGGCGTATTTTGTGGCAGTCCTGACCCTTGTTTCAAATTCGAAATGTTCTTGCAAAAGTACAAAATCTTTTATTTGTGAGTGTTTATTTTGGCTGGGATACAGTGATGATGACATCTTCTATGACCTTTCAGTAACTACAAAGATGTGTATCACTTTGGTGACTGTGTACGACAAGATGTCGGGGAGGTCAGCATCCTGATCAACAATGCTGGCGTTGTGACTGGAAGGCGAATCATTGACTGTCCCGATGAAATGATTGAGAAAACCTTCAATGTGAATCTTCTGGCTCAGTTCTGGGTGAGGAATTATTGTTGTTGTTTTTTCATTTGAAAGACATATTCATTTAGGCCTAAATAAAAAATAGTTGTGTTTCTGGTGGCATGGCAAAAAAACATAGGGTCGGTAGGTAGGTTTTTTTATTTATTTTTTTTATTTTTTTTTTTTTTAAATTGGGTTTGGTAAATTTTATTACCGTGTGCAAATCATATTGGCTAGTTTGGCTATAAAGATCTAACATAAACAGACGGTGTTTAATACATAACCTTTATTCCTTTTTCATTTTTGTTTTCTGTTATAAAGATATTAGTTTAATAGCATATATATCTTCACCATTCTGAAACTGTCTTACAAATAGAATTTCATATAAAAATATTAAGAGCAGAAAATGAAATAAAAAGGCTGTAGATGTCTTGTGACAAGTATCTAAAATAATCACAGTTAAAAGAGTACTAACATTTATATTGGTATTTAAAGTCTTTACTAATAATTGTTACCCTTTTAAATAAGATTTCTATATTGATGATCAAAGAAATTATATTAAAAAAAAAAGAAAAATCAATGTGCCATTCATTATAAACTTGAAGTATGACAAGAACATCACAATTTGCATACTAATAAATATTTAGGTCTTAGTCAGAATAGACATGAGAAACAGAGTTAAACCAAAACTTTTCAATATCAATTCTAAATTTGACTGTAAAAATGCATATAGGCTAACAACCTCTATAAAATGATCTTTGACCAAAAATGAACATAATAGTATATAGTCCCACATACTCCTAAGCTCTCTCACATACAATTTATCATATATCTTTGAGTATTACTTTCTGATCCTCAAATGCTAGACTAAAAAAGATAGTAGTTAGTATACATGTAATTATTCAACTAGTATTACTGACAAATTTCTGTTAATCAACAACATTTGATAAACAGACAAAATATATACATATAAATATATGATTTTAATGCATAGCTTATATCTTTTCCCTTAATTAAACAATGGCAATGAATGAAGACAAATAATAATGAGTGTTACAGCTTTTCTGATCTCTCAAACAATGATGAAAGACTTGAAAAAATCAAAACATATCCAATGAATGTTGCTGATAGATATGTCTAATCTCTTGATGAAATACAAAGAAAGAAAAACAACCACACGCATATATGACTAGAAAAATTATATAACTTCAACTTGAAAAAGCCCATGACAAAATCGTTTAATAATCTGCAACTAGGCATATAGACTTGCCCAGTCTCTTGAAATGAACATTAATTAGAAAATACAAAAACGTACACAATTATAATCAATGACAATAAGAATTGTTCAACTCTTATAAAGACTTTGTCTAAGAGAATACAACTGTGTAATTCAATTTTTTCAATATTGCTACAGGAGACTTCTGCCCAACCCTTCGAAATACAGATTTGACCAGTGTAGTACCTGCAAAGAGAAAAAATGTTCTTATATTTTAGGTTTCGCATCGCTGGCGAAAACCTATTGTTCTTCTTCTGTTTTATTTTTTTTAGTTTCGCATCGCATGCGAAAACCTATTGTTCTTCTCTGTTTATTTTTTTTTTTTATTTTATATTATTTTCTACCTTTCATTTGTGAAGGCATATCACCATGAAAAAAAAGTCACATTTCTGATTTTTTACCACTTTTTCCTAAGATCTGATTTTGATCTAACGTTGAGAAAATTTTCATTTTGTCTTAGTTTGCCGCTAGGTGGCGTTTTGTAAACATGACTAAGCGCTAATAACTCGTTATTTGAGGTCCGATTCAAATGGGTTTTTGCATTGTGTTCTTGTCAGAAACTTAATAAAATATGATACGTTTCAATTATTTGCGTATATAAAACATTCGTGCTACAGAGGTTGAAAGTTCGAATCTCGAAAAAAACGATGAAATAAAGGTAGTTACGAAAAAAGTCCCCATTTTATTTCAGAGATGAAGAGGAGAATTTTGTTTGTTGCATATGATTCGCAAGACATAGTACGCACAAAATATATGGTGTGGCGATTTTGAAAATGCAGGGTTTGTCACAGGCGCGGTCAAACATAACCAATATTTTCGAAAAATCAACATTTTAAGTGACTTTAAGGTTATTTGCAGCTCTGACTTTTTTTGTTCAATCTTCATCATTTTTTCACTGTTAATGCATTTTTATAAAACAAATAAAATCATAGGAAAAAAATCACCATAATATACAAAGGTCAAGGTCATAACATTATTATTATTTATATCGCATAAAATAGCTCAAAATCTAAAAATATTTTATAGAAGATAATGAACCAAAAGTTTTAGTTTGTGAGGAGACTTTCCATTGTGTTATGTTTTGAAGATCGACTTCATTTAAGCAATGACCACAGTCCAAAGTTTGATCCTTTATAAACAATGTATATCCTATGTTTCCTCTTTTTGCTGCTCCTGACTTTATTTTTTGTTCAATCTTCATCATTATTTCACTGTTATGCGTTTTATAAAAAAATAAATCATAGAAAAAAAATCAAGCATAATATACAAAGGTCAAGGTCATTCCCAATTATTATTATTTATATGGCATAAATATGCTCCAAATCTAAAAATATTTTATAGAAAGCATATGAACAAAGTTTTATCATTATTGGAATTGTGGCTGAGTCGAAAAAGTGTTCAATTGATTAGGTTAAAAGCGAAAACCGAGATACCGCTTGCGGTTCTAGTTTTTTATTATTATTTTTCCGCCGGTTTTTGTGAACGGCATATCGCCATGATAGAAAAAAGGCACAATTATGAAATTTCTACCAGTTTTTTCTACTTATATGAACTTAATCCTTACGTTGAGAAAATTTTCATTTTTGTCTTACTTTTCCCGCCAGGGGGCGTTTTGCATGAAATTTATTAATGGCTAATAACTCACTTATTTGAGGTCCGATTCAAATGCGGTTTTTTGCATTCTGTTCCTTGTTGATAGCCAAATAAAATATGATAGGTTTCGAGGGTACGTGTCGCTGAAAGTATTTGAGCTACAGAAGGTTGAAAGTTCGAACCTCGCAAAAAACTGTGCAAATGAGGGTAGGTCTACGAAAAACCTATCCATTTTTGTTAGAGATCAGATAGATGAATTAAAAAATTTTTTAGAGGAGAATTTTTTGTTGCATATGATTCGCAAGACATACCACAAAATATATGGGGTGGCGAATTTAAGAAATGTATGGTAGGTCCTCTGGAAACGGTCAAACTTCACTAAATTTTAGAAAAAGTTAAAGGTTCAAAAACATGTTTTTTATCGCTTCTGACTTTATTTTTTGTTAATTCTTCATGATATTTTCACAAGTTATGTATTGTTATGTCTGAAAGGGGACCACAATTAAAAAGTTAAAAAATAAATGAAAAGGTCAAGGTCATATTACGATTATTGTGTTTTTATTCGGCCCCAAATAGCTCCAAAACTAAAAATATTTCTTTGAGAGTATATGAACAAAAGTTTTAGTTATTCAAGAGCTCTTTCCAGTGATGTTTAGTTTTTGAAGATCGGACTTGATTTGGTCATTTTACGGTAGTCCAAAGTTTGATCCTTTTTTGGAATAATTGTAAATCAGTTTTTACGCTTCAAAATGTGATGTATAATAAATAGAATGTTTGACTAGTGCGAATTGTATACTTAATTGAACTATTTGCTGCATTGCTAGGTATCTAATGGTAAAATTTTAATCAATTTTGTTTCTCATTTTGCCGGTAGGGGGCGCTTAGCTTGAAAACACTCATCTACTTATAACTCAAAATGTTGAAGTCTGATCCAAATGCGGTTTGTTGCATTGTATTCCTTGTTGATAGCCTAATAAAGTATGATAGTTTCTAGGTATGAGTGGCTGAAACTTTTTGAGCTACTAACGGAAGGTTGAAAGTTCGAACCTCGCAAAAAACTGTGCAGATGAGGGTAGGTCTACGAAAAAACTATCCATTTTTGTTAGAGATCAGATAGAAGAATTCTGTTTGCTGCAAATGATTTGCAAGACATATACGCACAAAATATATGGGGTGGCGAATTTAAGAAATGCATGGTTTGTCCTCTGGAAACGGACAAACGCCACTAAATTTTAGGAAAAATCAAAATTCCTAAAACATGTTTTTGGCGCTCCTGACTTTATTGTTGGTTCATTCTTCATGATATTTTCACAAGTTATGTATTGTTATGTCTGAAAGGGCCCCACAATTAAAAGGGTAAAAAGAAATTGCAAAGGTCAAGGGCATATTACGATTATTGTGTTTTTATTCGGCTCCAAATACCTCCAAAACTAAAAATATTTCATTGAAAGTATATTAACAAAAGTTTTAGTTCTTAAAGAGCCCTTTCCAGTGATGTTTCTTTTTTGACGATCGGATTTGATTTGGTCATTTAACGGGAGTCCAAGGTTTGATCCTCTTTAGAACAATTGTAAATCAGTTTTTATGCTTCAAATTGTGATATATAAGGAATAGAATGTTTGACTAGTGCGACTTGTATACTTGATTGAACCATTTGCTGCATTGCTAGGTACCTAATAGTAAAATTTTAATCAGTTTTGGTTCTCATTTTGCCGCTTGGGGGCGATTAGCTTGAAATCACTATTAATAATTAAAAAAAAATGAAGTCTGATTTTTATGCGACTTTTTTTTTTTATTCTATTCTTCGGTGACATTAATTTGGAAAGACACAAAAAAGATAATGCGATATTTCATGAAAATGATAGTCATTCAATGCAACATTTGTTCGTAATAGTGTTGAGTGGCATATTGCATTGTCGTGTGTCATATTATACTGTTGTTTGTCGTTTGCAATTGTTGTTTATCGAATACAATTGTCATTTGTCTCCATTATAAAGCAAAACACACATATAACATTGCAGTACCCGAAGTCCGTAATTTTTTTTTCAAATTTACGACTATATAACAGGCAGTTAAAACTCAAAAGTATTCTTCTTGGTAAAACGTAATTATACATTGCGACAAAAAAATTTGAAAGATCAATGTTAACAGTATTCAACAGGCCATTAAACAAAGAAATATATTTTTCGATTCATGCGACTCGTCAACTGAATGGAATTGCTTTCGTGAAAACTGATGATATTGCGACTACATAACTGACAGGTAATACTCAACAATACTTTATTGGGTAAAAAGTCTGCTTAAACATTGCGACAGAAATGTTTGAAAGATCACTGTTAACAGTATCAACAAGCCATTGAACGAAGAAATGTTTTTCGAATCATGCAACTCGTGAACTGAATGGAATTGCTTTCGTGAAAACCATTGATATCGTGACTACATAACTGACAGGTAATACTCAAAAATATTCTTTTGGGTAAAAATTGGACAAAATGTTTGAAAATGTTTAACAGTATTCGACAAGCCATTGAACGAAGAAATATGTTTTTCGAATCATTCGACTCGTGAAATGAATGGAATTGCTTTTGCGAAAACCGATGATATCGCGATAGCGATTCTAGTTAGTATTGTTATTATTTATTATTAATATTATAATAATAATAACAATTATTATTATTATTGTTGTTATTTTTAGCTCACATGAGCACAACGTGCTCAAGGTGAGCTTTTCTGATCGCCTTTTGTCCGGCGTCCGTCGTCCGTGCGTCCGTGCGTGCGTGCGTGCGTCCGGCGTCAACAATTGCTTCAAACAACATCTCCTCCTAAACGGCTTGGCCAATTTGAAAAATATTTTGCAGGAATGTTCCTTGGATGAAGCTCTACTAATGTTGTATAAATGGTTCTGGTCCATCGCATAATTAGGTCACAGGAGCTAAAAATAGATTTTAAAAATGAAAATTTAAAAAATCTTCTTCTCTGAAACCACAAGGCCTAGCCTTTTGATTTTTGGTATGTAGCATGATCTTATGACTCTCTACCAGGATTGTACAAATTATGACCCTGGGGTCAAAATTGGCCCCGCCCCAGGGGTCACTTGATTTCACATAGGCTAATATAGGAAAAACTTGAAAAAATCTTCTTCTCCGAAACCACAAGGCTTAGCTTTTTGATTTTTGGTATGTAGCATCATCTTATGGGCCACTACCAAGATTGTACAAATCATAGCCCTATGGTGATAAATGACCCCGCACCAGGGGTCACTTGTTTTACATAGAGTAATATAGGAAAAACTTGAAAAAATCTTCTTCTCCGAAACCACAAGGCTTAGCTTTTTGATTTTTGGTATGTAGCATCATCTTATGGGCCACTACCAAGATTGTACAAATCATAGCCCAATGGTGATAAATGACCCCGCACCAGGGGTCACTTGTTTTACATAGAGTTATATAGGAAAATCTTAAAAAATCTTCTTCTATGAATCCATAAGGCCTAGAGCTTAGATATTTGGTATGTAGCATCATCTTATGGGCCACTACCAAGATTGTACAAATCATAGCCCTATGGTGATAAATGACCCCGCACCAGGGGTCACTTGTTTTACATAGAGTTATATAGGAAAATCTTAAAAAATCTTCTTCCATGAATGCATAAGGCCTAGAGCTTAGATATTTGGTATGAAGCATCATCTTATGGGCCACTACCAAGATTGTACAAATCATAGCCCTATGGTGATAAATGACCCCGCACCAGGGGTCACTTGTTTTACACAGTTATATAGGAAAATCTTAAAAAATCTTCTTCTATGAATCCATAAGGCCTAGAGCTTAGATATTTGGTATGTAGCATCATCTTATGGGCCACTACCAAGATTGTACAAATCATAGCCCAATGGTGATAAATGACCCTACACCAGGGGTCACTTGTTTTACATAGAGTTAAATAGGAAAATCTTAAAAAATCTTCTTCTATGAATCAATAAGGCCTAGAGCTAAGATTTTTGGTATGTAGACTAGCATCTAATGGTTCATTACAAAGATTTTCAAAGTCTTGGCCCTACGGTGATAAATGACCCTGCGCCCAAGTCTTCTCTGAAACCATATGGCCCATTGCTTAGATATTTGGTGTGTAGTATTGTCAGGGGTAAAATGTTTTAGATTAAGTTATATCAGAATCCTTGTCTGTTTAAAAACCTTGATATCAGTTGAAGCAATGGTACTCAGGTGAGCGATTCAGGGCCATCATGGCCCTCTTGTTTAATTAATATATCAAAATACCAAAAGATCCAGGCCTAATAAACCTGTCTAGTAAAATTATTTTGAAAATTGTATCAACTTCTTTCTTTTTTTCCAACATCGAGATGCGAACATTATTAGCATAATTAGTATTTGGTATATTGCATTATATAGTATTTCAAAATTATATCGAATTATAAAGTTTATAAACCATTTTAATTGTCATTTTCTATCTATGCACTCGGCATCGACACCGTAACAAATAAATGCAACGCCAATGATCCCGTAGAATAAACTTTCACTTTCGCCGATTTCTTACTTACCGAACAAGAAGCTTCACACTGTGCATCCTCAAATTGGCCATGAACTTCGATGAACAATTCCTGAACTGTTTTAGAGTGGCGAATTGCCTTTATTTCTCGTTTAGAATTTGAGTGGCTGCATTTTTCTACTTCGATCGCCAGCAATGAGGTCGGTACGTTCTGGCCAGCAGCCATTTTGATTTGTTGCTCATAGCAATGGACTCGCATACGAATAAGAAAATATTGTTGTCGTCTTCATTTGCAAAAAAAAAAAGTCGGACCAACAACTTTCTGCACCGATGCTCACATTCCGCTCTGATGATCTGATCGGCATATATTTTTACACGTGAAAAAAAATTACGGTCGGCAGCAAAATCTTGTGGTCGGTCGGGCCACCAGAAACACAACTATTTTTTTTTTAGGCCTTACATGAGTTTATTTACTGAAATCAATTAATGTATTTATGGTACAGATCCACTACTCATGATCCACTTATTTGAGGTTTAAGCTATGTTTGGGTTATAACAATAAATGGTGCTTATGTTATGTGTAGCTTTCAATAGCTTTTTACTGTGTTTCTGATATGCCCAGAAAATGAATTAACAGCCAATTTTATTAGTGAATTTATGCTGCTACACTGAGTGCTGCATTGTTACAGAGCTTCAGATAGTTATTTTTCAGCTTTTTTTAATTAATTCCTTTAATCACATTGCGCATTTCCAATTTTTGTTGATTAATCCTCAAATTAAATCCAAATATAAAATGAATCCACAGTTTTCTTTTCATGATAATTATTCCTGTTTCAAAGAGACATATTGTAATCTGAAATCCCTAGACATGTTGTAATCTGAAATCCCTAGACATGTTGTAATCTGAAATCCCTAGACATGTTGTAATCTGAAATCCCTAGACATGTTGTAATCTGAAATCAAAAAATTCCAGAGACATGTTTTTATCCGAAATCCCTAGACATGTTGTAATCTAAAATCCTCTCTAATAATTCCAGAGACATGTTGCTATCCAAAATCCTTAGACAAGTTGTAATCTGAAATCCTGTCTAATAATTCCAGAGACATGTTGTAATCCGAAATCCCATCGCTGCCACCTGTGCAGTGTTTAAATTTTTTTACACATACTTGAATTAACCTTTAATCATATCACTGTCATTAGTGTTCCAATTTTTGGCTCACCTGAGCACATGTGCTCAGGATGAGCTATTAGGATTGCTGAAAGTCCCTTGTCGTCCGTTCATCTACAATAAGTTTGTTTGCACTCTAGCATCTTCATTTCTTAAGCAAATCATCGTCAAAATTTAGAATAATGTTTCTAGCCATATTCTTTCGGCCAAGTTTGATTATGACTGATATCGGCCAATTACGTCAGGAATTATGTCCCTTGTAATGTTAAAAATTGCCAGATTTAACTTTGTTTGCACTCTAGCATCTTCATTTCTTAAGAAATCATTTTCAAAATTTCTTAATAGCCATAATCAAGTGACCACAGGCACTAAATGTCACTTTAGGTAATGGAATTGAAATGATCTAATGGATTATGCATTCAGTACAATTATGCTATAATTTTGTAACTAATTGTACAGGCAATGAAGGCAGTTTTTCTCAGGTGAGCGACTTCAGGGCCATCTTGACCCTGTTGTTATCTTGAGTATCACTCCATTACTATTTGGAATAATGTCTATATATTTGACATACTTACTCTACTCATATATGGCTGTCAGTTATTTGACATCTGACCTTCTCAGATGGGGGCATAGTGTTTTTCAAACACATTTTGTTCTATTAAGCATGTACACAGTGTATGGAGAAAAAATGTAAGTACTGTAAAATCATTTATTTTCGTTGACATTAGATTTTGTGGTATCTGTAATTAAATCAATTTCATTGAAACATATTTATGGAACCATATTCTAGAAAACATGAGGTCTATGAAATAAATTGTTTTCGTGGGGATTAATATTTGTGGATATTCATCCACAAAATCAACGAAAATTATTCACCCATGAAAATTAATGATTAGGAAGGTACAGTAGTTGTTGTCAACTTCCTTATTTTCAGACAGTCAAGTGTTTTCTTCCGTCCATGATGGAGAGGAACCATGGCCATATTGTAAATATCTCAAGCTCCACAGGACTTGTTGGACTGAAGAATCTCACTGACTACAGTGCCTCCAAATTTGGTGTGGTTGGATTTACAGAAGTTCTGAATTATGAGATTGTCTTCTCAGGATATACTGGTATCACAACTACATTGATCTGCCCCTCCTTCATTAAGACCGGCATGTTTGAAGGATGTGAAATGAGGTATGAACACTAAAGCGTATTTCTAAATTTTAGCTCACCAGAGCACAACATGCTCAAGGTGAGCTATTGGGATCACCCTTTGTCTGTCGTCGTGCGTTGTGAACAATTTTGTTAAAACAACATCTTCTCTGAAACTGCTGGGTAGAAATTGAGGAAACATTGCATGAATGATCCTTGGGTGGATTTTCACAAAAGTTGCTAAAATAAACTTGATCGATGCAGAACTGTGGTTGCTATGACAACCAGCACCATCTTATTTAAAAAACTTTAAAAATTATCTCCTCTAAAACCAATGATCAGAATTTAATTTCCTTCAGCATAAATGGTCACTTCATAGTCATCTACCATAATTGCTAAAATGAAATTGATCCAATAAAAACGTGGTCCCCACGGCATTTTCTAGTTTCCTATATATACTCTTTATAGAAAATTTCAAGAAACAAATGGTCAGAAGTTTATTTCATTTGGTACAAATGGTCATCTAATTTTTCCCAACCATATTTGCTAAAATAAAGTTTATCCTTTGAAAAATGAGGCCCCCACAGGATCAGCTAGTTTCCTTTATATACTCTTCATAGAAAATTTCAAAAAATCATCTTCTCTGAAAAAAAATGATTAGAATTTTATTTCATTTGGCACAAATGGTCATCTAATCTTTGTCTACCATATTTGCTAAAATAAAGTTTATCCTTTGAAAAATGAGGCCCCCACAGGATCAGCTAGTTTCCTTTATATACTCTTCATAGAAAATTTCAAAAAATCATCTTCTCTGAAAAAAAATGATTAGAATTTTATTTCATTTGGCACAAATGGTCATCTAATCTTTGTCTACCATATTTGCTAAAATAAAGTTTATCCTTTGAAAAATGAGGCACCCATGGGGTTTTCTAGTTTCCTTATATACTCTATATAGAAAATTTCAAAAAATCATCTTCTCTAGTGTAACAAATGATCAGAATTTTAATTCATTTGACACAAATGGTCACCTAATTTTTCTCTACCATATTTGCTAAAATGAAGTTGGTCTTTTGAAAAATGAAGCCCCCATGGCGTTGGTTTTAGTTTCATAAGGCAGATAATCAATATTCTATTTTGATACTCTAAATATAGAATATTGATTATCTCCCTTCATAAAATTTATTTTTGTCCTTGCTAGCTAATTAGGCATCAGAATTCAATATTGAACTGTTTTCATGAACCCTTCCATACATTTATAATTTTGGCTTATACTTTGGTAGTTAGGGGAGTTTTTAGCTCGACTATTCGGAGAATATGAGAGCTATTCTACTCGCGTCGGCGTTGGCAGTCATATCTAAAAAACCAGTAGGTGTATTGCAATCAATCTTCACACAAAGTCTTTCTAGGCACAAAACAAACCTAGAGAACCAAGAGGGACAACTCTTGATTGAATTTTACTCAAATAATGGGCCTTTTTCAACTTAGAAATTTGTGTTAACATTTTTGGTTAAAGTTTTTCTGCACTTAAGTTAATATCATAACTCTGTAACCACTTGGTGTATTGGATTTAAACTTTACACAAGTCTTTCTAGGCATGAAATGGACCTGCAGAACCAAGATGAACAACACTTGCTAGAATTTTACTCAAATTATGGGCCTTTTTCGACTTAGAAATTTGCGTTAACATTTTTGGTTAAAGTTTTTCTGCAACTAAGTTAATATTATTACTCAGTAAGCACTTGGTGTATTGGATTTAAACTTCACACAAGTCTTCCTAGGCATGAAACCAACCTGCAGAACCAAGATGGACAACTCTTGCTAGAATTTTACTTAAATTATGGGCCTTTTTCGACTTAGAAATTTGCATTAACATTTTTGGTTAAAGTTCTTTGCAACTAAATTAATGTCATAACTCAGTAACCCCTTGGTGTATTGGATTTAAACTTCACACAAGTCTTTCTAGGCATGAAATGGACCTGCAGAACCAAGATGAACAACACTTGCTAGAATTTACTCAAATTATGGGCCTTTTTCGACTTAGAAATTTGCGTTAACATTTTTGGTTAAAGTTTTTCTGCAACTAAGTTAATATTATTACTCAGTAAGCACTTGGTGTATTAGATTAAACTTCACACAAGTCTTCCTAGGCATGAAATGGACCTGCAGAACCAAGATGAACAACTCTTGCTAGAATTTTACTCAAATTATGGGCCTTTTTCGACTTAGAAATTTGCGTTAACATTTTTGGTTAAAGTTTTTCTGCAACTAAGTTAATATTACTCAGTAAGCACTTGGTGTATTGGATTTAAACTTCATACAAGTCTTCCTAAACATAAAATGGACCTGCAGAACCAAGATGAACAACTCTTGCTAGAATTTTACTTAAATCATGGGCCTTTTTCGACTTAAAAATTTGCGTTAATATTTTTGGTTAAAGTTTTTTGCAACTAAATTAATGTCATTACTCCGTAACCCCTTGGTGTATTGGATTTAAACTTCACACAAGTCATCCCAGACATGAACCAAATCTACAGAACTAAAATTTTAATAAATTTAATTAATTAAATTTAATTAATTAAATTAATAATAATTATTAAATACTAATAGAAAATTAAAAAATTGCATTAACTCTTTTTATTTAATACAATAACAATTATATATTAATTTAAATAATATTTAATTTAACAAGAGCTGTCCGAAAGACAGCATGCTCGACTATTTGGGTTTTGATAGTGACGCAATACCATTGTATTAAAGCAGCATTAAAATAATTTATGTGACTCAATTTAGCAGACATGCGACAAACCGGCAGAACTAAGATTTTAAGAAATTTTATTAATTAAATTTAATAAATAGTAATTAAATTTAATTAATTAAATTAATAAAAAACCTTTACATTACAATGACTATTAAATATTAATTAAATGATATTTAATTTAATGAAATTAATTAATTTAATTTAATAGGAAATATGAGACAACCAACATATCAATGATGAACTTTTCATGATTTTTTTTTCGAATTATGACCTGAGTTTTACTGAGAATTAAAGAGAACATGCTGCTAAATTGAGTCACATAAATTATTTTAATACTGCTTTAATACAATGGTATTGCGTCACTATCAAATACCCCAACAGACTCTTGCGTAAATTGAGTTCAATAATTAGGACTTTCTGCCCTTTCGGCAGAAAGTCCTATTGGGTTTGTACTGTTTTTTATTAGGACTTTCTGCCTAAAGCAGAAAGTCCTATTGGGTTTGTTATGTTTTTTTATTCTTCTTATTCTTTTTTTCTTCCAAACTGAGCGTTAATTTAAACATGTTGCAATGGTCCCAGGGCCATAAAATTTTTATGGCATATACTTGATGCGATGAAATTTTGATTTCTATGATTTTCATATGCCTATGACGTCATATGACGTCACATTTGAAATATGCTACAAAAGTTTGTACGCGGTCTACAGCCATTGTTTGTGAACCGATTTTCATCAAATTTTCACAGATTGTGTATATTAAGTTCTAGTTGTGCATCCCGGTGTCTGTTTTTCAAAATTCGAAAAGTCCATGGTTCAATAGCGAATCCAAGATTCGAACCAAGGTCGTAAATTTTTTAAATGCTTATAAAATCTGTCCTATTTAAGATAGAACGTTGATATTTAGTCAGTATATAGGACTCTAGAAGTTTTAAACATTTTGAGAAAATAAATGTCATATGACGTCACGTGACGTCATTATATGATAATGTATTTCTAATATTAACAAGAGTATTTCTATATGTTGAAATTGTCGAAGGGCAATGAAAATTTAATGACACATGCTTCAATCGCTGAAAGTTCGATTTCAATGATTTTCATATGCCTATGACGTCATATGACGTCACACTTGAAATATGCAACAAAAGTTTGTACGCGGTCCAGAGCCATTGTTTATGAACCGATTTTCATCAAATTTTCACAGAATGTGTATATTAATTTCTAGTTGTGCATCCCGGTGTCCGTTTTTCAAGATTCGAAAAGTCCAAGGTTCTATAGCGATTCCAAGATTCGAACCAAGGTCGTAAATTTCCAAATTCTTATAAAATCGGTCCTATTTGAGATAGAAAGAAGATATTGGGTCAGTATATAGGTCTCTTGGAATCTTAAAAATTTTGTGAAAATAAATGTCATATGACGTCACGTGACGTCATTATATGATAATGAATTTCTAATATTAACAAGAGTATTTCTATATGTTGAAATTTTCGAAGGGCAATGAAAATTTAATGACACATGCTTCAATCGCTGAAAGTTCGATTTCAATGATTTTCATATGCCTATGACGTCATATGACGTCACACTTGAAATATGCAACAAAAGTTTGTACGCGGTCCAGAGCCATTGTTTATGAACCGATTTTCATCAAATTTTCACAGAATGTGTATATTAATTTCTAGTTTTGCATCCCGGTGTCCGTTTTTCAAGATTCGAAAAGTCCAAGGTTCTATAGCGATTCCAAGATTCGAACCAAGGTCGTAAATTTCCAAATTCTTATAAAATCGGTCCTATTTGAGATAGAAAGAAGATATTGGGACAGTATATAGGTCTCTTGGAATCTTAAACATTTTGTGAAAATAAATGTCATATGACGTCACGTGACGTCATTATATGATAATGAATTTCTAATTCTAACAAAATTATTTCTATATGTTGAAATTTTCGAAGGGCAATGAAAATTTAATGCCGCATGCTTCAGATGCTAAAATTTCGATTTCAATGATTTTCAGAAGCCTATGACGTCATATGACGTCACATTTGAAATTGACCACGAAAGTTTGTACACGGTCCAGAGCCATTATTAATGGATCGATTTTCATCAAATTTTCACAGAATGTGTATATTAAGTTCTACTTGTGCATCTCGGTGTCCGTTTTTCAAAATTCGAAAAGTCCATGGTTCTATAGCGAATTCAAGATTCGAACCAAGGTCGTAAATTTTTAAATGCTTATAAAATCGGTCCTTTTTGAGATAGAAAAGTGATATTTGGTCAGTATATAGGTCTCTGGGAGTCTTAAAGATTTTGTGAAAATAAACGTCATATGACGTCACATGACGTTATTATATGATAATGTATTTCTAATATTAACAAGAGTATTTCTATATGTTGAAATTGTCGAATTGCAATGAAAATTTAATGATAAATGATCCAGACGCTGAAATTTCGATTTCAATGATTTTCAGAAGCCTATGACGTCATATGACGTCACATTTGAAATTGACTACGAAAGTTTTAACACGGTCCAGAGCCATTATTAATGGGCCGATTTTCATCAAAATTTCACAGAATGTGTATATTACGTTCTTATTGTGTATACCGGTGTCCTTTTTTTCAAAATTCGAAAAGTCCAAGCATCTATGGCGGATCCAATATTCGAACCAAGGACGTCAATTCTTAAATGCTTATAAAAACTGTCCTATTTGAGATAGAAAGTTGAAATTTTGTCAGTTAGTAGGCCTCTGGGCGTCTTAACAATTATGTAAAAATAAACGTCATATGACGTCACGTGACGTCATTTTTTATTATTATTATTCTTTTCTTCTTCCTAACTAAACGCTTATTTTAATATGTTGCAATAGTCCTAGGACGATGAAATTTTTATGGGTTATTAGGCACGTGAGGAAATTTTGATTTCACCCCTACTGCATATATGTAGCCATATCTCAATAAATATTGATTTTTGTAAATATATGTATGAATAAGAATTATAGCTGAATAATTGACGTTTCCAAAGATATTTAGTTTATTAAAATTAGTTTACGCAATACAAAGTTATAAGCAAAAAAACTAAATGAAATGAAGCTAATTTTGCTGATAATATGCTGTTTTCTTGAGGTTTAACAGTCAATATCTCAGAAACGACTGAAGATAAGTTTATACATTATGCGTATAAAATTTAGCATGTTTTAAGAGCTTTCTAACGGTACCAAGTTTATTGAAATTGGACTTCATATAAGAAAGTTACATGGAAAATAAGATATTTCATAATCATGCATCATAAAAATATGGAAAAGGTCACGCGCAGGGGTCACCAAGCTTAAATACTTGCGCAACGACTTGAAAAAAAAAAATTTAAAAAAAAATAATAATAAAAAAATATCAAATTGCAATTGATGGGCTATATCTTGATTTTTTTTTTTTTTTTTTTTTTTGTTTTTGTCGAATGTTGACTGTTTCCAAAATTAGCATTGAAGTTAATACATGTACAACGGCACAAGACAAAAATCCGTATTTGCAACACTTTGTAGCTAGCGAGCAGTTTGCAAGCCTTGAAAAATTCACACGCAGCCCCACATTTTAGACCATCTAAAAACTGCATTGTTATGCTAACAATATTCATATTGCATCAGTTTGTAGGCTGGGATGTTACCTTTCAAAATATCACCATAGTTCGAAATTATAGGAATTTATGGCAAAACTACGGAAGCCCAAACACGCCAAAATCGCTAAATACGTTTAACTACGTTACAGGTGTCGAAAGGATATAGCACTATACAAATATTCAATACTTCTTCCGACTGAGGCTAAAATTAAACAAGGTTACAACTGAGCTGGAGTTATGAAATTCTATGTGTGATGAAAGTTAGAAACTTACATTTGAACACTGTTTCATTTTTCTTTCATGTCATATGACATAGTATAAATTTTGTATGTAAACTACATGTGCAAGATATGCGCGGACTTTTATTAAAATTCACAGAATGTGTTCTATTTGTGCTATTTTATATAGAAATAGAGGAGATAGAAAGTTGCAATTTGGACAGATTATCTATTATGTCATCTTCTATATATACTATATAAAGCAGATGTTGCAGAAAAGTCCTATCATTCGTTTAAACGAATGACATCTAGTTATTCTTCTCATTATTCTTTTTTTCTTCCTCTTATATTTGTGTTAATTTCGAGGTGTTGTCATTGACTCAGAACAATGAAAATTTTATGGCATATATTTCAAACCATGTGCTTTCGGATGCAATGAATTTCATCTTCATATGACGTCACATTACATCAGATTTGACGTCAGGTGAAAAAGTTTGTTCGCGGTCTACAGCCATTATTTCTGGACCGATTTTCATCAAAATTTCACAGAATGTGTATGTTAGGCTCTAGTTGTGCATCCCTGTGTCCGTTTTTCAAAATTCGAAAAGTCCATGGTTCAATAGCGAATCCAAGATTCGAACCAAGGTCGTAAATTTTTAAGTGCTTATAAAATCTGTCCTATTTAAGATAGAAAGTTGATATTTAGTCAGTATATAGGTCTCTAGAAGTTTTAAACATTTTGTGAAAATAAATGTCATATGACGTCACGTGACGTCATTATATGATAATGTATTTCTAATATTAACAAGAGTATTTCTATATGTTGAAATTGTCGAAGGGCAATGAAAATTTAATGACACATGTTTCAATCGCTGAAATTTTGATTTCTATGAATTTCATATGCCTATGACGTCATATGACGTCACACTTGAAATATGCAACAAAATTTTTTCCGATTTTCATCAAATTTTCACAGAATGTGTATATTAAGTTCCAGTTGTGCATCCCGGTGTTCGTTTTTCAAAATTCGAAAAGTCCAAGGTTCTATAGCGATTCCAAGATTCAAACCAAGGTCGTAAATTTTCAAATTCTTATAAAATCGGTCGTATTTGAGATAGAAAGAAGATATTGGGTCAGTATATAGGTCTCTGGGAGTCTTAAACATTTTATGAAAATAAATGTCATATGACGTCACGTGACGTCATTATATGATAATGAATTTCTAAAAATTCTTAATTAAATTCGATTTCATTGATTTTCAGAAGCCTATGACGTCACATTTGAAATTGACCACGAAAGTTTGTACACGGTCCAGAGCCATTATTAATGGACCGATTTTCATCAAATTTTCAGAGAATGTGTATATTAAGTTCTAGTTGTGCATCTCGGTGTCCGTTTTTCAAAATTCGAAAAGTCCATGGTTCTATAGCGAATTCAAGATTCGAACCAAGGTCGTAAATTTTTAAATGCTAATAAAATCGGTCCTATTTAATATAGAAAAGTGATATTTGGTCAGTATATAGGTCTCTAAGAGTCTTAAACATTTTGTGAAAAGAAACGTCATATGACGTCACGTGACGTCATTATATGATAATGTATTTTTAATATTAATAAGAGTATTTCTATATGTTGAAATTGTCGAAGGGCAATGAAAATTTAATGACAAATGATTCAGATGCTGAAATTTCGATTTCAATGATTTTCAGAAGCCTATGACGTCATTTGACGTCACATTTGAAATTGACTACAAAAGTTTGTACACGGTCCAGAGCCATTATTAATGGGCCGATTTTTATCACATTTTCACAGAATGTGTATATTACGTTCTTATTGTGTATACCGGTGTCTGTTTTTCAAAATTCGAAAAGTCCAAGCATATATGGCGGATCCAAGATTCGAACCAATGACGTCAATATTTAAATGCTTATAAAAACTGTCCTATTTGAGATAGAAAGTTGAAATTTTGTCAGTTAGTAGGTCTCTGGGTGTCTTAACAATTATGTGAAAATAAACGTCATATGACGTCACGTGACGTCATTTGTTTATTATTATTATTCTTTTCTTCTTCCTAACTAAACGCTTATTTTAATATGTTGCAATAGTCCTAGGACGATGAAATTTTTATGGGTTATTAGGCACGTGAGGAAATTTTGATTTCACCCTTACTGCATATATGTAGCCATATCTCAATAAATATCGATTTTTGTAAATATATGTATGAATAAGAATTATAGCTGAATAATTGACGTTTCCAAAGATATTTAGTTTATTAAAATTGGTTTTACCCAATACAAAGTTATAAGCAAAAAAACTAAATGAAATGAAGCTAATTTTGCTGATAATATGCTGTTTTCTTGAGGTTTAACAGTCAATATCTCAGAAACGACTGAAGATAAGTTTATACATTATGTGTATAAAATATAGCATGTTTTAAGAGCTTTCTAACGGTACCAAGTTTATTGAAATTGGACTTCATATAAGAAAGTTACATGGAAAATAAGATATTTCATAATCATGCATCATAAAAATATGGAAAAGGTCACGCGCAGGGGTCACCAAGCTTAAATACTTGCGCAACATTAAAAAAAAAAAAAAAAAAAAAAAAATATCAAATTGCAATTGATGGGCTATATCTTGATTTTGTTGTTTTTTTTTGTTGTTGTTTTTTGTCGAATGTTGACTGTTTCCAAAATAAGCATTGAAGTTAATACATGTACAACGGCAAAAGACAAAAATCCGTATTTGCAACACTTTGTAGCTAGCGAGCAGTTTGCAAGCCTTGAAAAATTCACACGCAGCCCCACATTTTAGACCATCTAAAAACTGCATTGTTATGCTAACGATATTCATATTGCATCAGTTTGTAGGCTGGGATGTTACCTTTCAAAATATCACCATAGTTCGAAATTCCAGGAATTTATGGCAAAACTACGGAAGCCCAAACACGCCAAAATCGCTAAATACGATTAACTACGTTACAGGTGTCGAAAGGATATAGCACTATACAAATATTCAATACTTCTTCCTAATGAGGCTAAAATTAAACAAGGTTACAACTGAGCTGGAGTGATGAAATTCTATGTGTGATGAAAGTTAGAAACTTACATTTGAACACTGTTTCATTTTTCTTTCATGTCATGTGACATAGTATAAATGTTGTATGTAAACTACATGTGCAAGATATGGGCGGACTTTTATTATAATTCACAGAATGTGTTCTATTTGTGCTATTTTATATAGAAATAGAGGAGATAGAAAGTTGCAATTTGGACAGATTATCTATTATGTCATCTTCTACATATACTATATAAAGCAGATGTTGCAGAAAGTCCTATCATTCGTTTAAACGAATGACATCTAGTTTATATAAAGTTTATGTTCTGGAATATAATGTATTAAAAAGCAAATAAACAAATCGCCAAAGAAAACTTCATAATGTTACATGTAGTTGTGTTACTAAATGTGTTTAATGTACAACTGCAACTAATTTTGAGTTGGTTTCCACCATAATTTACAGTACTCCACCCACTTTTGTTTATACTGCGGTCGCTGTACTAGTCGTGTTTTATGGTACATAGTTTTATAATATATATATGATATATGAACATGTATGTATATTATTCGTCTTATCCTTTCATTTGTGAAGTTTTGCTTCATTACAAATTGTGTCAAAAAAATTTTGAGTACACGAATGTCTTCAAGTTCCTGCGTAGATAAGCTGCATGGATAGGAGATCGAGATCCCCTCTGTATTATGGCCAGTATAACACAGTGATTTGACGTTGTCATCAAGACGACTGATTGACACCTGCTGTGCCCCCATTGTACACTTGCCCCCAGGCACTACAGGACATCCTGTCTAGCCCCAGTTGATGACGAGTGGGTCCGGGATATCATGCTGTGCCACAACTGTGGTGACCTCGGTTTTTATACCCCCACAAATGAAATTTGGGGGGGTATATAGGAGTCACCCTGTCGGTCGGTCGGTCGGTCGGTCGGTCCGTCGGTCCGGCGGTTGGTCTACAAATATTTGTCCGGAGCATTTCTCCAAAACTACTGTACTTATGTTGATGAAACTTCATAGGTAGATAGACCTTGATGAGAGGAAGTGCAGTGCATAAGAACCATAACTCTGCATGTATTTTGAAAGGAGTTATTGCCCTTTGTCATTTTTAATCTTTTGATTTTGTCCGGAGCATAACTCCAATACTAAAGTAGCTAGGTTGATGAAACTTCATATGTAGATTGATCTTGATGAGAGGAAGTGCAGTGCACAAGAACCATAACTCTGCATGTATTTTGAAAGGAGTTATTGCCCTTTGTTATTTTTAATATTTTGATTTTGTCCGGAGCATAACTCCAATACTAAAGTAGCTAGGTTGATGAAACTTCATATGTAGATTGATCTTGATGAGAGGAAGTGCAGTGCAAAGAACCATAACTCTCATGTTTTTAAAGAGTTATTCCCCTTTGTTAATTTTTGTTTTTGTTTTTGTCCGGAGCATTTCTCCAAAACTAGTTTTGTTGATCAAACTTCATATGTAGATAGACCTTCATGAGAGGAAGTGCAGTGCCTAAGAACCATAACTCTGCATGTATTTTGAAAGGAGTTATTGCCCTTTGTCATTTTTGATCTTTTGTTTTTGTCCGGAGCATAACTCCAATACTAAAGTAGCTATGTTGATGAAACTTCATATGTAGATGACCTTATGAGAGGAAGTGCAGTGCCAAGAACCATAACTCTGCATGTATTTTGAAAGGAGTTATTGCCCTTTGTCATTTTTAATCTTTTGATTTTGTCCGGAGCATAACTCCAATACTAAAGTAGCTAGGTTGATGAAACTTCATATGTAGATTGATCTTGATGAGAGGAAGTGCAGTGCATAAGAACCATAACTCTACATGCTTTTTAAAGGAGTTATTCCCCTTTGTTAATTTTTGTCTTTTGATTTTGTCCGGAGCATTTCTCCAAAACTACTGTACTTATGTTGATCAAACTTCATATGTAGATAGACCTTCATGAGAGGAAGTGCAGTGCCTAAGATCCATAACTCTGCATGTATTTTGAAAGGAGTTATTGCCCTTTGTCATTTTTAATCTTTTGATTTTGTCCGGAGCATAACTCCAATACTAAAGTAGCTAGGTTGATGAAACTTCATATGTAGATTGATCTTGATGAGAGGAAGTGCAGTGCATAAGAAAACCACAATGTAAATTCTTAAAGACAGGTTTTTGCAAACAATAAATATGGATGTGAACCATAATTAGACTGCATTTTTATTCTCCTCAGCTACAGATCTAGGGGGCAAATTGTTTTCTTCTGTGTGTCTGTATGTGTGTCTCTCTGTCTATCTGTCAAAACTTTTTAGCATTGTCCAAAACTTTTGAACCATTGCTCACACTAACTTTAAACCTTACATACATGTAGTCTTACACTCACGCAAACTTTTGAAACTGTATTCCTACACATGACAGACTTCCGGTGTGGGTATTGATCACCTTTAGTGATAATATTTTTTTTTGGTATGCTTATAAGCCCAAATCCTATGTGTGAACATTCGTTTTATGTGTCATGTGAATACATCCTGTGTCAAAGATGGGGGTGGGGGTATGAATCACCTTCAGTGATAGTTCTAGTTATCCTTATCAATACATGGCCGAAATGTTACGAAGATTATATGGCCACAAGCTTAGATTTATTTACACTTACTTTGGTCTGATTAACGCTTCCTAAAAGTAAGTCCTAAAACAGATCTTAACATACACTAAATGCCATGTCATTAACATATTATGACCAATATTAGGCTGCATTCTTTTCAACTTAGATTTTGTAAAGGTCTTCAAATCAACGTCCAGATAACGTTGAAATAAATAAATTTAAAAAAAAAAAATTCAAACGCACGAATCCACGAATTCTTGTCCCCACGAACATGTTTTTTCACCGAATCCACGAAATTTCATCCCCACGAAATAAAATGATTTCACAGTAGTAGAGGAGTGCAAATTAGAATGATTTTAATGAGATTGGAGAAATAGGGAGGGTAAGAGCGGCATTATGCTTTTTGTTAGCAGTGCACTGAGACAAATGGTTTATTCATCTATTCTTGTAACGACTATGTTCAAGTAAGGTTAAGGAGGGTATAAATAACTTTGGGTTTATTGGCATTGCTTGAAAATTTGATCCTCATTTATTGAATTTACTTTTATTAACAAGGAAATGCGATTTCATCACATTAAAAATACTGTTCTCTCAGCGCTATCAGCGCTTTGATTTTATTAAAATGACTGCCACTCATTTATAATCAGATTATGGCCTTCTTTAATTGTTTATCAATAAAAATCATATCCAGTTAATTTGTACTGTTATTAAGACATAACAGTGATCCCCCCTTCATAGTTTGATAGGTGAAACATATCAGCGTAGAGCAGAGAGTTTCAGATACAAGGATTGAACTGTATGCTGGGGCACATTTAGATTTAGAATAAAGTTTAATTTTTTAGCTCACCTGAGCATGGTGAGCTCTCCCTGCATCCATTGTCAATAATTTCCTTTAACAATATCTCAATCAATAAAATTGACAGTGTGAAAGACAGTGTGTTATTTTGTTCGATATAAAAATGAGAGATTTTTAGATTTCTGTATGATTATACCTGTGTAATAAACATAGGTGCCAGGTGTTGAAACCCATTCACCAGTAATAAATAAAGAACTGGAAGGATATGTGGCAATTAGCTTATGTTAGGCAAGGTCTCTTTAGTTATTGATATTTATGACAAAGGCAATAAATGTCACTAATTAGAGAGAGAGAGCTAAAAGTTCTTCTGGTACTTCTAGCTTTTTATGCTCAAAAACAGAGAATTAAATATTTGTTGTTGTTTTCCTGATATTTATGTCAGTATATGTAATTAGTCATATTTCATCAATCAAGTGTTGGGCATAATGATGGTTGTTTGAAACATATAACATTAATGCTCAAAGTTAAACACACCAAGAATTTAGGTTGGTTATGTAACCTAAAACTATGACAGGTGTAAAACATATAGAGTTCATGATTAGCGTCAAGGATTGGCTACAGGTGTATAAATCTGTTTATTGTTGTCATGACCACTGGGTCAGGTGTGATTTGGAAAATAAAAGAATGGTTGGATAAAAGAAGGGGCAAAAATGATGATAAAATAACAACAACAAAAACAAGAGGGCCAAGATGGCCCTTGGTCGCTCACCTGAGAAAGATGATTGCTTAAGAAATAAAGATACTTGAGTGTAAAAGTGAAATCTGGCTTTTTTTTTATGGTGAAATGGGCATAACTCCTAAATTTACAAGTCAATATCAGTTATAATTGAATCCGATTGTGAGATTATGGGCATAAACACTGTCTCAAAGTTTAAAAATGATTGTTAAAAAAATGAAGTTGGTAGAGAATAAACAAAGTGAAATCTTGCATTTTTTGTATTAAAAGGGGCATAACTCCTGACCTAAATGACCCATCTCAGCCACAATTGAACTCAATGAAGACATTATGGTCATTAACAATGTCATAAAGTTTGAAGATGATTGCTAAAAAAAGGAAGATGCTAGAGTGTAAACAACGTGAAATATGGCTTTTTTATATTAAAAGGGGCATAACTCCTGACCTAATTGACAGATCTCAGCCATAATCGAACTTGGCTGAGATTTTATGGTCTTAAGCATTGTCATAAAGTTTGAAGATGATTGCTCAAAAGATGAAGATGCTAGAGTGTAAACAAAGTGATTGGCTTTTTTTATATTAAAAGGGGATAACTCTGAACTAATTGACAGATCTCAGCATTTATCGAACTCAATCGAGACCTTATGGTCATAAACATTGTAATAAAGTTTGAAGATGATTGCTCAAAAGATGAAGATGCTAGAGTGTAAAAACCGTGAAATCTGGCATTTTTTTTAATATTAAAAGGGGCTTAACTCCTGACCTAATCAACTGATCTCAGTCATAATCAAACTCAATCGAGACATTATGGTCATAAGCATTGCCATAAAGTTTGAAGATGATTGCTCAAAAGATGAAGATGCTAGAGTGTAAACAAAGTGAAATATGGCATTTTTTGAATATTAAAAGGGGCATAACTCCTGACCTAATTGATGAATCTCAGCCACAATTGAACTCAATTGAGACATTATGGTCATTAACAATGTCATAAAGTTTGAAGAGGATTGCTCAAAAGATGAAGATGCTAGAGTGTAAACAACTTGAAATATGGCATTTTTTGAATATTAAAAGGGGCATAACTCCTGACCTAAAGGTACGATATCAGCCATAATCAAACTTGGCCGTGATTTTATGGTTATAAACAGTGATATAAAGTTTGAAGATAATTGCTCATAAAATGAAGGTGCTAGAGTGCAAACAATGTGAAATCTGGCTTTTTTGAATTTTAAAAGGGGCATAACTCCTGACCTAATGTTCCGATATCAGCCATAATCGAACTTGGCCGAGATTTTATGGTTATAAACATTGTTTTAAAGTTTGAAGATAATTGCTCATAAAATGAAGATGCTAGAGTGCAAACGAACAAATTGTGGACGACGGACGACGGACGGACGGACGGACGGACGGACGAAGGGCATTCCTATAACCCCCCTCCCGCTTCGCGGCGGGGGATTAATAAACATTACCTTTAGAAGAAAAATCATTAGTATCAGTTTCTAACAGTGTAAAGAAAACAAAATTGTACATGGCATGAATAGGTGAGTTCTCCGGCGCAATATATGTAAAACACAGGTAAACATCAACAGCGATGTGAAAAAAATGTTTATCTAGTTTAATCCACAATATGCAATCAACGTCATTTTTCATGAGTTTAATACCCTTAAATATAGAATTTCTGACGTAAATTAAAAGACCTCCACTACTTCTTTTTTTTTGCTTTTCGATGTTGCAATTTGCAGTATGAATGAAATGATTGATATCCATTTAGTTTAATTTTTTAAGACTTATTTATCCATGTTTCACTAATACCTCTATCTCACCATCGTAGGATTGCTCACGGAGACTCGCGGTGTGAGAACTGCAGCGAACCGCTGGGGACCGTGTAGACACCGCCAACGCTCCGCCACCATCTGCCACAAACCGTACGCACCGCGAGAAGCTGCGAAATTAGCAAACATGTTCAACTTTTTCGCAGGTTTTCTGCGGAGCACTTTGAACCATACAGACACCGTAAACACCGTGTAGGCACCGTATGCTCTGTAGTGGCACTGTACGCTCTGTACTGACTCCGCAGCGATCCGTACTCATTTGCTCCTGCGTTGCTGGCGTTGGGTACACGGTACCACTATGGTGTCTACATGGTTGTAGTACGTTGAGTACGGAGCTACTGGCGGTGTGTACGGTGCCACTACGGAGTCGACCGTGCCAGCTAAGCCACCACGGAGTATATGGTGCCAGGACGGAGTTCACCGTGACATTCCGTAGTCACACTGCCGCTTTCCGTAGTCACACCGCCCCTTCCGCAGTGACACCGTGGCTATGGCAGCTATTGAGGAAATTCCAGCCAGTCTGCATCAAACCGCAGCGATCTGCCACACTCCGTAGTCACACCGCCATGCACTGTAGTGACTCCGTACAGACACTGTGAAAAATGTGTTACATCATGCAATATCAACAAAACTGGCGGTGCACCACTTCTGCTCATACCGCGAGTCTCCGCAAGCGATCCTGCGATGGTGAGATAGGGGTATTAAACTTATCAGATCATAATTTGTTAAAAACTTAAGAAAATCTATATCATCTATCTTCTTGCTAGAAAGTCTCTCTACATTCCACGATAGGCACTTTACAACACCCCCGCCGTCATCCTATCTGTTCCGGACTCCTGTTGACTCCTCACCCCTGTAGAGTCAACCGTCGATATAAAGTTTATCGCCTGCTAAATATGCCTCCTTGCTCTGCTTTCTGGCATCCAACATAATCGGGATAAGCCTTTTCCTTGCATCCATTATTTCTGATGGATATTGCTGGCTAATACCGTAAGGTCTAGACAGTTTTTTGCATTCAGGCGGATCCTTTCACGATCCGGGTTATACAAAAACTTTGCAAATATAGGTCTGGTTTTCCGCTGGTCGTATTTACCAATCCTGTGGGCCCTGTGGATTTTAATCTCCTCCTTTGCATTGTTTTCTGTAATTTGTTTTCTATAAGATCCAAAACCTTGTCAACACAGTCTGAGTCTTTCTCATTCTGCTCCTCCTCTATGCCAAAAAAATAACAAATTGTCCCTCATGCTCTTGCTTTTCAAGTCAATAACCTCCCTTTTCAGTAAATTTTCACTTGCTATTTGTTCTTTTTGCATTTCGTCAATTTTATTCATCAAAGAATGCATTTCTTTTTGCTTTAGTTAAACACTTTCTTGGGTTTTTGAGCCAAATACATAACTCTTTTCTACATCTTGCAACCTTGATTCAATATCATCGACATGCTTTTCAATCTTGTCAAGACGGGCTGTTATTTTATTAACGGTTCCTTTAATCCGATCAAGCTTTGATAACTTATAACTTATATTGTCTAATCTTTGGAGCAAGAGTGAGAACTGATCACTAGTTGTTTTGTTAGGTGTGTTAGGGTATTGTATATACAACTGACCCATGTTAGGCGATCCTTGGTTTCTCATATACATTGAGGGTTGGAATTGGGGATTCCTGCTATTTGTAGGCCTGTAGCACTGTGATTGCTGCTTGTATGCATTTACTGGGTTTATGCCAGCTACAATGTTCATATTTGGTTGTTGATCTTGTGTATTTGATGCCATACCTGGGCTAGCCCATTGCTCCCGCCTTTTCACCTGAGCGTCTTTATCCTGAGGAGAGTCTTTGTCTTTCTTCCTCTTCCTTTCTCCCATGAATCCAAACACTAAATAATGTCATAAATACACATCCTCAACTGTCCACACTCAAATCTAATGTCCAACACTCAAATCTAATCCAAATTATTGACACAATGACCTTATATCCATTTTTTCATGATCTTTTACCGAGAAAGAAAAAAACAACCTGCCATTTTCATGCATGCATAGTAAAACTACAATAGATAAGTGCTAATTGTCACCACTGCCCTCAATAAATAGCTAGTGAAAACAACATTAACAAACAGCAGAAGCTAATTAAAGTCTGGACTGATTACTCACACTATCAAGTATCCGTAGTAACCTGTTTTTTAGCTCACCTGAGCACGTGTGCTCAGGATGAGCTTTTAGGATCGATGAATGTCCGTCGTCCGTCAGTCCGTCAGTGTGTCCGAAACACTTTCGTGTCCGCTCCATATCTCATGAACGCTTGGACACATTTTCTTCAAACTCGGCTAAAGTGTTAACCTCATTGAGCTGATGTGCAGAAGGCATGAGGCGGTCACACTGGCTCAAGGTCAAGGTCATACTTGAAGGTCAAATGTTATTTTCGTGTCCGCTTCATATCTCATGAACGCTTGGACACATTTTCTTCAAACTCGGCTAAAATGTTAACCTCATTGAGCTGATGTGCAGAAGGCATGAGGTGGTCATGCTGGCTCAAGGTCAAGGTCATACTTGAAGGTCAAATGTTATTTTCGTGTCCGCTCCATATCTCATGAACGCTTGGACACATTTTCTTCAAACTCGGCTAAAATGTTAACCTCATTGAGCTGATGTGCAGAAGGCATGAGGCGGTCACGCTGGCTCAAGGTCAAGGTCATACTTGAAGGTCAAATGTTATTTTCGTGTCCGCTCCATATCTCATGAACGCTTGGACACATTTTCTTCAAACTCGGCTAAAATGTTAACCTCATTGAGCTGATGTGCAGAAGGCATGAGGCGGTCACGCTGGCTCAAGGTCAAGGTCATACTTGCAGGTCAAATGTTATTTTCGTGTCCGCTCCATATCTCATTCAGGAGTGTTCCCCTTGCCTTACACAGACCACTTCTTGACCTGGATTGCACTTCCACAGTGATTTATTGTACTCGGTAAATAATAGTATGTCATGTTCACAATCATACAAATTATTTCATGATATATAAAGTTTTTAATTGAGTTACACATGTACTTTGTGGTTACCTAACACATCCTATACTTCATTGATGTTCACTTTTTGTACTGTTTCCCATGTAAAACTTGTCAGTAAACTTTTAATATATGTGCCTCCGAATTCTGAGATTCATACATAACTCCGGAAAGTTAAATTGTCTTAAACTGATCTTCTATGTCTGCTACAACCATGCCAGGTTAAGGTGAACATAATCCTTTGACCAAACAAATTCTAATATTTGGCCAGCGGCGGGGGATATAGCTGTCCTTTGGACTACCTTGTTTCTTTGGCGATTTCAATGCTAGAACAGGGGTTAAGCTGGACTATGTAGTCAATGATATAGGTATTGAGGGTTTTGATTACATCGATACTGATGAATCGTTACCCAGAGAGTCACGTGACAAAAGATGTAATTGTTATGGGGATCAGTTTTTAGAACTGCGCAAGGCTACAAGTATGCGAATTTGTAATGGCCGTGTTGGTTTAGATAAATCATTAGGGAAATATACATGTTACACATACAACGGTGAAAGCATTGTTGACTACTTGATTTGTACAAAAAATTGTTTTAACCTTGTTGAAAATTTTCGAATACATGATTTTATGGCTCATTTTAACCATGCACCCATAAGTTTTGATTTAAAATGTATGACTCATATATGTGAACGTAATAATACCCAAGGTACATTTTGTAAGTGGGATCCTCAATTTAAAGATGTGATTCTGGCTGACATTATGAATGGTATACAACCTGACTCTGTGATGATTTGACAAATTGCATAGAAAATAATGAAAATACTGATGCATTGGTTAATATCTTTACAAGTTTTTTGACAGAAAAGGGAAATGATTATTTTCTAAAACACACTTTGAATAAAAGTAATTCTTATTTTGCTGACACGGGGACCAAAAAGAATAAAAATGGTTCAATGACGAATGCAAAAGAAAATATATGTTATGTATTAATTCATTACAGATGTTTAATTTGAATAAGAATGATACAAATAGACAAAATCTGCACAAACACAAAAAAGATTATAAGTATTGTTGTCATAAATCTAAAAGAAATTTTTTTTTACATGAGGCAGCAAAACTAAATGAGCTGAAAACTAAATCACCAAGAGACTTTTGGAAGAAATTTAATTATAATAAATTGTCAGAAAGGGGTGAAAATTTTGATCCTGTTGATTTTTATGAACATTTTAAAAAACTTAGCTCAGATATTGAGATTGAAAAAGATGAGGATGTAGATAATTTTTTATCCAATTTTGATTCGGGGGAACATAATTATGATATATCATATGATGAATTATACGTGCCTTTTACATCGGATGAAATCTCATCATCTACTAAGCTTTTATCTACAAACAAGGCATGTTTATTTGATAATATAATAAACAAATATTTTAATGAAATTGGGAATGTGTTTATTGAACCGTTAATGCTTTTATTTAATTATATATTGAGTAAACAATCATTTCCGGTTTACAAAAAGGGTGATCCTTGTAATCCTAATAATTATAGGGGTATTACGCTAGTCAGCTGTTTCGGGAAGCTTTTTACCGTATGTATAGACCAGCTGCTTATAAAAATGGACTGAGAAATACAATACATTACAACGCCGCTATATCGTGGACTGCTATTTCGCGTTGACCAATATATCGCGGTTGATCTATGGACCCCAAAAATAGATTGCGTCATTTGCATAGGCTTATGGCGAAACTAATCTATCTCCTTCTATATCTATATGAATTTAAAAGAGTATTTTAGTATTTAACATGCTAGTGCACTGACACGCGGAAGTGATATCAATTTTAACCCCAAGGTGGTAAGCTATTGTGTTTGGGGGCAGTTGATGATTACGCAATCGAGTGTTAATGATCGGCAACAATGCAAGTTTGTCAGTATAATTATCCAACCACAGTAATCAGCATTGAATTTGTATGGACATTCAATACTAAGCAGATA
>CM037779.1:15865178-15915178 GCA_021229015.1 Solen grandis
CTCGATAAAATACACAAACAGTCTAAAATCCACTGAATAAACCTTAATAATGGTATTTTTGTTTATTATGCTAGCGTGCATAATTTTACCATGGATTAAAAAGTCCCGGAAAATAGCCAGTCTTTTTCCCCGGAAGTAAACTATAAATGATAATTAGATCAGTGTTACCTGGTAATTTGTTTCATTAAAACATTAACAAGGCTCCTCCTATCATTACATCATAATAAGTACACCTCAGCTTAATTTCAAATAGCGATAAATTGTAGTGGAATGGCAATTTTCACACCGACATTGTTTTGATAAACAATGGACTGCGTATAATTTATTAAATGAGATATGCTGAAAAGTCATGCAACCACTTCACATCACCATACCGTACACACGACTCTCTGAATCTGAATCATCGGCAATTACAGTCCAAAGAAAAACAACAACAACAAAAAAAAAAACAGAAGAAAAACCCAGAATCAATGATTATGGAATTATTTAAAATAACTAAATAACTCTATAAATCTATAAATGAAATACTGTTTATTGCTTTATATTAGGGTTTTTTAAGAATTTACGACTATCACAAAGACACATATAGCATTCTCAAACCTACTACGCAGTCCAATAGAACGCGGTATTAGCGGCGGTGTACTGTATACTAATGAACGCTCAGTTTGGATTTAAAGCAAATCATAGTATGGTTGACGCGATATTCCTTCTGAAGAATTTCATTGACATGCAATTAAAAGATAAAAAGAAACTGTTTGTATGTTATGTTGAACTATTTAAATGTTTTGACTCTATCTATAGAAATGGTCTATGGTTAAAACTTATCAAAACGGGCATGAATGGTCGTCTGTTTACAGTTATAAGATCATTGATGATTGTATGATGATGTAAAGCTTTGTGTTAAACAGTCTATCAGACTTATATTAATTGTGATATTGGTTAATTGAAGGGAGAGATTGTCTCACTGATTCTATTTTCCTTATTCATCAATGATATAAAATCATATTTACAATTAATAATTCTGGTATTACTCTTGATCAACTCTCAATATATCTTTTATTATTTGCAGATGATGCAGTGCTGTTTTCAAAAACTGCAAATGGTTAACAAAAATCGCTAGATAAGCTGTATAATTATTGTGAAAAGTGGAAATTAAGAGGTAACGTGGAGAAAACTAAAGTAATGATTTTTTAAAAAGGTGGAAGGGTTGATCAAAATGTTCATTTTTCATTACAACAATGCAAATTAAGAAATAGTTTCATCTTTTAATTACCTTGGTATAGTATTCTCCAGTAGCAAATCTTTTGTAAATGCAACACAAACACTGGCGGATAAAGCTCTGAAATCTATGGGTTGTCTTTTTAGCTCACCTGAGCACAACGTGCTCAAGGTGAGCTTTTGTGATCACCCTTCGTCCGTCGTCATGCGTCGTGCGTCGTCAACAATTTGCTTTAAATGACATCTCCTCTGAAACCACTGGACAGAATTTGATTAAACTTGGCAGGAATGATCCTTGGGTGAGGCTCTACAAAAGTTGCTAAAATAAAGTTGATCCATGAAGAACTCTGGTTGCCATGGCTACAAAAAGAAAAATAATTTGAAAACTTTAAAAATCATCTCCTTCAAAACTACTGGCCAGATTTCAAAATAATTTGGTACAGATGTTCCTTGGGTCAACCTCTACCAAAGTTGCTAAAATTATTCCGATCCGTAAAAAAAGATGGCCGCCAGGGGCGGGGCTTATTTGCCATATATGAATATAGGGAAAACTTTAAACAACATCTCCTCTGAAACCACTGGACAGAATTTGATTAAACTTGGCAGGGATGATCCTTGGGTCAACCTTCACAAAAGTTGCTAAAATAAACTTGATCCATATAGAACTCTGGTTGCCATGGCAACAAAAAGAAGAAAAAAATGAAAACTTTAAAAATCATCTTCTTCAAAACTACTGGCCAGATTTTAAAATAAATTGGTACAGATGTTTCTTGGGTCAACCTCTGCCAAAGTTGCTAAGAATTTTCCGATCCGTAGAAAACATGGCCGCCATGGGCGGGGCTTATTTGCTTTATATGTATATAAGGAAAACTTTAATCAACATTTCCTCTGAAACCACTGAACATAATTTGATTAAATTTGGCAGGCATGATCCTTGGGTCAACCTTCACAAAAGTTGCTAAAATAAACTTGATCCATATAGAACTCTGGTTGCCATGGCAACAAAAAGAAAAAAATATGAAAACTTTAAAAATCATCTTCTTCAAAACTACTGGCCAGATTTTAAAATAAATTGGTACAGATGTTCCTTGGGTCAACCTATTTATCTCAGGTGAGCGATTTAGGGCCATCATGGGCCTCTTGTTAAGATTATACTGGATCTAGAAGTACTTTTAATTTTAAACCTTTTCGACATATATGTTACGTCTATTTTGACATATGCCTGCTTGATATGGGGATTTTTAAAAGCCGATAATATAGAAAGAGTGCATAGGAAATTTTTAAAAAAGATATTGGGAGTTAAATTATTGACATGAAGAAGTACCGCAATCAAAATGGCTAGATGTCATTAAGAGCCACACGTTCGTAGACCATGATGACAAGGTCAAATATCACTGCTTTTGCTGTGTTTTATTAATTCAAGAGACAAAATTATTCTTGCTAGAACACCCCGAGTTTAAGTGCCACCTATTTCGTTTGAAACTACATAGTTGTCTATTTAAACTCATTCATTATTTCCTCGCAAGATTACACGTGACATAATATATACCAGCAGTCAATATTCATAATTCCGCGAGTTATAAAACTGCAATGTGTCATCATTACTGGTCTGAATGAAGCTAGTGACATCACAGTCTCTATTTATAGATTGATAAAACTGTGCACTTGATTCCTCTCACTAAGGAGGTGTGGTTTATATTCGTCAATCGAAGCGACATTCTATTTGAAAGGCGATAAGGTCGAATCGAATATCAGTTTTTTTTTTAAGTGTAAAGTGGAGAAAAGTCAAAGTCAATCGCACGGCATAGTATAGTCCTCAATGAGTAGTGGAATCTCCCTGATCTTTGTAAATGGGGGGTCCCCTCTCAAAGATGGATTTTTGCATAAAAGCAATATTTTAGTTGAATATTTCAAATTTCCAACCCTGAATCATTTATTTTTTTGTTCCTAAGAATGAAAATATTGAATAGTAATACTTTGGTATCTCCGAGGTCACCCAGGAACAGGCCCTGCCCCCTCAAATTTAATTATGACCTTATATCTCAAAAAATGTTCAGTTCCCCACCCCTAAACCATATATATTCTTGTTCCTCATGGTGAGACAAATTGGATGGTACTTCTTTTATGTTCACATGGGGCACAAAGGGGTCAGGCCCCACCCCCTCAATTTTACTTATGACTCTATATCTCAAAAACTGTTCAGATTCCCACCCCTAAAGCATTTATATTCTTGTTCCTCATGATGAGACAGATTGAATGGTACTTCTTTAGTATCCCTAGGGGGTCTGGCTCCACCCTGTCAGTTTTACTTCTGACCTTTATTTCTAAACAATTGAGATCCCTTCCCATTAACCATATATATTCTTGATCTTCATGATCAGATGGATTAATTGGTACTTTTTTGATGTTCACTTTTTTTTTTTCAAACTTTTATTATCCCTGTCATAGGTGACAGCAGGTCGGGAAACCATCCTGTAGTTCACTTTACAATATTATCACATAGATACACATACAATGTAGATATATATGCACATAATAAAAAGCATAAGTAAGACATGATATGTAAAGGTGATGTAAGCATTTTTTGATTTAATAAAAGTTTGTTTTTCTTTGGAACATGTTACATTATTAGCATAATATCTTATACTGTTACATATAGTCTTTATAACAAAAGCTATCAGTCGTAAACACAAAAATATATTCAGGTACATGTTAATAATCAAAAGAATAATTGTACAGTCGACCAGTTTTTATACGCCCATCTTAAGATGGGGCGTATTATGTGAACACTCACGGCGGGCGGGCGAGCGTGCGGGCCGGCGGACGGGCGGGCGTGGAACATTTGTTGTCCGGGCTCTAACTTCAATACCGTTAGTCCAATCCTTTTCAAACATTCCACACATGTGCATGGCCATAATATCTCGGATGAGTTCGATATCCAGCATTATCGTGTGAATGACTTAGAAGTTATGGCCCTTGACGTACACAAAATACTTGAAATTGTGATTGTCCGGGCTCTAACTTCAATACCGTTAGTCCAATCCTTTTCAAACTTTTCACACATGTGCATGGCCATAATATCGCAGATGAGTTCGATATCCAGCATTATCGTGTGAATGACTTAGAAGTTATGGCCCTTGACGTACACAAAATACTTGAAATTGTGATTGTCTGGGCTCTAACTTCAATACCGTTAGACCAATCCTTTTCAAACTTTCCACACATGTGCAGCATTATCGCGTGAATGACTTAGAAGTTATGGCCCTTGAACACTTGAATAAGTCAAAAGAGACATTTTCCTTCAGATTAATGGAAATGTTTCAACATGATTGTTTTAATAAGTAACATTCATTAACTAATGGGATTTAGGAGACAATAGCTTGTTTCTCTGAGCTATTTCTGAGAGTCCCCATACTGTGATGGGCGTATTTTGTGGCAGTCCTGACCCTTGTTGGATACTGAAATGTTGGGTATTATTTCATTTGAAATGTTATATGAATATTTAAGACATGATTTCAATCCTGAAATTGATGGTTTTATATTCTTTCTCTTAAATAGATAATATTTTTTTTATATTCTAAAAACAATATGTCATTCATTTGTTCTTTCTTCTGAACCAAAAATATTCAACTTACTATCAATGTCTTTCTCAAAACCATTAACTTTCAAAATATTTTTTATAATTTCTAACAAAGGTTTTATAAAACAGCATTCCCAAAAATGTGTAGAAGTGTTTCTTCTTTGTCATTACAAATGTACATAAATTGCTGGTTACAATTTTCATTTTCCATAGGAGTGTATTTGTTGCCAATATCCTGTGTATTATTTTTGTTTGAAACTATTGTAAATATGTATCATTTGTACATTTAAATACACAACTATAAATTTTTTTCCAGTTTATATTAACATCAGGAAAAAAAATCCATTTTAAATGAGAACAATGTACAGCATCATTACTCTTTAAAGGTTGTATACTAATTATGCCCCCCTTCGAAGAAGAGGGGGTATATTGCTTTGCTCATGTCGGTCAGTCGGTCTGTCGGTAGACCAGACCTTGTCCGAGTGATAACTTAAGTTCTATTTGACCTTTAAGTCTCAAACTTCATGTGGTTGTTGCTCATGATTAGTAGATGACCCCTATTGATTTTGGTGTCATTACCTCAAAGGTCAAGGTCACAAGGTCACATGTTGTGTATATATAATACCAGACCTTGTCCGAGTGATAACTTAAGTTCTATTTGACCTTTAAGTCTCAAACTTCTTGTGGTTGTTGCTCATGATCAGTAGATGACCCCTATTGATTTTGGTGTCATTACCTCAAAGGTCAAGGTCACAAGGTCACATGTTGTGTATGTATAATACCAGACCTTGTCCGAGTGATAACTTAAGTTCTATTTGACCTTTAAGTCTCAGACTTCATGTGGTTGTTGCTCATGATTAGTAGATGACCCCTATCGATTTTGGTGTCATTACCGCAAAGGTCAAGGTCACATGTTGTGTATGTATAATACCAGACCTTGTCCGAGTGATAACTTAAGTTCTATTTGACCTTTAAGTCTCAAACTTCTTGTGGTTGTTGCTCATGATCAGTAGATGACCCCTATTGATTTTGGTGTCATTACCTCAAAGGTCAAGGTTACATGTTGTGTATGTATAATACCAGACCTTGTCCGAGTGATAACTTAAGTTCTATTTGATCTTTAAGTCTCAAACTTCTTGTGGTTGTTGCTCATGATCAGTAGATGACCCCTATTGATTTTGGTGTCATTACCTCAAAGGTCAAGGTCACATGTTGTGTATGTATAATACAAGACCTTGTCCGAGTGATAACTTAAGTTCTATTTGACCTTTAAGTCTCAGACTTCATGTGGTTGTTGCTCATGATTAGTAGATGACCCCTATTGATTTTGGTGTCATTACCTCAAAGGTCAAGGTCACATGTTGTGTATGTATAATACCAGACCTTGTCCGAGTGATAACTTAAGTTCTATTTGACCTTTAAGTCTCAAACTTCATGTGGTTGTTGCTCATGATCAGTAGATGACCCCTATTGATTTTGGTGTCATTACCTCAAAGGTCAAGGTCACATGTTGTGTATGTATAATACCAGACCTTGTCCGAGTGATAACTTAAGTTCTATTAGACCTTTAAGTCTCAAACTTCATGTGGTTGTTGCTTATGATTAGTAGATGACCCCTATCAGTTTTGTTGTCAATACCTCAAAGGTAAGGTTTTTGTATATATATTTGATGACTTGGCCAATTTTCCTTTATATGTGGTTGTTCCTTATAATGAGTAGATGACCTCTATTGATTTGGGTGTCAACATCCAAAGGTCAAGTTCACAATGTCATATGTTGATATATTTTCATTATATAAATGTCTTGCCCAAGTGATAACTTCTTTTTATTTTTACTCTTAAGGTCCTAACCTCATGTAGTTGTTGCTTATAAATGTAGAAAACCCTGTTTTCAAATTAATAAGTTGGATTCTTATAAATATTTTGTACGATTTAAGCACTGTCTGACTAATAACTCAAAATCTCATTGTGTCTGGTTTTAACATATATTTAATAGTAATTAATAAAGAAGACCTCTATGGACTTTAGGGGTCAGTACATTGTGTTAAGGAAGCATTGTCCAGCTGAAAACCTTTGCTTCAAATATTTTACAGTTGTTGCATATCAATAGGAATGACAATGTTCTTTCACTTAAACCTTTGTGGACTTGTGTAAATATTTCTCCAGCCCATTTATTTCAGTAAATGTTTAGTTCCACATTTTAGCACATTATATTTTCACTCAAATTTTTGAAGCCAACATTATGAAGGCAAACTCCTTGCATGTAATATAGCTATATACATATTATGGCATATGAGGGGGGCATATATGTTTCACAAACATTTCTTGTTTATTGTTCATTTTTAGCTCGACTATTCAGAGAATATGAGAGCTATTCTACTCGCCCCGGCGTCGGCGTCGGCGTTGGCAGTCATATCTAAGAAACCAGTAGGTGTATTGCAATCAGTCTTCACACAAGTCTTTCTAGGCACAAAACAAACCTAGAGAATCAGGGAGGACAAATCTTGATTGAATTTTACTCAAATTATGGGCCTTTTTCAACTTAGAAATTTGCGTTAACATTTTTGGTTAAAGTTTTTCTGCAACTAAGTTAATATCATAACTCTGTAACCACTTGGTGTATTGGATTTAAACTTTACACAAGTCTTCCTAAGCATGAAACCAACCTGCAGAACCAAGATGGACAACTCTTGCTAGAATTTTACTTAAATTATGACCCTTTTTCGACTTAGAAATTTGCGTTAACATTTTTGGTTAAAGTTTTTTGCAACTAAATTAATGTCATTACTCAGTAACCCCTTGGTGTATTGGATTTAAACTTCACACAAGTCTTCCTAGGCATGAAATGGACCTGCAGAACCAAGATGAACAACACTTGCTAGAATTTTACTCAAATTATGGGCCTTTTTCGACTTAGAAATTTGTGTTAACATTTTTGGTTAAAGTTTTTTGCAACTAAATTAATGTCATTACTCAGTAACCCCTTAGTGTATTGGATTTAAACTTCACACAAGTCTTCCTAGGCATGAAATGGACCTGCAGAACCAAGATGAACAACACTTGCTAGAATTTTACTCAAATTATGGGCCTTTTTCGACTTAGAAATTTGCGTTAACATTTTTGGTTAAAGTTTTTCTGCAACTAAGTTAATATTATTACTCAGTAAGCACTTGGTGTATTGGATTTAAACTTGACACAAGTCTTCCTAAGCATGAAACCAACCTGCAGAACTAAGATGGACAACTCTTGCTAGAATTTTACTTAAATTATGGGCCTTTTTCGACTTAGAAATTTGCGTTAACATTTTTGGTTAAAGTTTTTTGCAACTAAATTAATGTCATTACTCAGTAACCCCTTGGTGTATTGGATTTAAACTTCACACAAGTCTTCCTAGGCATGAAATGGACCTGCAGAACCAAGATGAACAACACTTGCTTGAATTTTACTCAAATTATGGGCCTTTTTCGACTTAGAAATTTGCGTTAACATTTTTGGTTAAAGTTTTTCTGCAACTAAGTTAATATTATTACTCAGTAAGCACTTGGTGTATTGGATTTAAACTTCACATAAGACTTCCTAGGCATGAAATGGACCTGCAGAACCAAGATGAACAACTCTTGCTAGAATTTTACTCAAATTATGGGCCTTTTTCGACTTAGAAATTTGCGTTAACATTTTTGGTTAAAGTTTTTCTGCAACTAAGTTAATATTATTACTCAGTAACCCCTTGGTGTATTGGATTTAAACTTCACACAAGTCATCCCAGACATGAACCAAACCTGCAGAACTAAAATTTTAATAAATTTAATTAATTAAATTTTTAATTAAATTAAAAAATTTTAAAAAAAAATTGCAAATTTTTTTATTTAATACAATAACTATTATATATTAATTTAAATAATATTTAATTTAACAAGAGCTGTCCGAAAGATGAACTTTTCCTTGATTTTTTTTTTAGAATTATGACCTGAGTTTTACTGAGAATTAAAGAGAACATGCTGCTAAATTGAGTCACATAAATTATTTTAATACTGCTTTAATACAATGGTATTGCGTCACTATCAAATACCCGAATAGTCGAGCATGCTGTCTTTCGGACAGCTCTTGTTTATAAATAAAATGTTTCTCATATTTGCACCAAACTGTTTGTTGTAAAACAGGGGTAAATTTAAGAAATCTCGAGTATTTCAAATAAAATAAATATTTATTCCATAATATCTCCACCAAGTTCGATTATGGCTGATACCGGCCTATTAGGTCAGGAGTTATGCCCCTTTAATTTAAAAAAAGCCAGATGTAACTTTGTTTGCATTCTAGCATCTTAATTTCTTAAGCAATCATCTTCAAACTGTATGACAATAGTTATATACCATAATATCTCGGACAGGTTTGATTTAAAAGAAAAGGTCATATTTCACTTTATTTGCACTCTTAAGCATCTTCATTTCTTAAACAATCATCTTCAAACTTTATGACAATATTTATTACCATAATCTCTTAGTCACGTTAGAATATGACTGATATCGGCCTATAAGGTCAGGAGTTATGCCCCTTTAATATTAAAAAATGCCAATTTCCAGTTTGTTTGCACTCTAGCAATTCTTCATTTCTTAAGCAATCATCTTCAAATTTTAAAAAAAAAATTTTTTTTATCTTTTTCTTAAGCAATCGTCTTCAAAGTGTATGACAATGTTTATAGGCATATTCTTTTGGCCAAGTTTGATTATAGCTGATATCTATCAGTTAGGTCCGGAGTTATGCCCCTTTCAGTATTTTAAAATGCCAATTTTCAGTTTGTTTGCACTCTTAACAGGCCTTCAACCGTTCCTACTTTTTCCTACTTTTCCTACTTTTTCCTACTTTTTCATCACCTTCCTACTTTTTCCTATTTTTCTACTAAAACCTCCTACTATTCCTACTTTTTGCATTTTAAAAAAAAAAAATAATAATAATAATAAATCACTGAACAATTTTTGTGTTAAGTATATTTGCAGATAAAATGGAAGTGCTGTCAAACTGGCAAGTTTCTGTTGATGAAAGGTGTGGCATGCTACTCCTCTGATGGCAGTCTTCATTTTGAAGGTCAGTATCTACATGTATTGATTAGTCTTGTAGATGTTGGGTAGAACTCCAGAAGCATGCATGTCATTTTGAAAGATAATATACCCAATGATGCGCTGCTGAGGGGCATTTGGTTACTTTCAAATGTGCCTTTTTAAAACTTTTAAAAATAATGTGCTGAAATAAGTCTTTATTTCTTCTCATATTTCCATATTAGTTTTTCCAAAAGATTGATGCTATATGTGTGTTTTATCATTTGAAAGTAATCCATCTCATTTGCAAAGCTATGACCAGCTAAAGAACAAAGTTCATTAATATTGCTGCAGCTTTGCATTTTTTTTTTTTTGCTGTCACAAATTTCACAGGAATTTGAAATTCTATCAATAAAAAAAAGTCACAATTATTTTTTATTGAAAGAATTTCAAACTTCTGTGCTACTTTGTTATGTTACGTTATTGTGGCAGGTGACAATATAAATAATTGCATATTATGTTTGAACGGCCAAAATCTATATAAAACATTTTTTTTAATCAGCTTAAGTTTTAATTTGTGACAGTAAAAGAATAAAATATAAGCTGGTTGTGTTTAGTTGTTTTACTTTATTCGTATAATACCTAACCTATATAGTATCATTGCTTCTGGAGTTCACCCAATTGCATTATTGTTGTTTATCATGTAGAACATAAGCTAGTTTTTTGCCTTGGTTTAATCACCCTAACTGCTAGAATATAATTCATTTGATAGATGGATTGTGTTTCATTTGGCATAATGTTTGAAGTTTAAAGGTTAATAATATGGGTCATAAGCCAGTTATATGCTTTGTTGTAATCAACCCAACTGCTAATATATACCATATTGCTAGATTGATTGTAATAAACTATTAATTTTAATTACTTTTAAATTTTAAATTAAAATGGTTCTAAAAATGTTTGTCCATTGTGAATTGATAAATAATAATAATAATAATAATAATAATAAAAAAAAAAAAAACATTTCAGGCTGACTGCAGCAGATGGCCACACATTTCAACTGCAGAAACTTGGCAAGTAACAGCAAGCAAGTAATTAAGACATTTATAAAGACTTATCTTTCAATGGTGAGAATAACCACTAGTCAAGGTAAGAGTTTATTTTAATCTCTCTAAACATGATAAATCAATAGGTTATCTTGTAACATTTATATCAAACAATTCCTATTATTCCTACTTTTTTATTTAAAAACTTCCTACTTTTTCCTACTTTTTTCCCAGAAACCCTCCTACTTTTTTCCTATTTTTTGGATTGAGGCCAGTTGAAGACCTGACTCTAGCATTTTCATTTCTTAAGCAATCATCATCAAAGTGTATGACAATGTTAACTGGCATACTCTTTTGGCCAAGTTCGATTATGGCTGATATCCGTCAATTAGGTCAGGAGTTATGCCCCATTTGGTATTAAAGAAAGTGTCATATTTCACTTTATTTACACTCTTGCATCTTCATTTCTGAAGTAATCATCTTTAAACTCTGTGACAATGTTTATAGCCATATTTTTTGGCCAAGTTTGTTTATGGCTGATATCCGTCAATAAGGTCAGGAGTTATGCCCCTTTTAATGTTTAAAATTTTGTGTTAAAAGCCATAATTTCTCAGTCAAGTTTGACTTCAAATTTTGACCACAGGCACTGTTTAGTTTGTGGATTTATAAATGATCTCATGGATTAAGTATTCAGTACAACTATTCTCTAATTTAGTAACTTGTACAGGCAATGAAGGCAATTTTTCTCAGGTGAGCATCTTTAGGGCCATCTTGGCCCTCTTGTTTAATTTTTCAGAATGTATCCATTGCTAAATAAAAAGGAAAATATGCATTGTAATTTACATGTGAGACATAAATTATTTTATTTCATTTTTCTCTCAATTTAATGAGTAAAACACCACTATTTGTAAAAAGAAAAGTTTGTTGTTGTTGTCAGGGAGTTGATGTAGCTGTTCGTTAAATGATATTTTTGCTACAACGTGAAGAAAAGAAAATCAGGCAATGGAAAGAACCAGTTTCATTAAGTTGCTCTGGTTATTTCTGAATTTACTCATTGTCTTATCTATGTTATTTATAATTGATATATGGGTCGCAATGCCAATTACAAATTGTTTAGCAATAACAGGTTGAGAGTTTAAACCTTGCAAAAAAAAAATAAAAATAATACTATTTAGGGTTTGTCTATGAAAAAACAGGCCAATTTTTGTAAAGAGATTAGATATGCTCATTCTGTTTTTTGTAGTTGATTCAGAAGATCATAACACACAAAATATATGGGGTTGGATTTCAGGAAATCCATATTTTGTCTTCAATAAACAGTCAAAGTGCGCCAAAATGGAAAAATCAAATTTTAAAAGATATGCATTCTTAGCTCACATGAGCACATAGTCCTCCTCCGAAACCACTGGGCCAAATTTGATGAAAATTGCCTGTGATGTTCCTTGCATGAAACTCTACCGAAGTTGTTCAAATAGTTACTGTCAATTGCATATCTGGGTCACAGGAGCTAAAAATGGATTTTTAAAGTGAAATCTGTAAAAATCTTCTTTTCCGAAACCGCAAGGCTTAAAGCTTAGATATTTGTTGTGTGGCATTTTATGGACTATTACCAAGTTTGTTCAAATAATGACCCTGAGGTCGAAATTGGCCCCGCCCCAGGTGTTTCTTGATTTTACATAGACTGATATAAGAAAAATCTTCTTGTCAGAAACCACAAGGACTTTAGATATTTGGTGTGTGGCATTGTCTTTCGTGCCATTACCAAGTTTGTTCAAATCATGACCCTGGTGTCGAAATTGGCCCCGCCCCAAGGGTCACTTGATTTTTTTTTTATTTTACATAGACTTATACAGTAGAACCTCGCCAAACCGAACATCTTTAAACCGAATTCCTCGCCATTTCGAAGTTTATTTTCGGTCGCGATTTCTTCCCTTCTTATTTTAACTAAAAATAAAATGTTTAATCCGAATTTCGCTTTTTCGATATTTTCGCTATTTCAAAGTAAAATTCCGGTCCCGAGGTCGCAATTAATGTACATTTTTCAATTTTTATTTCGAAGTCAAATTTCATAAATTTTCGTGAACTAATTTTCGCCCTTATTATCATTCGTATCCGGGTCAGTAACCCAGTTTATTTTGCGGAGGCAACTGGAGTGATGGCTCAGGCAAGTTTTTCACACCTTTTTTCGAGATTGGGTTGGGCAATGTGTGTCCAACCGGAAATGTTGATTATTGCTAATCGATGTCTGCAGGTTGCATAATAGGCACGTGCCAGAAGATAAACCCAGATGTCAGATCTTTAGTACATTCCATATCATAGCGTTCGTCACCGGCATGCGACGCTACCTGAAGCAGCAGATCGATGGTAAAAATATGTATCATTGTTTGACATGGTAGAATGATTATGTTCATCAGAAGCATCTAAGTAGATCATGATATATTTTCATTACTTTTCATAACTTGCAAACAGTATATACGTACACCTAATAGGTGGTTTTCACGGCATAACGATTTCCACAATATGCACCGGTAATGAAAACGCAGACATGCACGCTCACAAACTGAACTTTCCATCGGATTTTTAATCCGAATAATTGTTATTTCGAAGTTTTCAGCTTGGTCCCAAGAACTTCGATTTAACGAGGTTCTACTGTATAAGAAAAACTAGAAAAATCTTCTTGTCAAAAAACCACAAGGCCTAGAGTTTAGATATTTGATGTGTTGCAATGTCTTATGGGCCTTTACCAAGTTTGTTCAAATCATGACCCTGGGGTCAAAATTGGCCCTGCCCCAGTGGTCACTTGATTTTACATAGACTTATATAAGAAAAACTAATTTGGCCCCACCATAGGGGTCACCTGATTTTACATAGGCTAATATAGAAAAAAAATGAAAAATCTTCTTCTCAGAAACCACAAGGCCTGGAGTTTAGATATTTGTTGTGCATTGTCTAGTGGATCTCTAACAAGTTTGTTCAAATCATGGCCTTGGGGTCAAAATTGGCCCTGCCCCAGTGGTCACTTGATTTTACAAAGACTTATATAAGAAAAATTAGAAAATCTACTTCTCATAACCCTCAAGGCTTGGAGTTTAGATATTTGGTGTGTTGCATTGTCTTATGGGCCATTACCAAGTTTATTTCAAATCATGACCCTGGGGTCAAATTTGGCCCTGCCATAGGGGTCATCTGATTTTACATAGGCTAATATAGAAAACATTTGGAAAATCTTATTCTCAGAAACCACAAGGCCTGGAGTTTAGATATTTGTTGGGTAGCATTGTCTAGTGGATCTCTAACAACTTTGTTCAAATCTTGACCCTGGGGTCAAAATTGGCCCCGCCCCAGTGGTCACTTGATTTTACATAGGCTAATAAAGGAAATATTTGAAAAATTTTAATTATCAGAAACCGCAAGGCCTGGGGTTTAGATATTTGTTGTGTAGCATTGTCTAGTGGATCTCTAGATATTTGTTGTATAGCATTGTCTAGTGGATCTCTACCAAGTCTGTTCAAATCATGACCTTCGGGTCAAAATTGGCCCCAACCTAGGGGTTACATACATAGGCTATAATATAGGAAAAAAACTAGAAAAATCTTCTTGTCAGTAACCACAACGCCTGGAGTTTAGATATTTGGTGTGCAGCATTTTGTTCAAATCTTGGCCCTGGGGTCAAAGTTGGTCCTGCCCCAGGGGTCATCTGATTTTACACAGGCTTATTTAGGAAAGAAAAAAAAGAAGAAAAAACCCTCCTGTCAGAAACCACAAGGCTCGAGTTTAGATATTTGGTATGTAACATGGCCTAGTTGACATCTACCAAATTTGTTCACATCATCGCCGAAGGGTCAAAATTGGCCCGCCCCAGGGGTCACTTGATTTAACAAAGGCTAATATAGGAATAAACTTTAAAAATCTTCTACTCAGAAACCACAAGGCCTGGAGTTTAGATATTTGGTATGTAACATGGGCTAATAGACCTCTTCCAAGTTTATTCAAATCATGGCCCTGGGGTCAAAATTGGCCCTGCCCCAGGGGTCTCTTGCTTTTACGTAGCCTAATGATACTAGGTGAGCGATCCAGGGCCATTATGGCCCTCTTAATTTTTTTCTCCCCCATCAAATCTGAAATTTTCAGGTAAAAGGTTATCTTATGGCAGGAATACTGATAGCCAAAAAATACAATAATAGGCAGTGAAGTATATACCAAACCACAATAAACGATACCAGTTTACTGCTTTTGTTCTTCTACTTATTCTTCTTAGCTCACCTGAGCACAACATACTCATGGTGAGCTATTAGGATCAGCCTGTATCTGTTGTGTGTCGTCTGTCATCAACAATTTGCTTTAAACGACATCTCCTCTGAAACTGCTAGACAGAATTTGATTAAACTTGGCAGGGATGATCCTTGGGTGAACCTTCACAAAAGTTGCTAAAAAAAACTTGATCCACAGGGTTTTCCCTGACGCACAAATCATGCGTCTCAGACGCATTATCTGAACGTTGGACCCCCAAAATAAAATATTGTGCATCTGCCTGGACGCAATCTCAATTCAGCGTTTGTCCATTTTTTCTTTAAAAGATATGGATATTTTAAATTGAAAAAAAAAAAACCTCAGGAGATTTTCAGAGCAGCGAGGTAAACAGACTGTAAGAGGGATAACTACAAGGGGGATTCCCAGGTAGACTGGTACTGAGTTATGACGCTGTAAAAAATTACAGACTGTGTCTCAAATATTAACATCCAAACGCGCTGCTAAAAATCGATAATTAGTCACAGTTGCAGTCGTCGCTTAGGTAAACAACCATGGCTCAACGCAAACTGACAAACTTCTTTATGTCGTCTGCGAAAACTGCCGATGAAAACAAAACTGATTCTGATGGCACTCAGTCTAGTCCTAAAAGTAAACGTATTAAATATTCAAAATCATTTCAATCTGCTTGGCTAAAGCAGTTTTCTTGGTTAGAATTTACTGATGACCGAATGCACTGCAACCCGTGTATCAAAACAGGCCAAGACAATCCATTCGTAAAGGGATGCGTAAATTTTCGCAAATCAATGCTTGAGAGGCATGAAAAGTCAAAAGGTAATGTTGAAGCTCTTAAACAAGTTTCACTTCAATCTCATTTTCAGCGTAGTGTACAGAACATCAAGTCTGCCGCTAAGGCCGAAACCAATACACAAAATGATCGTCATGTAGTACAATTGAGAACTGTATATATGATGGCCAAAAATGGCATATCGGCGTCTAATTTTGTTGACTTAATGGAACTGCAAAGGGAAAATGGCTGTAGTGCGGCTGATGATTTTTATAGGAAGCCTGAAATCGTCTCTGAGATGGAAACAATTCTGTATAATCAGATAGAGAATCAACTGCTTGATGACATTAGAGAAAGTCCTTATTTTGGTCTTATGCTTGACGAGACCTGTGATATTAATGTTGAGAAAAAGCTTGTTGTGTACATCAGATACATAAAAAATAATAAAGCTGTGGTTTCCTATCTTGGTAATAAAAAAATTCAAGATTGCACTGCTGAAGGAATCAAGATAGCATTGTGTGATTTCTTGTCCGAAAAAGGTGTTATTAATCAAGATGATTACTCAAAGTTAATTGCTTTAGGCACAGATGGAGCAGCAGTTATGGTTGGTAGGAAAAATGGTCTAGGTATGAAACTGAAAGAGAAAAATGAAAATTTAGTTCAAGTACAATGTATTGCTCATAGACTTAATCTTGCTGCTTCTCAGGCCAGTAAGGGGATTGCTTATATGGAAGACTACAGAAGATATATTCAAATGTTGTATAGATATTACTCTGATTCAAGTGTGCGGTATGACAAACTGAGAGATCTGCAAGAGATGCTTCATGGAAAAGACCAGCAAGTGCCAGAGGGGACATCTGTTAGATGGCTATCTGTTGAAAGTGCTGTTAAGATGATTTTCAAAAATATAAATGCAGTGATCTTATCACTTGAAGATGACAAGGACAAAACAGGAAAGGCTTCTGGTTTATGGAATTTTTTCAGCACAAGCCTTTTTATATTGGTGACAGCCTTACTAATAGATGTCCTCACTGCCATTGGCATATTAAGTTTGACTTTTCAAAGAGATTCTGTAAATCTTTCATCCATTCACCACAATGTTGATTCCTGTGTTAGAACACTGAGAGCTATGAAAGATGACTCACATACAGTTTCTCAAGTTTTGCAGGAGCTTGGAGATTTTCAGGCTGGTCAGAGGAGCACCTATGCTGGAGTTCAGCTCTCTGACAACCAAATTATGAGAGATAGATTTCTTAGTATTAGGAAAAATTACATTGACCAACTTATTGAAAACCTTGAGCAAAGATTTCCTTTAAATGACATGAATCTGATAGAATGTTTTGACAAAATTTTCAACCCCAAGCGTTACCCAGAGAATCATTGCCATGTTCAAACTTATGCAAATGCAGAACTTGAGAAACTGTGTGATGAGTACAAATGTATCAGCATATTATAGATACTGATAGATGTAATGGCCAGTTTCTTCAATTCAAGCATTTTACATGTAGTTACAGACAGGTACACGGCTTTGAGAAGCATGTTGAACTTTTGCTAAGTGATTACAATGAAATATATCCAGATCTTGTGAAACTGGCTGCCATAGCCATTGTGATCCCAGTATCAAGTGCTCCTTGTGAGCGTGGATTTTCTCATCAGAATGCTCTCAAGACCAAAGTAAGAAACAGGATAAATCCTGATCACTTGAATAGACTCCTGATGATTAGACTTGTGGGCCCAGCAAGGTCTGAAATGGATTTTCTGAAATGCGCAAGAGCCTTTGGTGAACAGAAACAGAGGAAAAAGTAAAAAAAAATAAAACAGCTTCATATAATGTTCATTTTTCTATGCTTACATCAGTATATCACTGTATGTATGTACCTGTTATGTGGCTATTATATAACAAAATCTAGAAGATAGGAAAGAAATAAAAGTTCATGCATACTTTGGTCTTTTTTTAATCTAATTATCCATAGCATCATAATAATTATAACAGTACCCAGGTCTTAACTTCATGCACAATTCTCAACACTGCCCCCTTTAAAGCTAATAGTTTAACTTAATACATGAAGCTCAGTCAGGCAACACTCGTATACACTTATACTATAGTTAGTACCTTTCACTATTCTACATCAATATTATTTTGGACCCCCAAAATTTGATTTGGACCCCCTAAAAAGAAATCAGGGGGTCCAAGAGACCCCCATTTGCAACTTGGAAGGGAAAACCCTGGATCCATGAAGAACTCTGGTTGCCATGGCAACGGAAAGAAAACAATTTTGAAAACTTAAAAAATCATCTCCATTAAAACTGCAGTTGAGACTGTCTGAGAGACCCTCTGAATTAAATGACTCTCTGTCTTGTTCAACTTAGTTTTAGTTCGCCCAACTTATTTCCCTATATAAATAGTCTGAATTAAACAACTCCCTGTCTTATGTGACAAGCGACCCTAATTACCTGTTCCCAATTCGCTGTTTTGTCGATATTAAGCGACTTTCACATCTTTTATAATGCGCATCTCTTTAATCGTACAACATGGTGGCAGCCATCTTGTATATCCACGGTTGTTTTGCGGATGTTCGATTGCACAAGAGGTGGAAACGTTCTACTGCTTTCACAAGTCAGGTGTTAATTTTCACACCTTTAGTATCCACATGCATTTGCATTGTTACCTTGATAAAGCTTATAGTTTGAGTAATAATCTGAAACTACCGACACCTTCTAGTTTTTTTTGTTTTTTTTCGCACGTTTCTTAACAAAGGGTATTTGAAGTACACAATTATCATGAACCAAACAGTTCTGTTCAAAACGAAACTAAGTTGTCAAAATTTCATCTAATGCATTGGCAACAATAAGCTAACTCTTCATTTATGGGAAAGCACAGTAATGATGATTAAAACATAGCATTTGTTTGTATGTAGTCAATTACTTCTTATGTACAGCACATGCAGTACAGGATTTCCGGTTGAATCGTAAGAAAAGGTTAACACCAATATGAAAAAGCAGGGATTGTATACACACATCCCTGGAAAAAGAGAACAATGATTTTGTAAGCATTTATAGTACAAAACCATGATAGAAATCACAAATAGACATTAATTTACAGGCTAGTATGTACGATCAAGTTTTAATATCAATTTTATGCATGAAATATATGTACTCTACCCTTAGACTTTACCAATTTACGGCTTCCCTAGTGGGTGGGGTAAAGCTGGTGAAAATACGAAAAAAATAATTTCTCATGTATTGTGTGCACCCCCTCCTTCAGAAACAAAATATAAGTAAAAATTGTGCAATAAATAGAAAATAATTTGTATAAATTCATCTATATATGTAATAGATTTTGTTGTATATCAATGTATTAAACATAGAACTACTTGTATATCTCTTTTTTTTACTCATTCAGCTATGTAAAGAACTCCAGTTCAATAAAAAAATGTTTAAATTTTTGAGACAGTTTTTAAAGACTCCCTGTCATATGTGACCTTTTCTTGAAAGTCCCATTTAAGGTCACATATGACAGTCTCGACTGTACTGGCCAGATTTCAAAATGTTTTAGGTCAAATGTTCCTTGGGTAACCCTACCAAGATTGCTAAAATTATTCCTATCTGTAAAAAACATGGTCGCCAGGGGCAGGGTTAATTTGCCTTAAATGTATATATTGAAAACTTTAAATGACATCTCCTCTGAAACCACTAGACAGATTTTGATTGAATTTGCAAGGGATGATCCTTGGGTGAACCTCAACGAAAGTTGCTAAAATAAACTTAATCCATGTAGAACTTTGGTTGCCATGGCAATGGAAAGAAAAAAAAATAATCTCCTTCAATACTGCTGGCCAGATTTCAAAATGTTTAAGTACAGATGGTCCTTGGGTAATCCTCTACAAAGGTTGCTAAAATTATTCCGATCCTTAAAAAAACATGGCCGCCAGGGGCAGTGCTTATTTGCCTTAAATGTACTATATGCTGGACAGAATTTGATTAAACTTGGCAGGGATGATCCTTGGGTGAACCATCACAAAAGTTGCTAAAATAAACTTGATCCATGTAGAAGTCTGGTTGCCATGGCAATGGAAAGAAAAAAAATATGAAAACTTTAAAAATCATCTCCTTCAAAACCTACTGGCCATATTTTGAAATGTTTTAGTACAGATGTTTCTTTGATAACCCTATACTCAGGTGAGCGTACCAGGGCCTCTATGGCCCTCTTGTTCAATTATGCAGCTCTATGGTCAAAGTCAAAACCTATTCCATACTGACATCGTGTTTCCCCACAGCGTCAATAAAGAATTTAATGGCACTGAGTAATAAATATAATTTGAAAACCATTTCTCTGCATACTAAAAGGAGAGAAATAATTTGAGGGCAATTTTTTACCAAAAACTTTTATCACAGAAATGTATGCTGTCCTGTCAACCAGACATCTAGCAAGCTGATCAATAGATGATAAGTGTTAGACCTGTTTAAACCTGGAATATTTTCAGATGGATCAGAATTGGAAAGGGTGTAAAATAGCTTTAATATCAAGTTAAGTGGTTGAGGGATAAGTGACCACGGCCATATATTTGAGAACCATGCCAGGTGTGACTGGCCCATTAACAGTGATTGATAGAGAGACATGTTCTCTTGACCTAGTGGTCAGGGAATCCCAGGTCAGGTATGCATATATCATTATTCAGCCGTGACACTGATCCTGATTGTTATCATGATTTATCCAGGGTTGAAAAGTTCACTGATGTAGAATATGACACTAAGGAATTTGATACATTTTTCTGCTGTTTCCAAAACTTGAGAGAGTAAAAGAGATGGGGGAGTTAAAGGGAGATGTAAATCAAAGGACCAATAGTCCTGGGAGCTGCCAGTTGAAAATTACTGCAACATTATTCTAGCTTATAAGTTTGTGTAAGGCAAATCATTGAATTTTTAGCTCACCTGAGCACAACGTGCTCATTATGAGCTATTGTGATTGCTAACAATTTCCGTTAAACAACATCTCCTCCTAAACCACAGAATGGATTTATTCCCGTTAAACAACATCTCCTCCTAAACCGCAGAATGGATTAATTTCCGTTAAACAACATCTCCTCCTAAACCGCAGAATGGATTTATTTCCGTTAAACAACATCTCCTCCTAAACCACAGAATGGATTTATTTCCGTTAAACAACATCTCCTCCTAAACCGCAGAATGGATTTATTTCCGTTAAACAACATCTCCTCCTAAACCACAGAATGGATTAATTTCCGTTAAACAACATCTCCTCCTAAACCGCAGAATGGATTTTTACCAATTTTCACAGGATTGATCGTTATGATGCTCTCTATGAAAATTTTTCAAATTGTTTTGATTGGTTGAAAAAGTAGGTCACAGGAGCTAAAGATAGATTTTAAGAATGCAATCCTAAATGCAACTTGAAGTAAATAACATTAGATGAAAATTATGGATTTTCTACTCAAATTTGTATTTACATTGTTTTTGCTTAAAAGTGCTAAAAGGACACACAGTACTGACACAGTACTGACAGTTATAACAATAGAAATAAACTATTTATGAAGTTGATAACCTTTTTTATAGTCTCATCAAAGATCATTAGTAACAAAATACATTTTGAATTCCAGGCTACTCCAATGCTTTGCATTTTTAATGGAACATTTTTGCCAGGGACAAAAAATGCATTTTTTTGTAGTGTCCATAACCAGGATAAAGCAAAATCCTCAAGATGATGCATCTCAGAATTATTTCTTTTCAAATTTTTATGCCTTTTGATGTATACATCAAATAAGCAAAGTTTCATTTTCATAACAGGATAAATAAGAAATTTTACATCAGAAAAAGTTACAGACACTACATGAACAAGTCCACCTGACAAAAGTAGTTATTGTAATGAATATTTTTGAAAAAGATGCCTTCAAGTCTATTGAAACTACTTAGATGCATTTCAGTATGGTTCAATTTATTCTGAAACTGGCTTTTAAGCATTGATCATTAGGTTGTGGAGTTTCATTATATTAAAAGGCAATTTAGTTGAGGTAAGTTATAGCCCAGACAAGACGGCCAGACGGACAGACTGACAAGCTGATTCCAGTATACCCCCATACAACTTTGTTGGGGGGGGGGGGGGGGGGGGGGTAAAAAAACAGTAATTATTTTCAAGTCCATTCTGTGTCCAAACATTAGGATTTACCTCCCTGTATCTGCAGACATCAATTTTTAGCTCACCTGAGCACAACGTGCTCATGGTGAGCTATTGTGATCGCCTTTTGTCCGTCGTCCGTGCGTGCGTGCGTGCGTCCGTCGTCAACAATTTGCTTTAAACAACATCTCCTCATGAACCGCTGAAGGGATTTTGACCAAACTTCACAGGAATCATCCTTATGATGCCCTCTATCAAAGTTGTACAAATTATTCAGATTGGTTAAAAAAGTAGGTCACAGGAGCTAAAAATAGATTTTAAAAATGCAAACTTTGAAAATCTTCTTCTGCAAAACTGCAAGGCCTAGAGCTTAGATATTTGGTATGTAGCATCATCTTATGGGCCATTACCAAGATTGTACAAATCATAGCCCTACGGTGATAAATGACCCCGCACCAGGGGTCACTTGTTTTACATAGAGTTATATAGGAAAATCTTTAAAAATCTTCTTCTATGAATCCATTAGGCCTAGAGCTTAGATATTTGGTATGTAGCATCATCTAATGGTTCATTACCAAGATTGTTCAAATCATAGCCCTACAGTGATAAATGCCCCCGCACCAGGGGTCACTTGTTTTACATAGAGTTATATAGGAAAATGTTTAAAAATCTTCTTCTATGAATCCATAAGGCCTAGAGATTAGATATTTGGTATGAAGCATCATCTTATGGTTCATTACCAAGATTGTACAAATCATGACCCTATGGTGATAAATGACCCCGCACCATGGGTCACTTGTTTTACATAGAGTTATATAGGAAAAACTTTAAAAATCTTCTTCTATGAATCCATTAGGCCTAGAGGTTAGATATTTGGTATGTAGCATCATCTTATGGTTCATTACCAAGATTGTACAGATCATAGCCCTACGGTGATAAATGCCCCCGCACCAGGGGTCACTTGTTTAACATAGATTTATATAGGAAAAACTTTAAAAATCTTCTTCTATGAATCCATTAGGCCTAGAGCTTAGATATTTCATATGTAGCATCATCTAATGGTTCATTACCAAGATTGTTCAAATCATAGCCAAACGGTGATAAATGCCCCCGCAATAGGGGTCACTTGTTTTACATAGATTTATATAGGAAAAGCTTTAAAAATCTTCTTCTATGAATCCATAAGGCCTAGAGATTAGATATTTGGTATGTAGCATCATCTTATGGTTCATTACCAAGATTGTACAAATCATAGCCCTACGGTGATAAATGCCCCCGCACCAGGGGTCACTTGTTTTACATAGAGTTATATAGGAAAATGTTTAAAAATCTTCTTCTATGAATCCATAAGGCCTAGAGATTAGATATTTGGTATGAAGCATCATCTTATGGTTTATTACCAAGATTGTACAAATCATGACCTAGGTGATAAATGACCCCGCACCATGGGTCACTTGTTTTACATAGAGTTATATAGAAAAAACTTTAAAAATCTTCTTCTATGAATCCATAAGGCCTAGAGATTAGATATTTGGTATGTAGCATCATCTTATGGTTTATTACCAAGATTGTACAAATCATGACCCTATGGTGATAAATGACCCCGCACCATGGGTCACTTGTTTTACATAGAGTTATATAGAAAAAACTTTAAAAATCTTCTTCTATGAATCCATAAGGCCTAGAGATTAGATATTTGGTACGAAGCATCATCTTATGGTTTATTACCAAGATTGTACAAATCATGACCCTATGGTGATAAATGCCCCCGCACCAGGGGTCACTTGTTTAACATAGAGTTATATAGGAAAATCTTTAAAAATCTTCTTCTATGAATCCATTAGGCCTAGAGCTTAGATATTTGGTATGTAGCATCATCTAATGGTTCATTATCAAGATTTTCAAAATGGTGGCCCTTTGGAGATAAATGACCCCGCACTAAGTCTTCTCCTCTGAAACCATAAGGCCCAGTGCTTATATATTTGGTGTGTAGTATTGTCAGGGCTAAAATGTTTAAGATTGAGTTATATCAGAATTCTTGTCTGTTTAAAAACCTTGTAATCAGTTGTAGCAATGGTACTCAGGTGAGCGATCCAGGGCCATCATGGCCCTCTTGTTTCATTATCACGCCAAGTTGATGCATGGAAATCACATTGAACAATTTAGTTCAAGATGATACTTCTTATGTTGATGAATCTAATTGTGGGGAAGTGCAGTGCCCAAGAACCATAACTCTCTGTCACATGATTTGGAGTTATTGCCTTTTGTAAATTTTTATACTTAATTTTTGTTCGGGCCATTACTCAAAAATTATAAAAGTTACCAAGATGAAACTTAATTTGTAGATAGATCTCATTGAGGGGGAGTGCAGTGCCCAAGAACCATAACTCTCTATCCTGTAATTTTGGAGTTATTTCCATTTGTGAGTTTTCATAATTAATTTTTAGCTCGACTTTTCGAAGAAAATGAGAGCTTATACTGTCACTCGTGCGTCGGCGTTGCAACACAAGGTTAAAGTTTTTTTCAAACATCAATAACTTAAATACAATCAAAGGTATTGACTTGAAAGTTTACAAATATGCTCAGGGGCATCAGACAACCATGGTAGATAAAACTTGATAGAATTTGTTAAAAATTATTGCCCATTTTTAACTTAGAAATTTTGGTTAAAGTTTTGCATGCAAGGTACTTTCATGCTAATATCTCAGTATCCAGGCATGGGATTGATTTGAAACATCTTTAATACGTTAAGGGGTATCATACTTTCATGGTAGATAACTTTTGATGGAATATATTATAAGTTATGGCCCCTTTTTTAACTTAGAAATTTTGGTTAAAGTTTTGCATGCAAGGTACTTTCATGCTAATATCTCAGTATCCAGGATGGGATTGATTTGAACATCTTTAATACTTTTAGGGGTATCATACTTTCATGGTAGATAACTCTTAATGGAATATGTTACAAATTATTGCCCTTAACTTAGAAATTTTGGTTAAAGTTTTGCATGCAAGTTACTTTCATGCTTATATCTCAGTATCCAGGCATGGGATTGATTTGAAACATCTTTAATATGCTTAGGGGTATCAAACTATCAAGGTTGATAACTTTTGATGGAATATATTACAAGTTATGGCCCCTTTTTTTACTTAGAAATGTTGGTTAAAGTTTTGCATGCAAGGTACTTTCATGCTTATATCTCAGAGTCCAGGCATGGAATTGATTTGAAATATCTTTAATATGTTTAGGGGGTATCATACTATAAAGGAAGATAACACTTGATGGAATAAATTAAAAATTATGACCCCCTTTTAACTTAGAATTATGGTTAAATTTTTGCATTCAAGCTACTATCCAGCTTATATCTCAGAAATTGCTTGTGGAATTGACTAGAAAGTTAAGGTGTGTCTTCAAGGGCATCAGAAAACAGGAGTATAACTTTTGGACTGATGAAACTTCATATGCGGATAGATCTTATTAAGGGGGAGTGCAGTTATCAAAAAACATAACTCTCTGTCATGTAATTTTGGAGTTATTGCCCTTTGTAAATTTTCATACTGAATTTTTGTTCAGGCTGTTTTTTAAATTTAAAATAATTTCAGATGTTCAAATAGAACAATAACTCTCCGTCACGTAATTTTGGAGTTATTTCCCTTTGTAAATTTTAATATTTAATTTTTGTTTGGGCCATAACATAAAAGTTATCAATATGAAACTTCATATGTGGATAGATCTCAATGAATAGAAGTGCAGTGCCAAAGAAATATAACCTTTCATTTTTATAATTTCAAAAACCCTTTGACAAAGCAGCATGCGGGTTATATTTTATGAAACTTCACAGGTGGATAGATCTCATAGAGGAGAAGTGTCATGCACTAGAACTGTAACTCAACAAACCATATCTTTGGAATATTGCCCCTTGTTAAATTTCATACTTATTTTTTTTAAGGCATTGCTCATGCACTATGAGACATAAAACCTGGATACTTCATTAGTGGATAGACCTCATACAGGAGAATTGTGGTGCACAAGAACCTTAATTCTGCAAATCATGTTTTTGTAGTATTTGCCAGTTGTTTAATTTCATTTTCAATTAAGTTTCGTCAGGAGCATAACTCATGCACTATGAGACTATAACCTTGAACCTTGTGTACACCTTATGGACAAGAATTGCAATACACAAGAGCATAACCCATTTCCAAGGTTTCTTGTTGGTGTTTTTGTCCTTTTATACAATTTCGTGTCCTGAAGATAACTCCTGTTTGACTCATGCTATTGAAATTAAATTTCATTTATGGAAAGGAATTAATGAGAGAAAGTGTCATTCACAAGGTTCCTAACTCTGGCCTTGGTATTTTGGAGTTATTTCCCCTTTTTTGCTCACCTGAGCACATGTACTCAGGACGAGCTATTAGCATCGATGAATGTCCTTCATCCGTCCGTCCGTCTTCCACAATTTGTTTGCACTGTAGCATCTTCATTTCTTAAGCAATCATCTTCAAACTTCATGAAAATATTAATTACCATTATCTCACGGCCAAGTTTGATTATGGCTGATATCGGCCAATAAGGGTAGGAGTTATGTCCCTTTTAGTGTAAAAAAAAATTTTTAGATTTCATTTTGTTTACACTCTAGCATCTTCATTTCTTAAGCAATCATCTTCAAACTTAATGACAATGTTTATTACCATAATCCCTTGGACAAGTTCGATAACGGCTGAAATCCGCCGATTAGGTCAGGAGTTATGCCCCTTTAAATATTAAACAAGAGGGCCATGATGGCCCTGAATCGCTCACCTGATTATAAATGAGCAACATATGTTGGATTTTTCATAGACCTACTTTTTGACCCCACATGACCCAACTTGGAACTTGTCCCAAGATATTATGGAAACATTCCGACCAAGTTTCTTGAAAATATGGTCAAATTTCGAACTTGTCCAAGATTTTATGGAAACATTCTGACCAAGTTTCATAAAGATTGGACCAAAAATGTGGCCTCTAGAGTGCTAACAAAGTTTTTCTAAGATTTGACCTGATGACCTACTTTTTGACCCCACATGACCCAATTTCAAACTTGTCCAAGATTTTATGGAGACAAACATTCTGACCTAGTTTCATGAAGATTGGGCCAAAAATGTGGCCTCTAGAGTGTTAACAAGGTTTTTTCTAAGACTTGACCTCGTGACCTACTTTTTGACCCCTCATGACCCAATTTCGTACTTGTCCAAGATTTTATGGAGACAAACATTCTGACCAAGTTTCATGAAGATTGGCCTAAAAATATGGCCTCTAGAGTGTTAACAAGCCAAATTGTTGACGACGCACGCCGGACGCCGGACGAAGGGCCATCACGAAAGCTCACCCTTGAGCACGTTGTGCTCAGGTGAGCTAAAAATGCCAGATTTCACTTTGATTACGCTCTAGCATCTTCATTTTTTTAGCAGTCTTTTTTCAACTTTAAGACAATGTTTATGCCCATAATTTTGCAATCGGGTTCAATTATAACTGATATTGACTAGTTAATTTAGGAGTTATGACCTTTTCACCATAAAAAAAAGCCAGATTTCACTTTTACACTCTAGAATCTTTATTTCTTAAGCAATCATCTTTCTCAGGTGAGCGATCAAGGGCCATCTTGGCCCTCTTGTTTTATTGTGTGACAATGGGGATTATTGTGCCCCTTACACTATGACATTTGTATGTGACCTGATTCAATTTTTATTGTGTGACAATGGGGATTATTGTGCCCCTTACACTATGACACTCTTATGAAATCTAAGCTTGACTGGCAAATTAAAACACAATCACAGCTCTGCCACAGATATTTCCTATATGTTCAACTTAGTTGGTTTGTTCACTTTTCTACCAGATCGGGTGACATATTTTCCATTTGAACAATTCAGTGTTTCAGGTGTTTTCGGGGACGGCAGCGGGTTGTTGGTCGCTGGTAATGGAGTTACCACTGCTTTCTGTTCTGGGATGTCGTCTAGCACTAGTGGTGGCTTCGTATCACCTGGTGACTGTTCCATATCATTCGCTCCTTCAGATGTCATACGCAGATGTCTGCGGTTACGCCTGTATAGACAGTTCTCACCCTGCACAATGGGTTTGTCATGTTTTCCAATGACCAGTCCTGGGGTCCATCTTCCTGAGTTTGGGTTTGGACTAATTCTCACATTTTGTTGAACACTAAGGGATTTCAGTTCTTTTACGCCTTTTTGGTGGTCATAGTAGTTTTTGTCGCTGTTTTTGGTGATCTGGTTGTGTTTTAACACGGCAATGGTCAACTGAATTTGGCTTTAACACTTGGAAGCAGGTACAGTGTAACCTCCAAAATCCAGACCCTCGATATGCGATGTACGTTAGCAAGTTTAATTTACCTTAACGATTCGATACGATACGATGCAATGCGTTTATAATCTGATACCATATGATCTACGATCTGCGATTTACGTTATGCGATATACGGTAAGCATGGTTTACATGACATTTTTATATCTGCAAGCTTGATTTGACTACAAGTCCAGAAATATGCAAAAACTTCATGTTGTTAACAATATTTATCGTTACATATAGCTGGTAATCTGTGTGTTCATCTGAAATAAACATAGCGAGTGACAAGAAATGGGGACATACTAAATTACGGTCCCCCTGAAAAAGCGATGGACTCTGTGATCTTCCATCGAGACCACTGTTAACGGCACATGTAATGAGAAAAAGTTTTTTTTAATGAAGATTATTTATTAATATATTTTTATTATTACGTTTAATAATAACAATCACAACAAAAACAAATGATAACAGTACTTTACTGATATCTAGTACTCTGCTACTTGTGTTAATTAACACAATATCTTTTCTTAAAAAATTAGGAATATAATTGGTCCATGCCCTTTTATATACGATCGCGACCGCTCAATGAGCGCTTGTGAACCAACACATAGAAGTATAGCACGTGCTAGAGAACTTCTAGTTAACTGTCAAATAGCCGAAAAAATGTAATGATGCATGAACAGCTGCATGTAACCTACACCTTATGTATAGAGAGAAAGAGATACCTGTATTGCTGCTTCTTTAAACAATTAATTTTTTAATTAAAAAAAAAGAAGACCGGAAGGCCATCTTGTTCGAAGAGAAGTAATGAGTGAATAGGTCGCCGATTCTGTCGCAGCTTATACATGATGATAGCAGAAAATCTATTTTGCAAACAACTTCTAAATTGGTCCCATGCTTTCAACTATAAGCACAAATTATTTGTTCCTATAAAAGAACTGTTGCTATATTTTACTTGCTGTTTTATCTGTAAAAAAATGTTTTTATTTGTTTTATCAATCATAAGAATACTCTAAGACTTATTCGTATGTGATTACTATATTTTTTAAAAGTCCATTAGTCTTAATTTGTAAAGAACCCAACCCCCTCAAGAGAGAGAGTGAGTGAGAGAGAGAGATCTTTTACTATTAATACCATCATCAACAAGATTCGCTATGGAAATATACTGATATATAGAATGTCTTCCTCTTCGGAATATAATATTTCTATGATGATAATTTAATTTTAGAATAATAATGTAATAATGATATACATAAAAAGGAATAAATAATATGAATCAAATTAATTAATGGAAGAAACTTGTAGTCATGTTGTTGTTGTCTAGTAGATTCCTCAGTTGTCTTCGGGACACTCCTTGGTAGGATAAAGAATTTTGAGTTTTCTGTATTTAGGGTACACTTCATTATGTACACTCGCAATGTTGTGAATATATACTCTAAATCACGTAGACGGCAGAGCTTTTAGTCAGACGGTATTAATTTAGTCGGTACAGTTTATATTACGTAAGTGCTCTATAGTGTATGTATGTATGTATGTATATACACATACCTTATTCTAAGTTACTTGTAAATTATTGTATAATATTTATTATAATAGAGGCACAGTTTTTGACTAAGCAACCCAGTGACACTACGTACATAACACCTGGTTCTTTCTGTGATAATGTTCTCACAATAGGCCTGCAACCATCTTTCATGTTTTCTGTCATGTTAATTAGTACCGGTTATAACATTCATGTTGTGTAAAGGTTGATTGTTCCTCCCTCGCCTTGTGTGTGTGTGTGGGGCAGGGGGTGACGGTATATCAGTACTGGCGATACATAAAGGTGACATATCCGGTCCAAATTTACACATGCTGTGCCCGCTGATAAGAAGGTATGACACGCGTCTGGTGAAATACAATTACGTTGGTTAAATATACACATTCATGCATAAATGTACATACATGAGAAAGAAAATCAGATATATTTTAAGCGATCTATACATGTAATAATATGGAATTTATAGATTTTTTCCCATTTAACGTTTATCATGTAGTGAATTTGTGTTTTCACGGACAAGGAGATAGCGGTAATTTGACTAAAACCATATGCCTCTATTCTCAAAGGCAGTATGTTAATATTCTATTGTAGGAGCCCTGTCTTTTTTTTTTTTGCTGGAAAAAAAAAAGCATCGGAAAAGACAGTGGTTGGATACAAGTGAGTCCGGGTGCAATACCCTAGCTTATTTTGCGAAAAGACGCAATGGTTCTTTTATGTGTCAGGGGAATAGCACCGACCGATACACGGGAGAGAAGGTCCTGCTTAGAACCAGTACTGAGTTCTCCGAGTTCCCATAGCAACCCCAATTTGCTGAGTGCAAGACAAGGGCGAATCTAGTACAAATTTTATACGTCTTGACGCTATCACCGGAGAAATGTACCCCGGTTGGGTTTCGAATCCAAGACTTCCTGATATTATATTGCTGATTCAAACTGAAAGAGAGGGAGAGAAGAAAAAGAAATATGTTCTGTGCGAATTATGACGTTTGCATATGTGGAGAGAGAGAGAAAGGGGGAGGGGGTAAATAAAGTAGGAAATAAAAAAATACACATTGACAATATAATGTAGGTATATGCGTAAGTTATTATCTCTTTCAATGTTTTTAATAAGAGCATGCTAGCGAACACTGCTGAGGAAAAAGGTCCCGGAAAATAAGTTGTTGCTTCCTTTGAACATCTTGGACGAAATCGGAGTTTGATTATGCATAATTAGGTCAGATTTAAATCGTTAATTTTCAGACTTGCTAATCATGAAAATTTTGATCAAACACATCAAATAAACTTATAGGAAGGAATGTAGCCCAGTGTATACAATGCCTTCGAACACATATTTTTCACACATGCATTAAAATGCTTAACGACGCACGGCGTCTGCTGCAGAAAGTCACGTCGGCCACTGCACATGTATATACCGGTACATAAAAAGTAAAAGAATGTGATATACGATTTACGATATACCATTGCTTTACGATATGATGCGATAAGATCCCGTTCATTATGTGTAATACGATTGAATGCGATAAGATACGATTTGATACGTTACGATGTGATTGAGTATACGATACGATGCGATGCGATATGAACGATATACGCTATTTTTGACAACTGATACGATAGCGCCACTGTAATACCTCTGAATTCCGGAACCTCTAAATTCTGAATTCCGTACAATAATTTTGTAAATATTGGGTTATATCAACGCAATTTTACCTCTGAAATCTGAACAGTGCTACTAGCTTTACAGGTAATCAGACCGAAAACTGTAAGCCCTGCCAATTTATCCCTAATTTTCTCCCTAATTGGTTGTTTATTAATCAGCGGTGATTGTTATTTTGACACGCATTAGAATCACAATTTGTCTTTTATTTTGACAAGCGTAAGAATCATATGTTTGCGCCTCCAAGTTTGTGCTGACATAACCGTTTAGGAAAAAAAAAATAAAAAAAATACAAATACAAATATATATACAGTCAAACCCCAGTTACTCCACCACCCCTCATTCGAAATACTTTGTTGGTCCCGATCAGATTGAGGTAGATCCACGGGTAATGCGCTAAAGTGTAATAGCATGTTTCTATGAAGTTTGCGTCGTGGACCTATCCCATCCTCCCTCTGAACCTCAAACGCGGGAAGGTCAGGATTTGGTATGTGCAAAACACAATATGGGGTCTCCTCCCATCTGTCAACCAGTTTGTGTTTGCCCTTGTGACCAACTGATCAAACCAAAACCCGATCACCCACTTCAAGCTTAGAAGCAGTGACCTTGCGTTCATAAAGAACCTTGTTCTTTCCTGCATTCTGTGCCGGCAATTCTACAAAGCTCCTTTATTACCTGACTCTCAAAATTCCTACCTTGGTCGCTTTGCAACCTCTCCGGAAATGAGTAGTTCCGGATGAAATGCTCGGATAAGGCTTTGGCTGTGGTATGAGCTGTGCATATCTGTTAAAGTGGTCAGTTATTACCAGTATGTGCTCGTAACCACCTTTGGACGCTTCTAGTGACAGACAGTCCATACAAACCAGCTCCATCGGCCTAGAAGTAGAGACTGAAACTAGTTCTGCCCTTGGAACCCGAGCCTTACGACGAATGCACCATCCACAATGCTCTACCCTGGCATTCACATCCTGCTCCAGACCAGGCCAATAAAAGCGCTGCCTAGCTAGCCAGGGGGTCTTCTCTTTGCCTAGATGACCAACTTCATCATGAATACCTTTTAAGGCAAGTTCATGATAAGCCTCAGGTAAGACCAGTTGCCTAACCTGTTCACCATTCTGCAAAGTGGTTCTGTACAGAACTGAATCATCTATGAGCAGATGATTCCATTCTCAAAGGAGTTTCTGTACTGATGTTGGTTCAGACCTAAGTGATTCCCCCTTTGGATGAAAACCACTTTGCAGTAGGTCAATGACCCTGGCAATAGCTCTGTCTTTGCCCTGTTCAAGTTCCCATCTGATGTCAGAACTGAGTGACTGAAAAGACACCTCCTCGGCCGATGAAGGTGAGACCCCAGTCACAATTCTCTCTGCCAAGGGAATATCAGCAGAAACTGCTTAACAGATTGCATCAACAACATCTGGGAAGACCTGATGAAGCCTAGATAGACCATCAGCATCAGCATTTAACTTTCCTGGCCTGTATTGCAAGGTAAAATTATAGTTTGCTAATGCTGACACCCATCTATGACCTGTGGTATCCAATTTGGCCGTGGTTAGGACATAAGTAAGTGGGTTGTTGTCTGTGACAACTGTAAAAGAACTTCCACACAAATAATCATGGAATTTCTCAGTCACAGCCCACTTGAGAGCAAGAAATTCCAGTTTATGAGCTGGATATTTCTTTTCACTTGGCCTTAAGGCTCTACTGGCATATGCAATTACTCTCTCCACTCCATTTTGCTTCTGGTATAGGAAACCAGACCCAAAACTATATGTGTGGAGAGAAAATGATAGAGAGAAATCTGCAAATGCTAGGACTGGAGCAGATGTAAGTTTATCTATAATTGTCTCAAAAGATTGTTGCTGGAATTCAGCCCAGATCCAATCTGAAGGTTTCTTGGATTTTTAGCTCACCTGAGCAAAGCTCAGGGTGAGCTATTGTGATCCCGTGAGCGTCCGTCGTCCTTCGTGCGGCGTCAACAATTTTTAGTGTTTACACTCTATCACCTTTATTTCTTAAGCAATCATCTTCAAACTTTAAGACAATGTTTATGACCATAATGTCTCGATTGAGTTTGATTATGGCTGAGATCGGTCAATTAGGTCAGGAGTTATGCCCCTTTTAATATTCAAAAAATGCCATATTTCACGTTGTTTACACTCTAGCATCTTCATTTTTTGAGCAATCATCTTCAAACTTTATGGCAATGCTTATGACCATAAGGTCTCGATTGAGTTCGATTATGGCTGAGATCCGTCAATTAGGTCAGAAGTTATGCCCCTTTTAATATTAAAAAAATGCCATATTTCATGTTGTTTACACTCTAGCATCTTTATCTTTTGAGCAATCATCTTTAAACTTTATGGCAATGCTTATGACCATAAGGTCTCGATTGAGTTCGATTATGGCTGAGATCAGTTGATTAGGTCAGGAGTTATGCCCCTTTAAGTATAAAAAAATGCCATATTTCACGTTGTTTACACTCTAGCATCTTCATCTTTTAAGCAATCATCTTCAAACTTAATGACAATGCTTATGACCATAAGGTCTCAATTGAGTTCGATTATGGCTGAGATCCGTCTATTAGGTTAGGAGTTATGCCCCTTTTAATATAAAAAATGCCATATTTCACGTCGTTTACACTCTAGCAGCATCCTTTTTTTAGCTATTATCTTCAAACTATATGACATTATTAATGACCATAATGTCTCGATTGAGTTCAATTGTGGCTGAGATGGGCCATTTTGGTCAGGAGTTATGCCCCTCTTAATACAAAAAATATAAGATTTCACTTTGTTTATTCTCTACCAACTTCATTTTTTTAACAATCTTTTTTAAACTTTAAGACAATGTTTATGCCCATAATCTCACAATCGGGTTCAATTATAACTGATATTGACTTGTAAATTTAGGAGGTATGCCCATTTCACCATAAAAAAAGCCAGATTTCACTTTTACACTTAAGCATCTTTATTTCTTAAGCAATCATCTTTCTCAGGTGAGTGACTAAGGGCCATCTTGGCCCTCTTGTTGAGACTTACTGGACTTGGGACCCTTGAGTAAGGAGTTAAGTGGTTCTGTCAGGGAGGCATAATGAGGTATAAACCTCTGGTAGTAACAAGCAAAACCAGAAACTGGCATAACTCCTTAACATTACCTGGAACTGGCCATGACTTAATGGCTGAGATCTTATCAGGGTCAGTATGTATACCCTGACCAGAGATCACATGTCCAAGGTAAGTCACTTGAGTCATGAAAAGTTCACATTTAGAGGGCTTGAGTTTCAAACCATGCAGCTCAAGCTTACTAAAAAACAGCCTCTAAACGTTGAATGTGGTCATTAAAATTTTTGAAAAATATTAGAATATCATCTAAAAATACTAGACACTCTCTGAGGTTGAGCTCGCCCATGCAACGTTCAGTTAGCCGCTGAAATGTAGCAGGCGCATTTGTCAAACCAAAGCCCATCCGATTCCACTCCCAAAACCCAAGATTTCCCACACTGAAATCGGTTCTGGTTCCTCAACCTCAACATTCCAGTAACCGGAACGGAGATCAAGCTTGCTGTACATGCTGGAACCCACCAGAGAGTCTTTGATGTCTTCAAACCTAGGAAGCATATACGCATCCTTCCTGGTTTCAGAGTTTAGTAAGCGCCAGTCTATGCAAAACCGCAAAGACCCATTACGCTTACGTACTAGTACAACATTACTAGACCAAGGACTCTCAGACTCTCTGATGACTCCAGCATCAAGCATCTCTTTAATGTGCTGTCGCACCTCTTCATACAATGAGGGTGGAATCCTCCTATAGGGCTGTTTAAATGGTTTGGGATCCTCAAGAACAATCCTGTGCTTAAGAAGCTTGGTACACACTATGCCTGTAGGACCAGTGGAGAACACGTGTTTCCACTTGCCCAAGACTTGTTGTGTTCTAGGTCGTTGTTCTGGTGTAAGATTTTCATGGTTAATCTTAACACCTAAGTCACTCTCACAGCCAGAGTCACTGTTTTGACTGCTCTGGGTGTGAGATGAAAGATCATCTACTACCTTGACCTCAGTCAGCTGACATATATGAGCTTTTGAAGAAAAGGTAATTGGTTTCGAAGTTAGATTACAGACTCTAACTGGAACCTTGGTAAAAGAACCACGTTTCCTAAGGTTCAAAACCCTGGGACAGACTAAAAGTCCAGGATTAGCATCAGGATGGTTTTCAGTCACCACCTGAGCTATGTCATGACTGATTCTGCGAGCAATACAATTCACAGTGATAGTCTCATTTGGATTTAAAATAAAAGATTTCTTCCCTGATAAGTTTGCGTTATATGAAACACAATTCATACTGTCTACAGCACAGTGAAACTGGTCCGGTAGAGAGGTACAAGAAGCAATATCACGGAACAAACGAATAATGTTTGTACCTATAACAACAGGACATGAGCCATTGAACTTGGAATTGGGTATAACCAAAATGGGAACTTCAAAACTATTTGGAATTGAAGGAATTCCAACACTACTTTCAATGTAGCCCATATAATGTAACTTAGACCCATCTGCTGTAGACAATTCTAAACCAAAATCATCTAAAGAAAGTAAATCAGGCCTTATATCAAGACTATTATATATATCTTCTGAAGTGAATGAGACCATTGCACCTGAATCTATCAGAGCAAGGAAATTTTGACCATTCAAAGAAATATCACAGGAATTGCTGCTCCCAACAAGTTGACTATGTATATGGCCTTCTGAAGCACCAACCTCTGCTTGGCCAACAGTAGAGGTGGTTACCCGTTTAACGGATGATACTGGGGCCTTGAAGACACATGGTCTGTATTCTGAGACCTATTTTGACCTCGGGAGTTTCTAAAGGGTCGACCTTGACCTCTGTAGTGACCCTTACTTTGATTGGGTAGTACAGGTTGGGTGGGCTTAGGAGGCATCCTCCTCAACTCATCCAACTGCTGTAAAATCAGATCCAGCTTGGAATTCGATTCCAAACGAGACTCTACTTTGGAAATTTCTTTCTTCAAAGAAGTCTCCAAAGCAGTAAAAGGATCCTCAGAAACAACTGCCTTTAACCTCACACTTCTTGATAGGTTTTTCATGAACTTTCTCAGTGCAGGTCAACAAACTCAAGTCTTTTTCAACCATCCTTATCTCTCTTAAAAGTACATTATAGTCAGTAATCTGATCATACTTGTGTCTGGTTTGTGACTTCAGCCTCTCTGAATATAAAGAAGTCAAAAATTTGTGTCTAAGCAAGTCATTTTTGCCATCCTTACTTAAATGACCATTATCTATGGCAGTCTGCAGTAAAGTTTCTAACCTGCAGCCAAAAGATGTGACAGATTCATTTGGTTTCTGTGCAGAATTAAAAAAAACTCTTGCATAATCATACCTTTGGTGCACACATCACCAAACATAACATCTAACTTATCTAAAATCTCAGCAACACTAGCATGCTCACCCAAAGGTATCATCAGCTTCCTTGCTGTTCCTTTTAGTGACCTCCTAATTGCTTGTAAAATAATAGGATCTGTAATATCAGGGTCACTAACTAAACATCTAACTTCAAAACACCACTCATTATACATGCACTCACCCTTTGGTAGAGGTTCATCACCTGAAAATGTGGGCAACTGTATTTTGGGTAGTGAAACTTATTGTACAAAGTATATAACAACTAGATTTCGTTTGCACGGCAAACGATAGGACTTTCTGCAAACAGTTAAAAACTCAATCAAACTGAAAATTATTGATACGGAATACGCAGAAAATATTAGGTTTCTAGAGTGTAACCTATACATTCTTTGAAAAACTTAAAAGAATTCATTAATTCATAATGCCTGCAGAGCGCTTACAAACTTTTTGATCTGACATCTATTGTGATGTCATATAAGTAAGAATATTATTGCATATGAAAATTCAGCATATTTAACATATGCCATAATTTTTTTGTAATTCTGGACCATTGGGATCACATTGAATTTATTGCACCAAAAATGAAAACATTATAATCCCATTACGTCAAATAACGTCTGGCCTATGGAAATCTAAAGAAAACGTTTTGAATTACAACATGTGTGAATTTCAGCTTTTTACCTCATATGGGTCTCTGAAATACATGTACTAAACTTAATTTCGAGGTCATATTTTGAAAAGGAAAGTAAGGATGCACAAGAAAAGCCTAACTTAAACCTTCTGTGAAATGTACTAGAAAATCGATTAAAAAAAATTCTGCAGAGCGTGTACAAACGTTTTAACTGACGTCAAATCTAGCATCATATGACTTTCCACAATTTTCATTGTTCTTGGCCTTTGCCAATTACATTTTCGGAAATTGTTAAAAATTATGTAAAAGTGAAAGTAGGGTATTTTCCGAAAATGCTTAATTTACAGTGTAGCAATACCATGTGACTGTGACGTCGCTAAAGGTATTAAAACCAAGACAAATTATCAACTTTTTTGGAGGCGATTTTATACGTATTTAAAATTTGACGTCAATGGTTCGAATCTTGGATTCGCCAAAGAACCATTACCTTTTCAAATGTTGTTTTATGTTGGTACATCACTAAACTGTTCGGCCAAGTTTCAGGTCGCAGTCGCTGATAATTGAAAAGTTTACACGCATATACATAGCTAAGATACTCTAATATTCCGTGCTATACTTAATATTGAGCAACTCACCTTTGAAAAGTGACCATTGGTCTGTTTCTTTTCCTTCCGTCCAGCGTTTGCTAGTTTTATGGCAGAGAATGACCGGTGCGAACGCAGAGAGCCTGCCGATAAAGGGATTTCCGCAGAGAGCCTGCCGATATGGTTATGCACCATGTAAATGCTACTATGCAACAGAATCGTTGACGCGTGTAGCCTCGTGAGTTAAATTCCAATAACGCTTGTACATACGATCGAGATGACTGTATTACACAAAGTTACTTCATTTTGCGCTTTTAGCTAACAGACAAATTAGCTTGCAGCGTCTTGAACGGATGACATGTGTTGATCATTTTGTTTCAAAAGTCTACACTTATACACGTTCATGGTATCTCAAGCTGGCAATTAAATTACATTGTACTATAACATATATTTTCACATAGGTTATCATTTATCATAAATTTGGAATATAGCTTGTACAACACTTTTCGATTGATGCAACAATAAAGTCGGGAAATTGCAATGTTTCAACAACGGTCTAAATGACATGTGTCAAAACGCTCAAAGGATTATGGGTAACGCAATGCTGCAACTGATATGTATAAGTAACGTAAATAAAATGATTTGACAAAACATTAAATCATTGTCAGCACTTGTTTAGTTTGTTTGTTTGTTTGTTTGTTTGTTGGGTTTAACGTCCCACCGACAGTATTTCAGTCATTTGGAGACGATGTCTCCTTAATGCAGTTATAGTGCTGCCACACTGCAGTATCACGCCGTAGACATGTGGCATGATACCACACCCAGTCACATTATCCTGATACCGAGCCAACCAGTCTTGCAACTACCCTGAGCGCCAAGCAAGGGAGCTATAACAGTACCATTTTTTACGACTTGGACGCTCTAACCACTCTGCCACCGGGAACGGTACGCTTGTTTAGCTAGTAATATCAATATGATATAAGTAAAAAGTATTTTTTTGCAATTTATATGACTAATACATATCTGTAAACTTACTTTTTCCGAAAATGCTTCAATTAAGGTGAAAGCGAAAGTAGGATATTTTCTGAAAATTCTTACAATTGGCTTTAAATTCGTATTTTTTAGCTCACCTGAGCATAGCTCAGGGTGAGCTTTTCGGATACTTGATTGTCCGTTGTCCGTCAACAATTTTGATGTTTACACACTAGAGATCACAATTTTGATCCAATCTTCCTCAAACTTGGTCAGAATGTTTGTATTGATGATATCTTGAACCCTTTCGATAATGGGTCAGGTTGGATCCAAAAGTAGGTCAGTAGGTCAAATCTTAGAAAAATCTTGTTTACACATTAGAGGCCACAATTTTGATCCAATCTTCCTCAAACTTGGTCAGAAAGTTTGTCTTGATGATATCTTGAACCCTTTCAAAGATGGGTCAGGTTGGATCAAAAAGTAGGTCAGTAGGTCAAATCTTAGAAAAATCTTGTTTATACTCTGAGGGCAACATTTTTGGTCCAATCATCCTCAAACTTTGGCAGAATGTTTGTCATGATGATATCTTTTGTGGATGGGGTCAGAAAATTCCTGAACATTGTTTCACCTCATCATCTTAATTCTAAAGCAATCTGTTTTGTACAGGCAATGAATGATACTTTTCTCAGGTGAGCGATCTAGGGCCATCTTGGCCCTCTTGTTATGTAACTTCCTTATTTTTCGATCAATTTCAAAACTCTAGGTTCCAAAATAATCGTCTTAAAATTCTCTACATCTCACTTGCTTAATGTATGGACTTATTTCTAATGATTCTTAAGATATAAGCCGTAAACCTATGACATGACGGCAAAATCGCTGAAATTATACATGTTTAAATTCTTATTTTTGATGTAACTTCCTTATACTTTGATCAATTTCAAAACTTTAGGTACCAAAATAATTGTCTTAAAATTCTCTACATCTCACTTGCTTGATGTGTTGACTTATTTCATATGAGTATTAAGATATAAGTCGTGAAACTCTTACATAACGGCTAGGGCTGTGGATTGTTGGGCAAGTGACAATCCGATCCGATCCACGATCCAGGAATGACGATTCACAGATCGGATCACGAATCACTGGTTTAAACCTTAAAGAATCCTGAGACAAACAAAACAAATATAACAAGAAATTTAAATAGTTTTATGGATGATAACAAAAGTGAAACCTGTAATGAATATATATGGTATGTTTAGACTGAGCAACTCTTTAAACTCCGCAGTAAAGAACATGGAATTCAAATGCCAAATGATAAGATCCAATATCATTTGTCTGCTTTGATAAAAACGTGTTTATATTCTACACACAAGACTTGCTTACTTTCAATTTTGGTAACATTTACGAAAGACTACCTGTATTTTTTGACGTCGTATCATTTTTAGGTGATTTGACAGATTAGTTGTACAGCTAGTATATGCAACATTTAAGTTGCAGGTTTTACTAATAGCCTTTTTCATCTTGGGTAGAAATACTTCGGTATTTCTACACATTTGATGTGTGCTTCGCGGGTGAATTTCTGTAAAGTTGTTTTACAAATTGCAGACGATTAATTCAGGAAAGTTAACATCAGTTTCGAATTTCAAATAATATGGATTACTTACAATATCACTTGATTCTTAAACTTTGTAAACATTAAATCTATCAAATATAATATTCAAAAATTAGTTACCGGAATGATTTTGGAAACGTGATGTATTGATATCAAAGATTTACATCCGAGTCTTCCTCGACTTACAGCGTTGCTTAGCACAACATGTAGGACGTAATTTCGAATTTTGAAAAATATGATGAAAACTTACGATAATGCTTGATTCTTGACTTAAAATTAATTAATTTTTGGTAACGCTAAGCGTTATTACAGTATGCCGAAATCGTATAGATGATTTAAATTCGAATCTTTACTGACGCACAGCATTGCTAGCTCTACATGTTTGTCATATTTTACTTTTGGTTTTGTAAAAACAAAAATGGGTTTGAATAACCTCTTTTATATTCACTTTCATTTCATCATTTTTATACGCCCGAAGGGCTGTATTATGTTATGCCGCTGGTCGTCCGTCTGTCTGTCCGTCCGTCCGTCCGTCCGTCCGTCCGTCCGTTAGCAATTTCGTGTCCGCTCTGTATCTTTTGACCCGCTGGATGTAAATGGAAACTTTTTGGCAGAAGTATCACCCACAGTAAGAGGATGTGCAGAACATAGGTTTCAGATGGCTAGGTTCAAGGTCAAGGTCACAATTCAAGGTCAAATATCTTAACTGGTGCAAAATTAGTATTTTTGTGTCCGCTCTGTATCTTTTGACCTGCTGGATGTAAATGGAAACTATTTGGCAGAAGTATCACCCACAGTAAGAGGATGTGCAGAACATAGGTTTCAGATGGCTAGGTTCAAGGTCAAGGTCACAATTCAAGGTCAAATATCTTAACTGGAGCAAAGTAAGTATATTTGTGTCCGCTCTGTATCTTTTGACCCGCTGGATGTAAATGGAAACTATTTGGCAGAAGTATCACCCAGAGTGAGAGGATGTGCAGAACATAGCTTTCAGATGGCTAGGTTTAAGGTCAAGGTCACAATTTAAGGTCAAATATCTTAACTGGTGTTATATATACATGTTTGTGCTTATCCTTTTTGTCTTAGGATATTCCCTGACAATACATACCTTCGGGCGTATATTGCCCCGCTGTCAGCGGAGCTCTTGTTTTTTCATTTTATAAAAAGTATTTAAGGTAGGTGTTTTAGAAAAGATCGCGATCCAGCGATCTTCGCCGTGGCGAATATTCGTACTCGATTTGCAGACAGAATTCGTGGATATCCGAGTACTCGGATACTCGCAGCAGCCCTAATAATGGCAAAATCGCTGAAATTCTACATGTTTAAATTCTTATTTTTGATGTAACTTCTTTATTCTTTGATCAATTTCAAAACTTGAGGTACCAAAATAATTGTCTGAAAATTCTCTACATTTCACATGCTTTATGTACAGGAAAATATTTAATACTTTTTGAAATACAAGCTCTTAAACCTCCTGAAAAAAATAAAAAAATCAGCAAAGCAACATGCACAAATTTCGTTTTTTCCCCATTACTCCATGAATCTTAGGTCAATCATAAAACTTTAAGCATCAAAATAACAGCCAAACATTGCTCTACAAATAATATTCATCATCATATTTTTAAAAATCAAAGATTTTCGAGATATAAACTGTTAAACACACTGAAGGTTACCAAATTTTCGTTTTTCCGCCATAACTCAACCGATTCAACCCCGATCATCAAAAACTAAATATCATCTGAAAGGTATATCTAAACACTACAAATTATACACATAGTGTCTCTGTAGAATATTTACTGTTTTTGAGATATTTAAGGCCGAAGAAAAACCAGATAATTGATATATGACCTTGACCTTTGGGATTTTCCGGAAACGGAAGTGACATGGCTCCATAGAATATAATACTGCATCTTCAGACAAAATTTCAAGCAAATCATACAAAAAATAAAGCCTACAGGGCTTAAAAACCTTTAAGTTTTAATACGAAAGTTTTAATAGCATTATGTCGTCATGTGACGTCATATGGCGTTCATCTTTTCAGAATGTAAAGAAGACATTTTAAAAAAATTTTTTTTTTGGAAAAACCAAAGGAAACTAGAGCCTAACATACACATTCTGTGAAATTTTGATGAAAATCGGTCCAGAAATAATGGCTGTAGACCGCGTACAAACTTTTTCACCTGACGTCAAATCTGACGTTATGTGACGTCGTATGAATATAAAATTCATTGCATCCGAAAGCTCATGGTTTGAAATATATGCCATAAAATTTTCATTGTTCTGAGTCAATGGCAACACCTCGAAATTAACACAAATATAAGAGGAAGAAAAAAAGAATAATAAGAAGAAGAAGAAGAATAAAAAAACAGTACAAACTCAATAGGACTTTCTGCCTACAGGCAGAAAGTCCTAATAAAAAACATAACAAACCCAATAGGACTTTTTGCCTGTAGGCAGAAAGTCCTTATTATACTAAAGATATACTATTCTATATACTGCAGCGGACAAAATACTCTTTGGTACAAGCTACATCACAGCACCCTGAAAGAAAATACTATCAATACTTGTACCTCAAACTGGTCTTCTGCAAGATCAACACTTAATAAATAAACTGAGGTAATTTCAATTTGTTACAAAACAAAACTTTCTTCATGAAACAGCTGAAAAGAAAATATGCATATAAACATGAATTCAAACAGTGAATGAATTTAAATGAGATGATGAAATGATGATGGTAAACTTTCTTTCTTCAGCTCTCTCAACTGTGATCTGCAAATGTTAGTTCAAGAAGTTAGTTATGTGTGCAGAAATAGGGTGAAAAGTATGTAAGACTTGGATAATATAAACCAATGGATAAACTATTCACTTATTAGCTAGGTAAACAAATAAACAATATGTTCACTTAATCTTATCACAAATGAATAATCTACACACAAATGCAGTTATGTTATATAGACCAGTCTATATAAATCAAACCATTTCAAAATGACAAAATATGAACATGCATTTTTTTTTAACTTCTCAACCAGGCTCAGCTGGATAAGTAACTTTTAAACACACATAGTCTGATAAAGGACACTAAAACCGTGAGTCAATATTTTGATTAAAATAATTCATTTACAACACATGAAACAAAAAGCATCAATTGTTCTGGCACTCTAGTGAAAAATCTACAAATAGTCATCCTTTTCTCTATCCAAAGGAAAAAACAGCTGATCGATCACATAAGGTGAAGGTCAAATTTACATTATATTTCCAGTTAACTCATTGAAACAAAATTCTATAAACTACTGAAGAATTACACAAAAATTTAGACAAATAGACAAAATCAAAGATCTATCTTGACGTCTAAAAAATAACAAAGGGCAAAAACTCAAAAATTATGAAAGGCAGAGTTATCATTCTTGTGCACTGCACTCCTCCCCAATAAGATCTATCCACCTATGAAGTTCCAAGTTGATACCTCAAATTCTTTTAAACTTATGATCCGGACAAAAATTAAGTCTAAAAAAATAACTCAAAAATTATGAAAGGTAGAGTTATAATTCTTGTGCACTGCACTCCTTCTCAATGAGATCTATTCACCTATGAAGTATCAAGTTGATACCTCAAATACTTTTTGAGTTATGCTCCGGACAAAAATTAAGTCTGAAAAATAACAAAGGGCAATAACTCAAAAATTAGGAAAGGTAGAGTTATCATTCTTGTGCACTGCACTTCTCCTCAATGAGATCTATTCACCTATGAAGTATCAAGTTGATACCTTAAATACTTTTCGAGTTATGCTCCGGACAAAAATTAAGTCTAAAAAATAACAAAGGGCAATAACTCAAAAATTAGGAAAGGTAGAGTTATCATTCTTGTGCACTGCACTCCTCCTCAATGAGATCTATTCAGCTATGAAGTATCAAATTGATATCTCAAATACTTTTTGACTTGCAATTCTTTTAAATGGCTGACAAATCCTCATATATGGAGACGCCCTGACTTCTTAAAAAGTGCTCGTGCAAAGGACTGGGTGGGTTTATATAGGACTCAGGAATTATGGGAAGGAAGGAAGAGGGAATGCTGGGAGAGATTTATAATTAGAACTAAGTGACCACTCACTCACAGAACAGGTTTATCACCCCACTCATACACATCAAAACAATGAAATGGTCAGTGGAATGCATGAGTTGTTGTTAGCATGAGTAAGATTCAGGGCTGCCACAAGCCACGGGTAATTATATAGTGAGCACATACACAGTAAACTGAACCAGGATTACATAATTATGAGAAAAATCATTCAAAATTGGTTAAAAAACGGGTTAATTGTCGTGTAGTTTAAGTCGAGATATGGCGTCTGTTTACAAAGGAAAATATAGGAACTTAAAATTTACTTTTGGAGGATATTCATGGTTTTGTTTTACTTTTCCTACATCAAGTTGGGATAGTGTTGGCATACAGAATGTTTCCGAATATTGGTCTAGGTCTTATAAGCAGAAAAATGATTCCTGTCGAAAGTGTTTGCAAACATCTATGAAACTCAAAGATACGAAACTATCCGAGTAATCAGCAAGCATCAGTGTCGTCCATTTATAGGATCAATTGATACGAAGAACAGGCAAATGACTCCTCCTTTTTATTGATACCTTATCAGTGATCACAGTAGGTATTTTCATTACATAATATACTGTGTAGTATAGTAGAGAGTGTATACGGCTTGATGACACCGGGCAACCAGACACAGGAACTGGCAGTAGCCCAGCGGGCTATAAACTTAAAAGAGGTGGTAGCCCAGCCAACATATTTGGTAGCCCACAGGCTCCGGGCATAGGATTTGTCGGACACTGATTACATGTTGACCCTTTTGCTGGACAGTGGCCTGGTTCATATTGTCTCCCACACCTTGTGCATTCTGTTTTCTTCTTTTCTGTAGGGCGATGTTGCTGGGACTTATGCTTCTGGTGTGACTGTTTAGGTTTTGTACTTTGTTTCACCTTGTGTTTGGCATTCTTAACATGTAGGATTTCTTCTCCTCTCATTATTTTCAACTGTGATTGGGAGAGCTCAAATTGCTGACCAATATCAATGGTCTCAATGAGAGTAATATCTTTCCCTTTGTTTAATAGTCTTTCTTGCATCTTGGGATGTCTTACACCGTTAATAATGAGGTCAATCAATATATCATTTGAGTCAGTGTACTCGCAGTCCATATCGAGTAATTTCAAGTCTTTAACGAATGTGTCAAAGCTCTCACCTTCTTTTTGCTTGCGTTGTTGAGCTTTGAATCTTGCAACATGTTTGTTTCTCTTGGGACTAATGTAGGCCTTAAATTTTTCAAAGATCTTCTCATGATCATCTTTGTCCCCGTCGGCCCAATTGATAATCTTAAATACCTCCCTGTCTTCTTGTCTGATCCACATTCCGACCCATCCAGCTAATATTTTCTTTTCTGTCCCGGCGAGCAGGCCCTGGTACGTAAATTTGCTATAGAGGTCCCTTGCCCCCCAATCTAAGTGCGGATGATCAAATGGAACATTCATTGCCATTGTGTAAGCTTACTGTCTTTTATTTTCAGCTGTAGGCGTCGATGTTCGTCGAATCTGACACCATGTAACAAAATGACAACAGATGGAGGCTACCATATTTTATTCGAAAGTCGCTTACATCATTTACAATGTATATAAGACGCCTCTTATACCAATAACAAATTCAGTTATACATGATATAACCAATTATGTTACAGCCCTGAAGGCGGGTTTGTTGCACATGCGCACTTGAAACATTGTTCTATTTTGTACTTTTGAGATAGAAAATAGAAAGGTATTCTATTGAAATAAATCTTGGATAAATGAATTTTCAGAGCTTCTGATTGGCCACATATTTAGGGTAACTTCTAATTGATATACAGAAAGTGCCTGTCACAAAATTTTGTTTCTCCAAAAGTATTTCAGTGGGGTCTTGTTATTTTACAGAAGGGTTTTTACATTGCTTTCATCCACTCAAGCAGATTTATGGCCCTATACTTTGTCTTCACAATATCAGCCTGTGAAGTCATATGCTGCATGGAGGAGATATGTATTTGCCTTAAAAAACTCAGGTTAATGTATAATTCCACAGAAGGCAGGTCATTTTTGTATCAGTGAAGAAAACTTGCCTTGTGCAGGTAAAGGTCAATCTTGCAAGTGTATGTAAGTGTAACATGATAACACTGAAGAATTCTCAGGTTATATTTGACATGAAAATAATGAGGAATTGATATCAAGCTATCTAGATGTTATCAGCATTAATTACTGGTGGATCCCCAGTCAAAATGACTTGCAAGAATTGTAGTACAAATAGTTTTTGTTGAGCCCGCTTATAGTGAGCTCGACTTACTTGTCACAGTTGTGGCGGTTCAGTGTGTGCATGCGTTAGTGTGACCATCCGGATTTAATCTTGTCAGCGTTGTAACTTCACCATGGATGGAGGGGCTTCTCAAATAACTTGACACAAATGTCAAGCTAAGTGAGACAGTGAGTCACGCACAAGAACAAGATTTGTAGCTCAAAAGTTAAGGTCATACTTTGAAGTTCACTTTTGCTTGTCCAGGCTGTAACTTCACCATTCTCAAATATCTTGACACAAATGTCTAGCTAAGTGAGATGGTGTGTCATGCAAAAGAGCCAGATCCGTAACTCAAAGGTCAAGGTTATATTTTGAGGTCAAAGGTAAAAAATTAGTTCTTTTTTGCTTGTCCAGGCTATTACTTTGCCATGTATGGAGGGATTCTCAAATAACTTAACACAAATGTTGAGAACCAGAATCATAGCTCAAAGGTCAAGGTCATTCTTTGAAGTCTAAAGGTCAAAAATGGGTACATTAGCTCACCTGAGCACAACATGCTCATGGTGAGCTATTGTGAGCGCCTTTTATCCGTCGTCCATGCATGAGTGCGTCCAGCGTCAACAACTTCCTTTAAACAACATCTCCTTCTAAACCACTGGGCCAAATTGGATAAAATTGCCTGTGATGTTCCTTGCATGAAGCTCTACAAAAGTTGTTCAAATGGTTCGGTCTGTTGCATATCTGGGTCACAAGAGCTAAAATTAGATTTTTAAAGTGAAATCTTTAAAAATCTTCTTCTCCAAAACCGCAGGACCTAAAGCCGAGATATTTGGAGTGTGGCATTGTCTTATGGACCTCTACCAAAGTTGTTCTTATCATGGCCTTGGGGTCAAAATTGGCCCCACACCAGGGGTCACTTGATTTTACAGACTTAAATAGGAAAAGTTAGAAAAAACATCTTGTCAGAAACCAAAAGGCTTGGAGTTTAGATATTTTGTGTGTAACATGGCCTAGTAGATCTCTACCAAGTTAATTAAAATCATGACCCTGGGGTAAATATTGTCCCCGCCCCAGGGATCACTTGATTTAACAAAGGCTAATTTAGGAATAAACTTGAAAAATCTTCTTCTCAGAAACCACAAGGTCTGCAGTTGGGATATTTGGCCTAGCAGACCTCAACCAAGTTTGTTCAAATCAATTGGCCCTGGGGTCAAAAATGGCCCTGCTCTTGGGGTCAATTAATTTTACATAGACTTTTCAGCTCACCTGAGCACATGTGCTCAGGATGAGCTTAGGTAGGATTGATGAATGTCATCGTCTGTATGTCTGTCCTTCATCCACAATTACTTTGTTTGCACTCTAGCATCTGCATTTCTTATGATATTGGCCTATTAGGTCAGGAGTTATGCCCCTTTTAATATTAAAAAAAGCCAGATTTCACTTTGTTTGCGCTCTAGCATCTTCATTTCTGAAGCAATCATCTTCAACTTTATGATAATGTTTATTACCATAATCTCACAGCCAAGTTTGATTATGACTGATGTCGGCCTATTAGGTCAGGAGTTATGCCCCTTTTAATAATAAAAAAATGCCAATTTTCAGTTTTTAGCTCACCTAAGCAAAGCTCAGGGTGAGCTATTGTGATCCCGTGTGTGACCGTCGTCCGTCGTGATGTGTGCGTCGTTCGTCTTCAACAATTTAGTGTTTACACTCTATCTCCTTCATTTCTTAAGCAATCATCTTCAAACTTTAAGACAATGTTTATGACCATAATGTCTCAATTGAGTTTGATTATGGCTGAGATTGGTCAATTAGGTCAGGAGTTGAGCCTCTTTTAATATAAAAAAAAAAGCCTGATTTCACTTTGTTTACACTCTAGCATCTCCATCTTTTGAGCAATCACCTTCAAACTTTATGGCAATGTTTATGACCATAATATCTCAATTGAGTTTGATTATGGCTGAGATTGGTCAATTAGGTCAGGAGTTGAGCCTCTTTTAATATAAAAAAAATGCCTGATTTCACTTTGTTTACACTCTAGCATCTTCATCTTTTGAGCAATCATCTTCAGACTTTATGACAATGTTTATGACGATAATGACTTAATTGAGTTAAATTGTGACTGAGATGGGCCAGTAAGGTCAGGAGTTATGCCCCTTTTAACATAAAAAAATGCAAGATTTCACTTTGTTTACTCTCTACCATCTTCATCAGGGGTTTACCTAAGGATTTGACTTTCACTTGTCCAGGGGGCAAGTTACTTTGAACATCTACCCAGTGAAAACAGGTTGCCTGATCTTTAAGTTAGTTGGTGTTTGTTAATGTTTAAAACTAAATATGTGCAATTTTAAGGTGAATTTTAGTTCATATGTATCAAACACAATTTGCAAGAATTTCATCCCTGATATACTGAAGAAAATAAAAGATTTCATTTACATAATTAAACTTGCCTGCCCGCAGTGATTTTAACCCGGCGTGGGCAAGCGGGCGTCCACTTAATAAAAACCCCTGTTCATTTTTTTAAATAATCATTTTTAAACTTTACGACAATGTTTATGACCATAATCTTGCAATCGGGTTCCATAATAACTGATATTGGCTAGTTAATTTAGGAGTTATGCCCCTTTCACTATTAAAAAAAGCCAGATTTTACTTTGTTTACACTCTAGCATCTTTATTTCTTAAGCAATCATCTTTCTTAGGTGAGCGATTAAGGGCCATCTTAGCACTCTTGTTTGCAGTCTAGCATCTTCATTTCTGAAGCATTTCTGAAGCAGTAATCTTCAAACTTTATGGTAATGTTTATTACCATAATCTCACAGCCATGGTCGATTATGACTGATGTTGGCCTATTAGGTCAGGAGTTATGCCTCTTTTAATCTTAAAATATATCAGATTTCACTT
>CM037779.1:15915278-15934109 GCA_021229015.1 Solen grandis
GGTTAATGTTGGCAAGCAGGAATAGCTATCTCCGTGCAATACTGAATTAATTCTCCCGAACAACCCAGCAGCGGTCACGCTTTTCACGTTTTCTCACATGAACTGTAGTCTCAGTTAGAAAGAACCAGCGCGAGCCAGTGCAAAAAGGTTGTAAATAGAACTTGAAATTGAAGAAAAATATTGAAAACTTCAAAAGCATTAAAGTCAATATGATGATATTTTAACAAACCTCAATCTTTCATATAATTAAGTCCATTTATGAAACTCCCTCAACTTATATGCCCACAAACGCAGCTAAAACATAGTGTTTGCCATTGTCAACTCACAGCGAGACAAAAACACGTCCGGCCATTATGGACTTCACCTACAAACTTTTTTATTGTGAGGCCCTTTCCGACATAACAATAAATAACTTGTGAAAATTTCATGAAGAATGAACCAAAAATAAAATCAGGAGCGATAAAAAACATGTTTTTTAAAAATTTAATTTTTCCTAAAATTTAGTGAAGTTTGACCGTTTGTAGAGGACAAACCATGCATTTCTTAAATTCGCTACCCCATATATTTTGTGCGTATATGTCTTGCAAATCATTTGCAGCAAACAGAATTCTTCTATCTGATGTCTAACAAAAATGGGTAGGTTTTTTTGTAGACCTACCCTCATCTGCACAGTTTTATGCGAGGTTCGAACTATCAACCTTCCGTTACTAGCTCAAAAAGTTTCAGCCATTTATACCTAGAAACTATCATTTTTTATGAGGCTTTCAACAAGGAATATAATGCAACAAACCGCATTTGAATCAGACTTCAACTTTTTGAGTTATAAGTAGAAGAGTGCTTTCAAGCTTAGCGCCCCCTAGCGGCAGATTTAGAAACAAAATTTAGTAAAATTTTACCATTAGTACCTAGCAATGCAGCAAATAGTTCAACCAAGTATACAAGTCGCACAAGTCAAACATTCTATTTCTTATATATCACAATTTGAAGCATAAACACGGTTGTACAATTATTCCAAAAAAGGATCAAAATTTGGACTGCCGTAATATGACCAAATCAAGTCGGATCTTCAAAAACTTAACATCACTGGAAAGAGCTCTTCAAGAACTAAAACTTTTGTACATATACTTTCAATGAAATATTTTTAGTTTTGGAGCTATTTTGGGCCGAATATAAACACAATTATCGTAATATGACCTTGACCTTTGCGTTTATTTTTAAACTTTTTAATTGTGAAGCCCTTTAGAAGATAACAATACATAACTTGTGAAAATTTCATGAAGAATGAACCAAAAATATAGTCAGGAGTGACAAAAAACATGTTTTTAAAATTTTATTTTTTCCTAAATTTTAGTGAAGTTTGACCGTTTCTAGAGGGCAAACCATGCATTTCTTAAATTCGCCACCCCATATATTTTGTGCGTATATGTCTTGCAAATCATTTGCAGCAAACTGAATTCTTCTATCTGATCTCTAGCAAAAATGGATAGGTTTTTCGTACATCTACCCTCATTTGCACAGTTTTTTGCGAGGTTCGAACATTCAACCTTCTGTAGCTCAAAACTTTCAGCGACACCTACCATCAAAACCTATCATATTTTATTTGGCTATCAACAAGGAACAGAATGTAAAAAACCGCATTTGAATCGGACCTCAAATAACTGAGTTAATAGCCATTAATATATTTCATACTAAACGCCCCCTAGCGGGAAAAGTAAGACATAAATGGAAATTTTCTCAACGTTAGGATCATCTTCAAATACGTGGTAAAAACTGATTAAAATTTCATAAATGTGGCTTTTCTGATCACGGAGATTTGCCATTAACAAAAAAGGGTTAGAAATATAATAAAAAACTAGAACCGCAAGCGGTATCTTGGTTTTCGCTTTTAACCTAATCAACTTGAACACGTTATTTCAACTGAGCCACAATTTTTAATATGAAACAGAACGCAAAGGTTTTTTGAAGACCTACTCTCATTTGCACAGTTTTTTTTTTTTTTTTTTTTTTTTTGGAATGTTAGAACATTCAAACTCCTCTAGCGCAAATATTTCCCCATACCCTATCATCACATCTCATCACATTCTGTGGTGCTGTCAACAAGGAAAAAAATGCTGAAAACCGCATTTCAATTGGACTTTAACGTTTTGAGTTATAGGCAAAAGAGTGATTTTAAGCAAAGCGCCCTCTAGCGGCAAAATGAGAAAAAAAAAATAATAAAAATTTTACAATTAGGTACCTAGAAATGCAGCAAATAGTTCAAACAAGTATATAAGTCGCACTAATCGAACATTCTTTTTCCTATATATCACAATTTTAAGCATAAAAACTGAATAACAATTATTCCAAAAAAGGATCAAACTTTGGATTGCCGTAAAATGAAAAGATCAAGTCTGATCTTCAAAAACTAAACATTATACGAAAGAACTATTTAGAACTAAAACTTTTGTTCATATACTCTCAATTAAATATTTTTAGATTTGGAGCACTTTGGGGCCGAATAAAAACACAATTATCGTAATATGACCTTGACCTTTTCAATGTTTTTTAACTTCTTAATTGTGAGGCCCTTTCAAACATAACAATACATAACTTGTGAAAATTTCATGGAGAATGAACAGAAAATAAAGTCAGGAGCGAAAAAAAACATGTTTTTGAAATTTTAATTTTTCCTAAAATTTAGTGAAGTTTGACCTTTCTAGAGGACAAACCATGCATTTCTTAAATTCGCCACCCCATATATTTTGTGCGTATATGTCTTGCAAATCATTTGCAGCAAACAGAATTCTTCTATCTGATTTCTAACAAAAATGGATAGGTTTTTCGTAGACCTACCCTCATTTGCAGTTTTTTACGAGATTCGAACTTTCAACCTTCCGTTACTAGCTAAAAAAGTTTCAGCCACTCATACCTAGAAACTATCATATTTTATTAGGCTATCAACAAGGAACATAATTCAATTAACCGCATTTGGATCAGGCTTCAACTTTTTGAGTTATAAGCAAAAAATAATTTCAAGAAAAGCGCCCCCTAGCGGCAATATGAGATAGAAAATTGATTAAAATTTTACTGTTAGGTACCTAGCAAAGCAGCAAATAGTTCAATCAAGTATACTAGTCGCACAAGTCAAACTTTTTATTCTTGTGTATCAGAATTTGAAGCATAAAACCTGATTTACAATTATTCCAAAAAAGGATCAAACTTTGGACTGCCGTATAATGACCAAATCAAGTCCGATCTTCAAAAACTAAACATCACTGGAAAGAGCTCTTGAAGAACTAAAACTTTTGTTCATATACTCTCAATGAAATATTTTTAGTTTTGGAGCTATTTGTGGCCGAATAAAAACACAATAATCGTAATATGACCTTGACCTTTTCAAATTTCTTTTAATTTTTTTATTGTGAGGCCCTTTCAAACATAACAATACATATTGTGTGAAAATATCATGAAGAATGAACAGAAAATAAAGTCAGGAGCGCAAAAACTGTTTTTAAATTTTATTTTTTCCTAAAATTTAATTTGGAAACCACGCATTTCCTAAATTCCCACCCCATATATTTTGTGCGTATATGTCTTGCAAATCGTATGCAGCAAACAGAATTCTTCTATCTGATCTCTAACAAAAGTGGGAAGGTTTTTCGTAGACCTACCCTCATTATTTCACTTTTTTCCAAGGTTCGAACATTCAACCTCTCCTAGAACAATTTTTTTCCCGTACTCGATGATGAGATTTCCATCATATTTGATTGGACTGTCAACAAGGAACATTTTGTAAAAAACCGCATCTAAATCAGGTTTCAAATTTTTGAGCTATTAGCAAAACAGTGATTACATGCATTACGCCCCTAGTGGCTAAATCAGAAACAAAAGTGAAAAGTTTGACCATTTAGGCACATGTTCAGATAAAGATGACTCCATGCCCAAAATTTCATAGCTGTAGCTTTTTTCATCTGGCCGCTAGGCTGGACACAAAAATGGGTGGAATTGGAAAAATAATAAAAATAAAAAAAAACTAGAACCGCAAGCGGTATCTCGGTTTTCGCTTTTAACCTAATCAACTTGAACACTTTATTTCAACTCAGCCACAATTTTCAATATGAAACAGAACGAAAAGGTTTTTGAAGACCTACTCTCATTTGCACAGTTTTTTTTTTTTTTTTTTTTTTTGCAATGTTAGAACATTCAAACTCTTCTAGCGCAAATATTTTCCCATACCCTGTCCCTTGAAATCCATCACATTCTGTGATGCAGTCAACAAGGAACAAAATGCTGAAAACCGCATTTCAATCAGACTTTAACGTTTTGAGTTATAAGCAAAAGAGTGATTTTAAGCAAAACGCCCTCTAGCGGCAAAATTAGAAACAAAATTGCAAAAACAGCAAATAGTTCAAACAAGTATATAAGTTGCACTAGTCAAACTTTTTATTCTTATGTATCAGAATTTGAAGCATAAAACCTGATTTACAATTATTCCAAAAAAGGATCAAACTTTGGACTGCCGTATAATGACCAAATCAAGTCCGATCTTCAAAAACTAAACATCACTGGAAAGAGCTCTTTAAGAACTAAAACTTTTGTTCATATACTCTCAATGAAATATTTTTAGTTTTGGAGCTATTTGTGGCCGAATAAAAACACAATAATCGTAATATGACCTTGACCTTTTCAATTCTTTTTTATTTTTTGATCTGTGAGGCCCTTTCAAACATAACAATACATATCGTGTGAAAACTTCATGAAGAATGAACAGAAAATAAAGTCAGGAGCGACAAAAACATGTTTTTAAAATTTTAATTTTTCCTAAAATTTAGTGAAGTTTGACCGTTTCTAGAGGACAAACCACGCATTTCCTTAATTCGCCATCCCATATATTTTGTGTGTATACGTCTTTAAATGGTATGCCGGAGACGGAATTCTTCTATCTGATCTCTAACAAAAACGGATAGGTTTTTCGTAGACCTACCCTCATTTGCACAGTTTTCTTTTTGCGAGGTTCGAACATTCAACCTTCCGTAGCTCAAAAGCTTTCAGCCACACGGACCCTCGAATCCTATCATATGCTATTAGACTATCAACAGGGAACAGAATGCAAAAAAAACGCATTCGAATCGGACTTCAACTTTTTGAGTTATAAGCAAAAGAATGATTTCAAGAAAAGCGCCCCCTAGCGGCAAAATGAGAAAGAAAATTGATTAAAATTTTACTATTTGGTACCTAGCAAAGCAGCAAATAGTTCAATCAAGTATACTAGTCGCACATGTCAAACTTTTTATTCTTGTGTATCAGAATTTGAAGCATAAAACCTGATTTACAATTATTCCAAAAAAGGATCAAACTTTGGACTGCCGTATAATGACCAAAACAAGTCCGATCTTCAAAAACTAAACATCACTGGAAAGAGCTCTTTAAGAACTAAAACTTTTGTTCATATACTCTCAATTGAATATTTTTAGTTTTGGAGCTATTTGTGGCCGAATAAAAACACAATAATCGTAATATGACCTTGACCTTTTCAATTCTTTTTTATTTTTGATTTGTGAGGCCCTTTCAAACATAACAATACATATCGTGTGAAAATTTCATGAAGAATGAACAGAAAATAAAGTCAGGAGCGACAAAAACATGTTTTTAAAATTTTAATTTTTCCTAAAATTTAGTGAAGTTTGACCGTTTCTAGAGGACAAACCACGCATTTCCTTAATTCGCCACCCCATATATTTTGTGCGTATATGTCTTGCAAATCGTATGCAGCAAACAGAATTCTTCTATCTGATCTCTAACAAAAGTGGGTAGGTTTTTCGTAGACCTACCCTCATTTTTCCACTTTTTTCCAAGGTTCGAACATTCAACCTCTCCTAGAACAATTTTTTTCCCGTACTCGATGATAAGATATCCATCATATTTGATTGGGCTGTCAACAAGGAACATTATGTAAAAAACGGCATCTAAATCAGGTTTCAAATTTTTGAGTTATTAGCAAAACAGTGATTACATGCATTGCGCCCCCTAGTGGCTAAATCAGAAATAAATGTAAAAAGTTTGACCAATTAGGCACATGTTCAGATAAAGATGACTCCATGCCCAAAATTTCATAGCTGTAGCTTTTCTCATCTGGCCGCTAGGCTGGACACAAAAATGGGTGGAATTGGAAAAATAATAAAAATAAAAAAAAAACAAACAAATCAACAGAAGAAGAACAATAGGTTTTCGCCCTGCAGAGGCGAAAACCTAAAAACAAATCAACAGAAGAAGAACAATAGGTTTTCGCCCTGCAGAGGCGAAAACCTAAAAGAATAAAACAGAAGAAGAACAATAGGTTTTCGCACTGCGAGGTGCGAAAACCTAATAATAAAAGTATGGAGAAAGCCGTAATGACAAAGGCAATATGCTTATCGGTCCTGGTGTACACAATTGCATCCTAAAATGCACCTCATTCTCTCAAATACGCATCGCAATTCACCTTTCAACACGGGCAGTATTTCCTGCGTAGGAACGTCCGGATAGGGGTAACCAACCCAATAACCGCCTTTTTTTCTTACTTCAACTTGCTAGATTTTCGTGTACAAGCCCTTATCCGAAAAACATGAATATCTGCCATGTTTGTTGAAGGAATCATCTGAAATTTTCAGGACTTTTTGCACACCGTAGGCTACGGCATTCCTGCAAATTTCAACTTCATACGTCAACTTGCCGAGTTTATATGATTTTTTTTAATAATTCTTGCTTAAATATGCATGACGTCGTAATCACGTGACCAAACAAATATTCCTTGCAGTATACATCACCTCACTTTTAAGTGTCTTAATCCTGAAGAAATCATAATTTTTGACTCAAAGTTCATGAAACTACAGCGTTTCAATTTCGTTAAAAGTACACTTTCCGCCTTTCTGCCATAACTCAACCAATTCAATCCCGATCTTCAAAAACTTAACATCACTGGAAAGAGCTCTTGAAGAACTAAAACTTTTGTTCATATACTTTCAATGAAATATTTGTAGTTTTGGAGCTCTTTGGGGCCGAATAAAAACACAATAATCGTAATATGACCTTGACCTTTTCATTTATTTTTTAACTTTTTAATTGTGAGGCCCTTTCAAACATAACAATACATAAATTGTGAAAATATCATGAAGAATGAACTAAAAATAAAGTCAGGAGCGACAAAAAACATGTTTTTGAAACTTTAATTTTTCCTAAAATTTAGTGAAGTTTGACCGTTTCTAGAGGACAAACCATTCATTTCTTAAATTCGCCACCCCATATATTTTGTGCGTATATGTCTTGCAAATCATTTGCAGCAAACAGAACTCTTCTATCTGATCTCTACAAAAATGGATGGGTTTTTCGTAGACCTACCCTCATTTGCGCAGTTTTTTGCGAGGTTCGAACATTCAACCTTCTAAAACTCAAAAACTTTCAGCGACACCTACCTCAAAATCTATCATATTTTATGAGGCTATCAACAAGGAACAGAATGCAACAAACCGCATTTGAATCGGACCTCAAATAACTGAGTTATTAGCCATTTATAAATTTCATACAAAACGCCCCCTAGCGGAAAAAGTAAGACATAAATGAAAATTTTCTCAACGTTAGGATCATCTTCAAATACGTGGTAAAAACTGATTAAAATTTCATAAATGTGGCTTTTCTGATCACGGAGATTTGCCGTTAACAAAAAAGGGTTAGAAAAATAATAAAAAACTAGAATCGCAATTGCGATATCATCGGTTTTCGCAAAAGCAATTCCATTAGGTTCACGAGTCGCATGATTCGAAAAACATTTCTTCGTTCAATGGCTTGTTTATAATGTTAACAGCGATCTTTCAAACACTTTTGTCGCAATGTTTAAGAAGACTTTTTACCCAAAAGAAGATTTTTGAGTATTACCTATCAGTTATGTAGTCGCGATATCATCGGTTTTCATGAAAGCAATTCCATTCAGTTCACGAGTTGCATGATTCGAAAAACATTTCTTCGTTCAATTGCTTGTTGAATACTGTTAACAGTGATCTTTCAAACATTTTTGTTGCAATGTATAATCAGACTTTTTACCAAGAAGAATACTTTTGAGTATTACCTGTCTGTTATGTTGTCGTAAACTTGAAAACATTTTTTACAGACTTCGGGTACTGAGACAAATGACAAATGTATTCAATAAACAACAATTGCAAACGACAAACAACAGTTTAAAATGACAAACGACAATGCAATATGCCAGTCAACACTATTACGAACAACTGTTGCATTGGATTACTATCATTTTTATGAAATATCGCATTATCTTTTTTGTGTCATTTCAAATTGAGTCACCGAAGAACAGAATGCAAAAAAAATCGCATAAAAATCAGACTTCATTTTTTTTAAATTATTAATAGTGATTTCAAGCTAATCGCCCCCAAGCGGCAAAATGAGAACCAAAACTGATTAAAACTTTAATATTAGGTACCTAGCAATGCAGCAAATGGTTCAATCAAGTATACAAGTCGCACTAGTCAAACATTCTATTCCTTATATATCACAATTTGAAGCATAAAAACTGATTTACAATTGTTCTAAAGAGGATCAAAACTTGGACTGCCGTAAAATGACCAAATCAAGTCCGATCTTCAAAACTAAACATCACTGGAAAGGGCTCTTTAAGAACTAAAACTTTTGTTAATATACTTTCAATGAAATATTTTTTGTTTTGGAGCTATTTGGAGCAAAATAAAAACACAATAATCGTAATATGCCCTTGAACTTTGCAATTTCTTTTTACCTTTTTAATTGTGGGGTCCTTTCAGACATAACAATACATAACTTGTGAAAATATCATGAAGAATGAACAAAAAATAAAGTCAGGAGCGAAAAAAACATGTTTTAGAAATTTTGATTTTTCCTAAAATTTAGTGAAGTTTGACCGTTTCTAGAGGACAAACCATGTATTTCTTAAATTCTCCACCCCAATAATTTTGTGCGTTTATGTCTTGCAAATCATTTGCAGCAAACAGAATTCTTCTATCTAATCTCTAACAAAAATGGATAGGTTTTTCGTAGACCTACCCTCATCTGCACAGTTTTTTGCGAGGTTCGAACTTTCAACCTTCCGTTAGTAGCTCAAAAAGTTTTAGCCACTCATCCACTCATACCTAGAAACTATCATACTTTATTAGGCTATCAACAAGGAACACAATGCAACAAACCGCATATGGATCAGACTTCAACATTTTGAATTATAAGTAGAAAAGTGCTTTCATGCTATGCGCCCCCTAGCAGCAAAATGAGAAACAAAATTGATTAAAATTTAACCATTAGGTACCTAGCAATGTGGCAAATAGTTCAATTAAATATACAAATCGCACTAGTCGAACATTCTATTTCTTATACATCACATTTTGAAGCATAAAAACTGATTTACAATTATTCCAAAAAAGGATCAAACTTTGGACTGCCGTAAAATGACCAAATCAAGTCCGATCTTCAAAATCTAAACATCATTAGAAAGAACTTTTCTAAAACTAAATCTTTTGTTCATATATTGTTTATGAATTGTTTTTTGATTTTGAGCTATTTCAAGCCGAATTGATATACAATTATCCTAATATGACCTTGACCTTTACAATAATTATTTACTTTTTATATTATGTGACACTTAATATCATAGTTTTACATTAAATGTGAAAATATCATAGAAATTGAACTAAAAATAAAGTCAGGAGCTGCAAAAAATCTTAACAGTCATGCTTTGAAAATGTTGATTTTTCGAAAATTTGGTTAAGTTTGACCGCGTACTGTGGACAAACCATGCATTTCCCGAATTCGCCACCCCATATATTTTGTGCGTATATGTCTTGCGAATCATATGCAACAAACAAAATTCTTTTATCTCAATTCCAATAAAAATGGGCACTTTTTTCGTAGACCTACCCTCATTTTCACTGTTTTTTGCGAGGTTCGAACTTTCAACCTTCCGTAGTCAAAAAGTTTAATATACGCAGATTTTTGAAACCTATCATATTTGATTAGGATTTTGACAAGGAACACAATGCAAAAAACCACATCTGAATCGGACCTCAAATAACAGAGTTATTAGCATTTGTTGATTTTTTTCAAAGCGCCCCCTAGCGGCAAAAATAAGACAAAAATGAAAAATTTCTCAACGTTAGGATCAAGTTCAGATAAATATAAGGAACTGGTAAAAATTTTATAATTGTGGCTTTTTTCTATCATGGTGATATGCCGTTCACAAAAAAGGGTTAGAAAAATAATAATAACTAGAATCGCAATCAGAATTGCGATATCATCGGTTTTCGCAATTCAATCACCTTTTTAAGCAACAGAAATTGAAACGTATCATATTAGATCGTTTTAGATATGGGGCTTTTTTGTGCAAATAAAAATGACAATAATTGGTATATGACCTTGACATATTATGCTTGCTTTTTTCTATGATTTTATTTGTTTTATAAAAATGCATAAACAGTGAAATAATGATGAAGATTAAACAAAAAATAAAGTCAGGAGCAGCAAAAAAGAGGAAACATATGGATATACAATTGTTTGATAAGAGGATCAAACTTTGGACTGTGGTCATTTGATCAAATGAAGTCCGATCTTCAAAGACTAAACACCAAAGGAAAGATCTCTTCACAGACTAAAACTTTTGTTCATATACTTTCTATAAAATATTTTTAGATTTGGAGCTATTTTATGCCGATAAAAATAACAATAACTTGTATATGACCTTGACCTTTGCATATTATGCTTGATTTTCGTTTCTATGAGTTTATTTGTATTATTTAAATGCATAAACAGTGAAAAAATGATGAAGATTGAACAAAAATAAAGTCAGGAGCTGCAAAAAAGAAGCAACATATGGATTTACAATTGTTTGATAAAAGGATCAAACTTTGGACTGTGGTCATTTGATCAAATGAAGTCCGATCTTCAAAAACTAAACACCAATGGAAAGATCTCTTCACAGATTATATACTTTCTATAAAATATTTTTAGATTTGGAGCTATTTTATGCCGATAAAAATAACAATAACTTGTATATGACCTTGACCTTTGCATATTGTGCTTGATTTTCGTTTCTATGAGTTTATTTGTATTATTTAAATGCATAAACAGTGAAAAAATGATGAAGATTGAACAAAAATAAAGTCAGGAGCTGCAAAAAAGAAGCAACATATGGATTTACAATTGTTTGATAAAAGGATCAAAATTTGGACTGTGGTCATTTGATCAAATGAAGTCCGATCTTCAAAAACTAAACACCAATGGAAAGATCTCTTCACAAACGAAAACTTTTGTTCATATACTTTCTATAAAATATTTTTAGATTTGGAGCTATTTTATGCCGATTAAAATAACAATTATTGGTATATGACCTTGACCTTTGCATATAATGCTTGATTTTTTTTCTATGATTTTATTTGTTTTATAAAAATGCATAAACAGTGAAATAATGATGAAGATTGAACAAAAAATAAAGTCAGGAGCAGCAAAAAAGAGGAAACATACGGATATACAATTGTTTGATAAAAGGATCAAACTTTGGACTGTGGTCATTTGATCAAATGAAGTCCGATCTTCAAAAACTAAACACCAATGGAAAGACCTCTTCACAGACTAAAACTTTTGTTCATATACTTTCTATAAAATAGTTTTAGATTTGGAGCTATTTTATGCCGATATAAATAATAATAATTGGTGTATGACCTTGATCTTTGCAAATTATGCTTGATTTTTTTCTATGATTTTATTTGTTTTATAAAAATGCATAAATAGTGAAATAATGATGAAGATTGAACAAAAAATAAAGTCAGGAGCAGCAAAAAAGAGGAAACATGTGGATATACAATTGTTTGATAAGAGGATCAAACTTTGGACTGTGGTCATTTGATCAAATGAAGTTCGATCTTCAAAAACTAAACACCAATGGAAAGACCTCTTCACAGACTAAAACTTTTGTTCATATACTTTCTATAAAATATTTTAGATTTGGAGCTATTTTATGCCGATAATAATAATAATAATTGGTATATGACCTTGACCTTTGCATATTATGCTTGAATTTTTTTCTATGATTTTATTTGTTTTATAAAAATGCATAAACAGTGAAATAATGATGAAGATTAAACAAAAATTAAAGTCAGGAGCAGCAAAAAAGAGGAAACATACGGATTTACAATTGTTTGATAAAAGGATCAAACTTTGGACTGTGGTCATTTGATCAAATGAAGTCCGATCTTCAAAAAATAAACACCAATGGAAAGATCTCTTCACAAACGAAAACTTTTGTTCATATACTTTCTATAAAATATTTTTAGATTTGGAGCTATTTTATGCCGATTAAAATAACAATTATTGGTATATGACCTTGACCTTTGCATATAATGCTTGATTTTTTTTCTATGATTTTATTTGTTTTATAAAAATGCATAAACAGTGAAATAATGATGAAGATTGAACAAAAAATAAAGTCAGGAGCAGCAAAAAAGAGGAAACATACGGATATACAATTGTTTGATAAAAGGATCAAACTTTGGACTGTGGTCATTTGATCAAATGAAGTCCGATCTTCAAAAACTAAACACCAATGGAAAGACCTCTTCACAGACTAAAACTTTTGTTCATATACTTTCTATAAAATAGTTTTAGATTTGGAGCTATTTTATGCCGATATAAATAATAATAATTGGTGTATGACCTTGATCTTTGCAAATTATGCTTGATTTTTTTCTATGATTTTATTTGTTTTATAAAAATGCATAAATAGTGAAATAATGATGAAGATTGAACAAAAAATAAAGTCAGGAGCAGCAAAAAAGAGGAAACATGTGGATATACAATTGTTTGATAAGAGGATCAAACTTTGGACTGTGGTCATTTGATCAAATGAAGTTCGATCTTCAAAAACTAAACACCAATGGAAAGACCTCTTCACAGACTAAAACTTTTGTTCATATACTTTCTATAAAATATTTTTAGATTTGGAGCTATTTTATGCCGATAATAATAATAATAATTGGTATATGACCTTGACCTTTGCATATTATGCTTGAATTTTTTTCTATGATTTTATTTGTTTTATAAAAATGCATAAACAGTGAAATAATGATGAAGATTAAACAAAAATTAAAGTCAGGAGCAGCAAAAAAGAGGAAACATACGGATTTACAATTGTTTGATAAAAGGATCAAACTTTGGACTGTGGTCATTTGATCAAATGAAGTCCGATCTTCAAAAAATAAACACCAATGGAAAGATCTCTTCACAGACTAAAACTTTTGTTCATATACTTTCTATAAAATATTTTTAGATTTGGAGCTATTTTATGCCGATATAAATAATAATAATTGGTATATGACCTTGACCTTTGCATATTATGTGTGATTTTTTTTCTATTATTTTATTTGTTTTATGAAAATGCATTAACAGTGAAAAAATGATGAAGATTGAATAAAAAATAAAGTCAGGAACTGCAAATAACCGTAAAAGTCATGCTTTTAAAATGTTGATTTTTCGAAAATATTGGTAACGTTTGACCGCATACTGTTGACAAACCATGCATTTCTCAAAATCGCCACACCATATATTTTGTGCGTATGTGTCTTGCGAATCATATGCAACAAACAAAATTCTCCTATCTCATCTCTGAAAAAAATGGGCACGTTTTTCGTAGACCTACCTTTATTTCATCGTTTTTTTCGAGATTTGAACTTTCAACCTCCTGTAGCACGAAAGTTTTATATACGCAAAAAATTGAAACGTATCATATTTTATTAAGTTTCTGACAAGGAACACAATACAAAAAACCGCATTTGAATCGGACCTCAAATAACAGAGTTATTAGCCCTTAGTCATTTTTACAAAACGCCACCTAGCGGCAAAACTAAGACAAAAATGAAAAATTTCTCAACGTGAGGATCAAATTCAGATCTTAGGACAAAAGTGGTAAAAAAATCAGAAATATGACTTTTTTCTATCATGGTGATATGCCGTTCACAAAAAAAGGTTAGAAAAATAATAATAAAAATAAAAAAAAAAATAAAACAGAAGAAGAACAATAGGTTTTCGCAAGCGATGCGAAAACCTAAAAAAAAAAAAAATAAAACAGAAGAAGAACAATAGGTTTTCGCACTGCGAGGTGCGAAAACCTAATAATAAAAGTTTGGAGAAAGCCGTAATGACAAAGGCAATATGCTTATCGGTCCTGGTGTACACAATTGCATCCTAAAATGCACCTCATTCTCTCAAATACGCATCGCAATTCACCTTTCAACACGGGCACTATTTCCTGCGTAGGAACGTCCGGATAGAGGGTAACCAACCCAATAACCGCCTTCTTTTCTTACTTCAACTTGCTAGATTTTCGTGTACAAGCCCTTATCCGAAAAACATGAATATCTGCCATGTTTGTTGAAGGAATCATCTGAAATTTTCAGGACTTTTTGCACACCGTAGGCTACGGCAATCCTGCAAATTTCAACTTCATACGCCAACTTGCCGATTTTATATGATTTTTTTAATAATTCTTGCTTAAATATGCATGACGTCATAATCACGTGACCAAACAAATATTCCTTGCAGTATACATCACTTCACTTTTCAGTGTCTTAATCCTGAAGAAATCATAATTTTTGACTCAAAATTCATGAAACTACAGCGTTTCAATTTCGTTAAAAGTACACTTTTCGCCTTTCTGCCATAACTCAACCAATTCAACCCCGATCTTCAAAAACTTAACATCACTGGAAAGAGCTCTTGAAGAACTAAAACTTTTGTTCATATACTTTCAATGAAATATTTGTAGTTTTGGAGCTCTTTGGGGCCGAATAAAAACACAATAATCGTAATATGACCTTGACCTTTTCATTTATTTTTTAACCTTTTAATCGTGAGGCCCTTTCAAACATAACAATACATAAAATGTGAAAATATCATGAAGAATGAACTAAAAATTAAGTCAGGAGCGACAAAAAATATGTTTTTGAAAATTTAATTTTTCCTAAAATTTAGTGAAGTTTGACCGTTTCTAGAGGACAAACCATGCATTTCTTAAATTTGCCACCCCATATAGTTTGTGCGTATATGTCTTTCAAATCATTTGCAGTAAACAGAATTCTTTTATTTGATGTCTAACAAAAATGGATAGGTTTTTCGTAGACCTACCCTAATCTGCACATTTTTTTTTTTTTTTGCGAGGTTCGAACTTTCAACCTTCCGTTACTTGCTCAAAATTTTTCAACCACTCATACCTAGAAACTATCATTTTTTTTTAGGCTATTAACAAGGAACACAATGCAACAAACCGCATTTGGATCAGACTTCAACTTTTTGAGTTATAAGTAGAAGAGTGCTTCCAAGCTAAGCGCCCCCTAGCGGCAAAATGAGAAAAAAAAAAAAGATTACAATTTTTCCATTAGGTACCTAGCAATGCAGCAAATAGTTCAATCAAGTATACAAGTCGCACTAGTCGAACATTCTATTTCTTATATATCACAATTTGAAGCATAAAAACTGATTTACAACTATTCCAAAAAAGGATCAAAGTTTGGACTGCCGTAAAATGACCAAATCAAGTCCGATCTTCAAAAACTAAACCTCAATGGAAAGAGCTCTTGAAGAACTAAAACTTTTGTTTATATACTCTCATTGAAATATTTTTAGTTTTGGAGCTATTTGGGCCGAATATAAACACAATAATCGTAATATGACCTTGACCTTTTCATTCATTTTAAACTTTTTAATTGTGAGGCCCTTTCAAACATAACAATACATAACTTGTGAAAATATCATGAAGAATGAACTAAAAATAAAGTCAGGAGCGACAAAAAACATGTTTATGAAATTTTAATTTTTCCTAAAATTTAGTGAAGTTTGACCGTTTCTAGAGGACAAACCATGCATTTATTAATTTCGCCACCTCATATATTTTTTGCATATATGTCTTGTAAATAATTTGCAGCAAACAGAATTCTTCTATCTGATGTCTAACAAAAATGGATAGGTTTTTCGTAGACCTACCCTCATCTGCACAGTTTTTTGCGAGGTTCGAACTCTCAACCTTCCGTTACTAACTCAAACTTTTCAGTCACTCATACCTTGAATGTATCCTATTTTATTAGGCTATCAACAATGAACATAATGCAACAAACCGCATTTGAATCAGGCTTCAACTTTTTGAGGTATAAGCAAAAGAGTGATTTCAAGCAAAGCGCACCCTAGCGGCAAAATGAGAAACAAAATTGATTAAAATTTTACCATTAGGTACCTAGCAATGCAGCAAACAGTTCAATAAAGTATACAAGTCGCACTAGTCGAACTTTCTATTTCTTATATATCACAATTTTAAGCATAAAATGGTATAACAATTATTCCAAAAAAGGATCAAACTTTGGACTGCCGTAATATGACCAAATCAAGTCCGATCTTCAAAAACTAAACATTAATGAAAAGGGCTCTTCAAGATCTAAAACTTTTGTACATATACTCTCAATGAATTATTTTTAGTTTTTTAGCTACTTGGGGCCGAATAAAAACACAATAATCGTAATATGACCTTGACCTTTTCATTTATTTTTTAACTTTTTAATTGTGATCCCCTTTCAGACATAACAATACATAACTTGTGAAAATATCATGAAGAATGAACTAAAAATAAAGTCAGAAGCGATAAAAAACCTGTTTTTGAAACTTTAACTTTTCCTAAAATTTAGTGAAGTTTGACCGTTTCCAGAGGACAAACCATACATTTCTTAAATTCGCCACCCCATATATTTTGTGCGTATATGTCTTGCAAATCATTTGCAGCAAACAGAATTCTTCTATCTGATCTCTAACAAAAATGGATAGGTTTTTCGTAGACCTACCCTCATTTGCACAGTTTTTTGAGAGGTTCGAACTTTCAACCTTCTGTAGGTCAAATACTTTCAGCGACACGTACCCTCGAAACCTATCATATTTTATTTGGCTATCAACAAGGAACAGAATGCAAAAAACCGCATTTGAATCGGACCTCAAATAAGTGAGTTATTAGCCATTAATAAATTTCATGCAAAACGCCCCCTGGCGGGAAAAGTAAGACATAAATGAAAATTTTCTCAACGTTAGGATCATTTTCAAATACGTGGTAATAACTGATAAAATTTTCATACATGTGACTTTTTTCTATCATGGTGATATGCCGTTCACAAAAAAAGGTTAGAAAAATAATAAAAAAAAAAAAAAAAATAAAACAGAAGAAGAACAATAGGTTTTCGCACTGCGAGGTGCGAAAACCTAATAATAAAAGTTTGGAGAAAGCCGTAATGACAAAGGCAATATGCTTATCGGTCCTGGTGTACACAATTGCATCCTAAAATGCACCTCATTCTCTCAAATACGCATCGCAATTCACCTTTCAACACGGGCACTATTTCCTGCGTAGGAACGTCCGGATAGAGGGTAACCAACCCAATAACCGCCTTCTTTTCTTACTTCAACTTGCTAGATTTTCGTGTACAAGCCCTTATCCGAAAAACATGAATATCTGCCATGTTTGTTGAAGGAATCATCTGAAATTTTCAGGACTTTTTGCACACCGTAGGCTACGGCAATCCTGCAAATTTCAACTTCATACGCCAACTTGCCGATTTTATATGATTTTTTTAATAATTCTTGCTTAAATATGCATGACGTCATAATCACGTGACCAAACAAATATTCCTTGCAGTATACATCACTTCACTTTTCAGTGTCTTAATCCTGAAGAAATCATAATTTTTGACTCAAAATTCATGAAACTACAGCGTTTCAATTTCGTTAAAAGTACACTTTTCGCCTTTCTGCCATAACTCAACCAATTCAACCCCGATCTTCAAAAACTTAACATCACTGGAAAGAGCTCTTGAAGAACTAAAACTTTTGTTCATATACTTTCAATGAAATATTTGTAGTTTTGGAGCTCTTTGGGGCCGAATAAAAACACAATAATCGTAATATGACCTTGACCTTTTCATTTATTTTTTAACCTTTTAATCGTGAGGCCCTTTCAAACATAACAATACATAAAATGTGAAAATATCATGAAGAATGAACTAAAAATTAAGTCAGGAGCGACAAAAAATATGTTTTTGAAAATTTAATTTTTCCTAAAATTTAGTGAAGTTTGACCGTTTCTAGAGGACAAACCATGCATTTCTTAAATTTGCCACCCCATATAGTTTGTGCGTATATGTCTTTCAAATCATTTGCAGTAAACAGAATTCTTTTATTTGATGTCTAACAAAAATGGATAGGTTTTTCGTAGACCTACCCTAATCTGCACATTTTTTTTTTTTTTTTGCGAGGTTCGAACTTTCAACCTTCCGTTACTTGCTCAAAATTTTTCAACCACTCATACCTAGAAACTATCATTTTTTTTTTAGGCTATTAACAAGGAACACAATGCAACAAACCGCATTTGGATCAGACTTCAACTTTTTGAGTTATAAGTAGAAGAGTGCTTCCAAGCTAAGCGCCCCCTAGCGGCAAAATGAGAAAAAAAAAAAAGATTACAATTTTTCCATTAGGTACCTAGCAATGCAGCAAATAGTTCAATCAAGTATACAAGTCGCACTAGTCGAACATTCTATTTCTTATATATCACAATTTGAAGCATAAAAACTGATTTACAACTATTCCAAAAAAGGATCAAAGTTTGGACTGCCGTAAAATGACCAAATCAAGTCCGATCTTCAAAAACTAAACCTCAATGGAAAGAGCTCTTGAAGAACTAAAACTTTTGTTTATATACTCTCATTGAAATATTTTTAGTTTTGGAGCTATTTGGGGCCGAATATAAACACAATAATCGTAATA
>CM037779.1:15934209-15981786 GCA_021229015.1 Solen grandis
GGTGGCCGAGGGGATAGAGTGCCCATTTCTGAAGCGGGAGGTGATGGGTTCGATCTCCGACCGAAACATATCACAGTCGTAAGACTCATTCCGAGAGCTCCCTGGAGGGCGTACAGGGTAGTTCCAGGCCTGGTTGGACGGTGTCAGGATAATGTGACAGGGTGTCGTATTATGCCAATTTCATCATCGTGATACTGCCATGTAAATAGAGTGCGTTTATGTTTAAACCTTTTAATCTCTTACCCTATGGTGTGTACTGTCGTCTGCTATTGCGCAAGAGAAGCGTCGTCTGCTCGTTTACAATATAATACTCATTTACCTGTGGAAAGGTGAATGTATTTACAGGTAAATCATCTAGCAATGTCTGTGCGGTCTGATTAATATAGCAGGGAGTACTGGTTTATACCGACTAAGATCTACGGACGTGAATACATACACATGAACGCACTCTATTTACATGTACTACTTTTCCAAAAAAAAATTATGTTTTACAATGATATTTAATAGTTTTATGTATAAAAACAATGTGAATTAGAAATCCGATAAAAATGGCGGTCATACTTGAAAACTATCGTCTGCTTTAAAAAAAAAATAAAGATGGCACACAGTAGTGTACGTGGTTTATCAAAACATCGTCTGCTCGATCCGGTTACGCAAGAGCGGGTTTCAAAATCTCCCTCATTTTTTACCTCATTCAAAATGGCGGATTTATATAGAATATATAGAGGGGTCATCGAGTGCAAACTGCCTATACTCCTAGCCTTGACTACTACTGGCTGACCGGGCTGAAATGTTCAAAGTAAAATAAATTATAATCACGGTCCTTCAAAAGCAGATGCAGTATCCATTGACATGGAACTATAGACTCTTTTATTTTATTTTCCAATGATCACTTGATGGACCATGATGGATGGATTGCCTTATAACGAATGCATACAATTACAGTATACTATAACGCCACATTATTTGAACATATCAACCAAGCTTTCACAGATTATATAGATTTATTTTCTTTCAAATTGCTTATCAAATATTCATATCCAGTATTCACCCATGAAGGCGCAGTGACAATCAATGTCACACTGAATTACCACGTGACCATGCCAAACGACAAACATAATGATATTATTTTTCTAATTTGACATTTCGTGATTTATACTCTCAAATACTTCAATACTTCTTTTATAATCATAAAAAATATCAAAACACGTGATGAAATTAAAAAAACAACAACAGAAATTATGATATAACTGAAGTTGAGCTATTAAACTCACTTTGGCAGAGATTTGTGTGGAGACTGGCGAATCTGAAAGGGAAATAAACCGATATGCTTACTTACTCCGCCATCCTCCGGAATTTTCCGTATGACATAGGGAAATACAAAAATGTTAACATGACGATGGACTTCGAGAGTGACTTGAGAAAACGCAAAAAAAATTTGAGTCTCAGTGATTATCAAACGCATTTGAGGGGAAAAAAGTCCCAGGATGACTTTCAAATATTGCGCGAATAAATTTCAGTTTTAAGGTATAACTCCACTAATACCCATATCGCATATCTTGCCACTGGATGGAAATATTTCTATGAAACTTTGTCACTTTGAATACATCCAAAAATAAAAATGTTTCACCAAGAGTTGTTCCAGGTTTAAAATGATGTAGGGGAGATAATCTGTATTTAAGTTAACACATTCGGAACACCTCGCCCATTTCTACGAAATAACCTCGGAGGTAAGTAGTAGCCATAGTGGAACTACTTTTCGGTCACGTGGTGTAAATAGTGAGAACAAAGATGGCGGCCGTCTGTTGTACATGCGATGAGTGTAAGACAATTGTTTTCAACACCACAATCGGCAAAAAGGCCTTTGAAAGCAACATTCCAGGATTATTCAAGGATGCCCTTGGGATATTACCGAATAAGGACGGCAAAATATGCAGACCGTGTCTGAAAAATTTGGAAAAGTTTGCTGAATTCAAGGCAAAAGCGTTGTCTCTGGTTAGTAAAAGATGTTTAAGTTTCAATAACCTCAAGTATTCAGTTCTCGGCTTATTGTTATTCTCGGACTATGTACACGAATGCAATATCTCATGTAAATTTAAAGGGAAACCATCGACAATTGGTAGAATTGATTGATATTTGTTTTCAAACTGTTTTTATTGAAAATAAAGATGTACTGTAGTCTACCTATCATTTTCACTAATGCCTCTTTTTATCATATTTTAAACCATTTGCTAAATCTATCGATAACACTTGGCAGATGGGTGGTGACTGATTTATGTTAACCCAACATCTGTTCTTTAAATAGTGTATGTTTGATTATGAATACACTTCTCAACCATCCTATGTACGGAAGTCATTTAGGCATTTAGGGCCATAGTTGTTATTAATCTGATAACAAAATTCACACTTGGTAATTATAACACAGCATGCCCATTTACTTCGAGTAGAGGATTTTTGTATCCCCGAATTTGGTCATGTACCCCAAAACTGTATGAAACTTGAAAGGATACAAATACAAACTTAAGGAAAATTAGCAATTGTACCCCCAGTTTCAAAACGGTATCGGGTTCATTTGCTCCAAGTACACTTTCGCCCGAGTCAGTTCGCCCGAGTCGGTTCGCCCTACAATGTGGGTTCATTCGCCCACATAGTGGGTTCATTCGCCCTAGTAAAGTTATAAATTAATAAACAAAATGGATATTACGGTTGGTGATGAATAAATATAATTTTATTCATTCAACAAGTATAGGTATAAAGTACAAAGTATATAGGTGTAATGATCATAATAAAGGTGACATCTTCCTTCTGAAAACACACACGTGCTGTAGCTGTGAACACATGCCATAGCAGGGTTAGATGTTAATTATGTACAACCTACAGTATTTTCGGCGTTCGTATTGTCTCATTTAACATACTTATTTTTTACACCCGGTCTCTTTCATTTATGATAAGTAGGAATGAACATGAATTAAATAAGGGCTAATAACGAAATAAACAGTGAATTTATTTATTTCTTTAATTATAAATACACCGCCAATGTAAGTGTATATTAGATGTAAAAAAAAATTGAAACTGCCATTCCGAAGCAATAATTGTAGGACTGGAACCAAAATATGTAATAGATTTTTTTTATTAATAATAGACAATATACTCATTCAAACATACATACATAAAACAATACAACCGAATACACAAACATTTATATATTATTTCATTCAAATCAAGCAAAATAACAATAGGGCGAACAGACTCACATTTTAGGGCGAAAGGGAATTAAGGCGAAAGGGTATAGGGCGAAAGGGAAATGGGGCGAAACGACCCATAATCTTTCAAAACTCAGAGGGCATCCTATTTACACCAAACTGTGATGTTAAGAAGAACACAGAACTTCATTGCTACTGTTGTTGATAGATTTTACCATATGTGCACCATACTCGTGACAGACTCAGTTTGACTCTTGAGTTCACTGTCGAGAACTCAAGATGACGTTTTTCAAATGTTGGCTTTTGACAGTTGTTATTTTAAATTAGTTTTCAATTACCACTGACAATTTATTAAATTTGAAGAGAAGTTATTGATGCATTTGCCATTTGCATGAAATTTGAATTGCTAATACTGTAAATAATCTTATGTTTTATTAATATTTATGCTATTATGTAAATAAATAGCTTTTTCATTATTTTAAATTTAATTTTTATTGAGTAGATTGAGAAACAATTTCTTACAACTTGAACAATTAACTCCTGACAGTTCCTGGGTTGGACCAGTACTTTGCGCCTTGGAAGGATATGGAAAATCCTTGCCCCCCCAGCATTGGCCAATTGGGTTCAGAAGGTCTAACCCACAACTTTTGTATGAGCAGACATGAGGCAACCATGAATGATGATGGGTCCCTCAAAAACTATTAATTTGTTGGAACAATTTCAGGAAAGAAAACCTGATGATGTTGACTTAGGAACCCCAACACACAGTGCAGAGAGAAAAAGACCTATATCAACACCAAAGAATCCAACACCAAAAAGAAGGCCAGTGATTGACCAGATTATTTCTTCTGTAGAAAAGCTTAGACTATCAGGTAGGCTTTTCTACAAAATTTATTTTAAAAAAATCAATTTATTAAAAAAATCATCATGGATGATTTAAACAAAAGATTTTTGCTATTCTTTATATTGAATATTCAGCTCACTCTGATTATTAATATTCTTGGAACTAATTCTGTATAAATGAAATGCAATTTTTTGCACTGAATAAGTTTTCCGGAGGTACGTAGTCTATGTCTCATAATTGTTAATCCACCATTATCGCGTAACTAAGCTACTGCATATTGTTGGTGCATGTTTAAAGGTAGAACTATATATGTACATTTTTTCTATGCATTCAGCTCATGTGTATGTTTTGGTCAACTTCAGCAGAGAACCAAGAACAGAGGACGCATACGGTATCAAAAAAGAAACTGGCTTTTGAATCTGATGGGAATAGCTACAGTGTTGATATTTCACATGCAGGTAAACAAGTTTATAATGGAAAATAAACATTTTCTACTGATTACTTTAAAATTATTTTAAATTGTATTTTAGTATCTAAGAGCATGTTTCCATTTTATATACCTAAAATAATTTTGATTACAATTAAGAATTAAAAAAGGATTTAAGTTGGCTTCCTGGTTCCAAATGTATTACTTTTTAGTCTGCTTGATGCTTATGAAGCATAAAAAATATTGATTTTTTTATTTAAACAGGGGAGAGAGGGCAGAAAGGAGGAACTTCTACAGCTACAAAGACACACCAGATTGAAGTGGAACACAGTTATGGTAGTACTCCTTTCAATGCAGGTAAGTGAATACAGGTGGTATTTTGCCATAAGTCTTTCTGCTTAGTAGTTCTTTTTTTCTTTTTTTTTATTGTGGGTTTTTGAACAGGAGAGGATCTTAGACATGCAGCTGCCAATTATTGATATAGCAGCTGTTGTATTAAATTGGGCTTTCAGATAATTTATATACTTTATACAAAACCATATAAAGGTGTCAAGTTTTGGGCTGTTTCACCAGCCCAGATTTAGAAATACACCAACTGGCCTTCATGGGTAATCATTACTAGCCTGAATATTTTTGCAAGCAACTGGCTCACTTTCTGTTTTGGATCAGTGGTGGGAAACTACTCATAATCTTACATATAATTCATTTACTTATACATCTTTTATGTTATAAATGTATTTGAATTTCACCTAGTTGTCTTATATTTTGTCTTCAAATGCATTTTATGCAATATTTCAAACACTTTTATTTGGTTTATTACTTTAGTTAACATCAGCTCAGCTGGCTTTCCTTAATTATTAAGCTTTAGCCAAAATCTCTCCAAAAGCAACTAGCTTTCTTTCCTGGAAAAACATAAAAAAATAAAAGCACACAATATGGTCCAGGCTCTTAAACAATAATTTGTTGATCCAGGAACAAACTTCAGACCATTGCATTTCCCAGTGCTGTAAATAATGAACTGACTTGCTGATTTAAGTAAATGACAAAGATATATTAAACATTAAAATATTCATGACCATACCGTGTGGTGTATCACATCATTTTAAGCTACCATAGGCAGCATATTTTGCCTCGATTTGGAGAAGAAAACTGCTTATTTCGTTTATCTCTTCATCAATTTTAATACAGCAGTTCACTTCTAGGAATCAAGGCAAATTATGCTGCTTATGATAGCTTAAAATGACATCATGTACCACACTGAAAACCAAAGTTTTGAATTTGATCAATTTTTGTTTATTTGCAGGATCAACAAAAGAAAAAGGGTCAGACAAGGGAGCACAATCAGAATGTTCTGACAAAGAGGCACTCATTTTAGAGTTACAGGCAGCATTTTTTTCTTTGTTGTCTAAGAAAGGTTGCAGTATACTCTTTGAAAAGGATGCAGGCCAACTAAGTCAAAATCACAATTTTTTCAGGCTATTTTGATGGAAATTAAAACTAAGCTCCCTTTGTACGAAGTTTTAGATTCATTGACTGGAGATGTGGGATCCAAATCTGCAACAATATGCACAATATATGGCATGTTGATGCACAGCAGAAACATGCAGGCCTCTGCTATCCAACGACTTTGGACTACTGCTGCAATTAAATGTCATGCAGACAACAAGGTAAATAAAACAGTTTCTAATATTACAGAACTTTAAATCCATTATTAAATCTTTAATAACACTGTGACCTAGAAAAATATCTAAATATTTGTTTAAATTGTTATGAAATGGAGAAGCTAGGAAAGTAAATTGGCACTTTTTCAGTATCATATTGGACACATTTTTATGCCTTTTTTAATGCTGTTTCATTTATTCTGTCAGTTTTATGGCTTAGAAATAAATAATACAAATTATGTGAAAGTAAAAGCAGTAGACAAGAAACGTTCCTTGGACCTAAAAATGTCCATTACATGGGTACCAGGTATATATGCGGCTCGTATGCTGTTTGTATTCTGAATATAATTTCATATCTGTATAATGCAGTTAATTCTATTAATCATTTTTCAGCTTCTACAACGTCTCAATAAAATCAACATTACATTGTCTGCAGAAAGCAAAAGAACACTAATAAAAGAATTCGGATGTGAAACCACAAATAAAGTTTTGAAGGCTGTATTAGAAGGAAAAAATGGAAAAATAAATGGAGACAATCTGGATTTGCGTGTGTCAACAAATGACATTAGAATGTCCAATCAAGACCGTGATTATCATTTCTTTGCTAGTGACTGGACCCCATCTGGAGTAAACAATGAAGATTTTGAAAATGACTTTCTAAAGAATGAACTTGACAAGCCTAAGAAGTCTGTCTGTAGAACTTGGGTGTTTCATTCCCACAGAAGACGAGACAGCAATATTCAAATCTGCCACCAAGATTCTTATTGCAAGGGAGTAACTAGGAACCTTTAAAGCATTCAAGTGGATGGAACTTATTGTGTCAATGCATATTGAGCATCCTTTATCAGACATTATGGCAAGAAAGAGTGAGTCGCACATTCTTCCAATATTATTGAAGAATGAAGGAAAGGAAGAAGACTGCGTCGAGATTCTCAATTCATATGTACACGAAGTAGTTGACTTGTACAACAAGGCGGAACGAGGTCTACAGCATGACACTGTTCAGGAGTTCTGTTTTCAAGTTATACTGTTCAGGAAGAACATGTTGATTTACTGGTAGTTATTAGTTTGTTTTTCTTTTTATATGTGTGTACATACTATCACAAGCTTATATTTGGTGTATTTCTTTCCTTTTGAAATCAAATCATGATGATATATTTAATACAATCATTATGATATACATAATACATATAGATATGTTAAGCAAAATGTAAGGTACTCTGTTCCCCATGTATGTTCAATAATGAAAAATATTTGTCAGATAAATATAAGTCCATTTCATAAATCAGGAGATTTTCAGCTATGTGTTGTTGTTTTTTTGTAGTCATAGGGCATCAGAGGAATCGCATGTTGTTACTTTGATTCAGCGTTCCAGATTGTAGTCCAATTTTATTACCTTTTTTTTGTAGAAATTTGTATTTACTGCAGGCAAAACTAGAATCCCACCCAGTGACACAAAATATCTTATGAAAATGTTGTTTTTTTTTAGGTAGAAAGTAACACTGGCTAAAAGGGACCAAGTTCAGGTTTTTTTTAAAGTGGACGCCCACTTGCCACCGCCAAGTGATTTTTCAAAGAAGATAGCCTGGCGGGCAAGTTTATTTATATAAATGAAATCTTTCGGGTTTCTTTTATTTTCTATAGTATATCAGGGGTAAAATATTTGCAAATTGTCTTTGATACATATTAACTAAAATTCACCTTAATATTACACATATTTAGTTTCAAATATTAACAAACACCAACTGACTTCAAGATTGGGCATCCTGTTTTTTACTGGGGGCTAGTAGATGTTCAAAGTAACTTGCCCCCTGGACAAGTGAAAGTCAAATCCTTAAGTAAACCCCTGAAGTTATCAAGATTTTGAACATAAGACAGAAATAACAGGGATATGAGTTTCAATGAAGAAGTATACAGTACATGTATACTTATGATTTGTTTCATTGTTATTTTCAATTTGCCTTGTATGACGTTCTTTTCTTTTTTTTTATCTAACTTCATGACTTGAAAAATGTCAAAATAAGAAGTTTTAACAAAGGGATGGAGTACCTTACCTATGTAAATATATCATTTAACAAAGGATTGGGATGGTAGATAATGCTATGTACCCATGCTGCATGGATACGCTCTGCTCAGCTATATCGAGGAGTAAACATCTTCCTTGCTAAAAAACTTTATGTGCAACTTGTTATAAAATGTAACATTTGAAGTTTAAAATGCAAGCCTTTATCATTAAAACAAAAATGATTTTCCAAATTCCTTAAAAGACAGAATTTTAAAAACTTTTTAAATTGCAATTATACTTTAGAAGCACTATTTTAGCTCAGCTTAAGTTAGTTATGGAATTTTAAAAGCTATTGAAAGTATTGTTTCTGCTTTAATTGCTTCTGCTTTTTTGTTGAGCCTGCATGCAGAGAGCTTTTCATATTTTATTTATTTTTTGTGTGTGTGTGGAGGAGGATCCTCAAATTATCCTGATCACCCTGAACTCTTGATGCCATGGCAGCCAACTCAAATTTTATTTAAAAACCAACAAAATTTAAAAAAATGGTCCTTTGCTTTAAAATTGATTTTTATAGTTTATATCATCTTTATATTTGAATATTAGTTTAGTAAATTATTAAAACATATATTTAAAATCATTTGGGGAAAAACAAATTCTTACAAATTATACTAATGCCCCTCAACTGTTCCTGGGTTGGACTAGTACTTTGCACCTGGGAAGGTCATGAAGACTTTTCCACCAATGGGGTTCAAACCCACAACCTTCAGATCGGTTATCAGGCACATTACCATTGGACCACGGTGTCTATTTGCATTTTGAATATGGTTGTTAGCACTCTGGTGTTATTGTTATTGGTGGCGTCTTTGGTGTTGGGGAAAAAACTTAAACAGTCCTGTTTTTATCTTGGCTATTCGAAAAATATGAGAGCTATTGTAGTCGCCCTTGCGTCGGCATTGGCGTTGCAGCTTTTGGTTACAGTTTTGCATGCAAGTTACTGTCAACCTTATATCTCAGTAACCATATATGGTATTGACTTGAAAATTAATAAATATGTTAAGGGGGATCAGACAACCAAGGTAGTTAACTCTTGATTGAATATAAATTATTGCCCCTTTTTAACTGGCCCCTTTTTAACTTAGCAATTTTGGTTAAAGTTTTGCATGCAATAGAAAATTTGGTTGAGGTTTTGCATGCAAGCTACTATCCAGTTTATATCTCAATAACCATTCATGGAATTGACTTGAAAGTTTATAAATATGTTAAGGGGCATCAGACAACCAAGGAAGATAACTTTTGATGGAATGTATTACAAATTATGGCCCCTTTTTAACTTAGAAATTTTGGTTAAAGTTTTGCATGCAATAGAAAATTTGGTTGAAGTTGTGCATGCAAGCTACTATCCAGCTTGTATCTCAATAACCATTCATGGAATTGACTTGAAAGTTTATAAATATGTTAAGGGGCATCAGACAACCAAGGAAGATAACTTTTGATGGAATGTATTACAAATTATGGCCCCTTTTTAACTTAGAAATTTTGGTTAAAGTTTTGCATGCAAAGTACTTTCATGCTTATATCTCAGTATCCAGGCATGGGATTGATTTGAAACATCTTTAATGGGGTATATACTTTCAAGGTAGATAACTTTTGAAGAAATATGTTAAAAATTATGGCCCCCATTTAACTTAGAAATTTTGGTTAAAGTTTTGCATTCAAGCTACTATCCAGCTTATTTCTCAGAAATTGTTTGTGTTATTGACTAGAAAGTTAAGGAGTGTATTCAGGGGCATCAGAAAACCACGGAGGATAACTTGTGGACTGAATTTTATACAAATTATGCCCCTTTTCTAACATGGATACTTGGTAAAAGTTTTGCATGCACAGTGTTGTTATGATTATGTCTCAGTAACTAGGCATGGTATTGATTTTAGACTTCATGAAAATATTAAGGGGTATCAGACTATCAAGGTATATCATTTTTGACTAGAATTATATACAGGGTATGTAAAGGCAAGAATTGAAATAAACTTGATTTACCAACAAGCATATTGAATAGTCGAGCGTGCTGTCCTCTGACAGCTCGTTTCAGTTTGTATATACCTGGAGCTATGGAAAATTGTAAAATGACTTTGTGCCATTTTGAACTTAAAGTCCCACAGATGGAGATACTGTTTGAAATCAAGTATATTTTTATGGTAAAATATAAAACCAATGTTGCAAAGAAAATTCTGTTACCACTAGACACTGGTTGGAAACTGTTTTACATCATAGCAATATCTTGAAAATACCACTCTGAGTGAACATCACAATAGACATTTTGATTGTTTCAATTTTTCTGGCTTTCTCTAACATATTTTTTTATTACAGAGGGACATCTGCTTTTTTTTTACTTTTCTTTTTTAATTCCAAAAGAATATTTTTATTGTCCAGGTGATGAACTTGCGACCTTGAAAATCCCTGTTGGTGGAGATCAACTAACCAGAGTGGGATTTGATGGGGCCAAATCTCTGAGAATGGGAGCACACACTGCTGAAGAAAGACAAGATTGTCTCTACCCAACAACTGTGGAAATGTTTCACACACAGATGGACTTTCTTGAGGTATGCAATGTGTTATTTACCTTTGCATACATAACTTCTATCTGTAAAAAGTACCCATTTGAGGAGAGCAGACCTGCATATCTAAGTAGAGTTCCTGACTGACAACCCATGGGTTGTCATTTCAAACCCCTGGACTGCCGAAGTACAGGTGTATTCCCAAGAAAGTCTGTGTGGAGTCCTCTGATATATACATGCATATACATATATATATTTATCTTAAAAGTCAATAGTGATTCAATTATGTGTTTGTGCATTTCATCCCAAATACATAGGGAATATTATGTATAATAAACAAAATTTGATGGTTCAATGTGATATTCACACAAAATTAACAGTGATCTCTTGGGTCTTAAAGATACAGAATCTTTTGTCAACATCTATTATGTCAATGTTTTTAAGCATTTAATTCCACATGTTGTAATGATTAAAATTGATTTTGCTCAGACTCCTGCACATTATAGTGACATTAAAATCAACTTAGTAACAGGATTTGGAAGAATAAAGATTTTGTGAACACAAAACGTACATGTACCCTGTACACTTATGAAATCAAAACATTTACAAAAATAAAAGAAATTGGTGCAATTGTTCATTTCAGAAAATGGTCAAGAGATTTTGGAAAAAAACAGACGGGAAGAAGTGTTGGCAGTCTCGGTTATATCAAGACATTGATACAAAGGTCCAATGTCAATGGTAATGTGAAGAGTCGATTCAAGGCACATGAAGATTTCATTCTTTTATATGGAAGAGCCCTTCTGTGCCACTTCTTCATGGGATACTTTGAGATGGCATCCACAGATGATGAACCAAAACAACATGTAGAATGTGTTCCAGACAACATTGGCAAAACACAGAAATAGAAAAGGGAGTCTGTGTTCAATGCAGTCATGGACAACATCCTACAAGAATTGCTTCAGTCTCAAAGTTTTCAAGAGGTATGAAACAATGGAAGTGCTAATATTGCATGTCATGACAATGCTTTGTCTTTACATTTAAAGTAAGTTAAGTTAAAATTTTATCCAGAATGCATACCAGTAAGTTAAACCCAGCAATGGCAACCTGGAGATTTTAGGTTTGATCCTTATGCCAGCTTAAGTACTGGAAAATCACTGGGTTGAACATTGGACAAAACCCTTCTAACTTAACTAAACCTAACCCGAATTTTAATATATCAATCACTTTTTATGTCTTATTCATCTGGTAAAAGAGTTGTGGACTTTAAAAATTCAAAACAAAACAGACCTTAACCAATGTAAACATTTGTATTGTAGGAATCTAAGACGCGACAAGAGATTTCTCTAGACATCAATGGAGAGAGGTGCAGAGTTCCAATCGAAGGAGAAACTGTTGCTGTGAAGGTTGAATTAGAGCATTCAAAAGGCCAACATTTGACTGTAAAATACCAAAGTCAACATTACTGAGTGGCAAAAATGTGGTATTGAACATTGCTGGTAGTCAAGTCCGCATAATGAAAGAAAAGGAGGATGACCTGTTTAACTATGCAAGTTATTTTCTACAGCATTACCTATTAATGGTATTCATGAAGGATGCTGTGTATGAGGGTGACATTATCACAGTGAACGTAGCCTTGAAAATGATGATTCCATACTTTTTTGCACATTCAAACATGTCAAAATATCTTGTTGAGTGCATTGACTATATATTGAAGACTGAAATTGTTCTGCCTCCAAGACTTGCCTTGGAAGTTCGCACAAGCTCTTTTGTAAATCCCAAAGGTGGGATTGGAAATAACAAGGCCACTGATGTGCAAAAGGAAAATCAAGTAAAAGAACAAAAAGAACTTATTAAGGTACTTGGATCAAATAAAACAGAAACATCTATTGTGAACATTTGTAAGGCTGCTCCTGTTCTCAACGATATTGTTGATAATCTGGATGAACAAATCAAACAAAAAAGGATTGCGACAACACACAAAAAGCGGTCTGATGATGAAGACCTTCATCAGATACTAGAGGAACTCCAAACAGTGAAACCATTCAACTACACCCCTGGACGGAACTTGAAACACTACTCGCAAATTCCAAACAGTGTTTATTCGGATTTATTTGACAAACAAAACAATTTTCATATACACATCATGTCCATTTGTCAAAGACTGCAAAGAAATCTTCCTGTCGAATGTGATGACGATGATGGTGATGATGACAATGATGAGGATTAACATTATTCACATGTATTTTTATTACAGTTCCTGCAGTTGGAACAACAATCCTGTGCTGAACCACGGAATTCAATGTCAGCAAACCCAAAATATTTCATCAGGTGTCTCCGCAAACAGGTTGACTTGTTTTTCACAAATTCACTGACTTCGGAATCGAGACCCTTGCGATTTTGAGCTATGTCACTGTTATTGAAGTATACAATTGCAGTTGCCATCTGACCAGCCCTCCCAGCACGTCCAATTTCTTGCATGTACTTTTCAAGTGTTGTTGGTGGCCTTGTGTGAATAATTCGAACGATTGATGGTGAATTGAGTCCCATGCCTAATGCAACTGTGGCTAATACAAGGCGAACTTTGGTATTACATTTCTTCAATTGAGATATTATATGACTTTTCATTTTATCTGTGTACTCTTTGTGGTATTGTGCAAAAATTCTATTTTCGGGTATCTTTTCTTCAATTGGAATATATTGTAAATCTCCAAGTTCATATGAGATGTACTGATAGGCATAGCCAACTGCTTTCAAATTGTCACAATACACTACTGTTACTGGAAAATCTATTAATTTCTCTTTCAATTCAGCAAAAGGGGGTTCTAAAATTTTCTCCTGCTTTTCATATTTTCTGATATTTGGGAGTCGCTCTCGGACTTCGATGTAAATATTTGGCCTATCGGGGTTTGCTATTACAAAATGAACATCTTCAAATTGCAAGCTTTGTGTCAAAGTTTCCAGCGCAGAAGGTGTAGCCGTGGCTGTCATTGCAAGATGGGGTCTGCCAGGGTAAATGGTGGTCAGCTCGCCAAGTTTTTGGAAAGATTTCCTGAAATCACTGCCCCTGCGAAAGAACAAAGCGACATTTAAAACAACACATTTTCTCTAATTTTTACTTAAGAAAGATAGATTCAAATATCATTTCTGCTCAGTAGATTATATGTGAACATGCTGCTCTCCATAAGGCTGTTATGTCTTTAAAGTAGATTGTTTACAGATAATTATTGACTAAGAATTGGATTTTTAATTGCGTGTATTGCCTTTAATACCCATCTACGGACAAATAGTCACCCGATGTAGCATTGTGTGATTTTAAGAATGATGATGATCCTCCATCATAGGCAATAGTGTTCTAAATGGAATTGAACCTATATCAGAAATTCTATTGTTGTTGGATATCATGACTGATCACACTGACTCTTACATATGTTACACTTAAGTTTGCAGTTCTGAACTGGTGAACATACAACGTTGCGGAAAGTGACACACTGTACTGCAAGCACCTGCTTTGGGCATAGTTTATTCTATATTCAGTTGAACCTGTATTTGCGGTCACCTGTGTTAAGCGGTCAACCTGCATTAAGTGGTCAGTTTTAATTTTACCAAACTAGCATTTTGTTATTCATTTAACCTTTATCTAACAACCATCTCTGATAAGCAGTTACATTTTCTTGTTTCATTGACTGCCCATTAAAGGCAGGACTGTATATCCAATATTCCTGATGTGTGTGTTTACATAAAATAGTGTTTTCCCATGCAACGGGGCAAACACAGCAGATTTTGTTTATCAGGAAACAAAAATCACCAACATTAATGAGGGAGAGTAGAAACATTTTTATTTCCACTGATTATCTATGAAAGAACTGCTTTAAGTTGGAAGAATCAAATGCATTGCAAGAGTTTTCATATATTTAGCTACTTGAAGCATCAAACTATGCAGGCGGAATGTACACTATGTGTATACAACAGTCATAAACAGTACACTGATTTGCTTGGAGGTGATGCAATGTTTTTAAATAAATATGATGAGCACATACACATTACTATGTCCAGGTTGCTTTAAGAATTACTTTGAAGCTAACCTTTTTAATGTTACAGTGACTTTTTTCTTTTGACAATTCATTTCTTTGTAAGAATAATAGTTAATTATTTAACATACAATACATGGAAATGAGGCCGATATGCAAGTTTATGGACTGGTCAGTAAGACTATGAAAGGTATATGGACCTCAATATTAGTCAAGTTTTGAGTTGTTTCTCTTCCAAAAAGACATTAACACTCACTCAGCCCCTCACCGCGTGGGTTCGAATCCCAGCAGGGTCATTTGGATTTTCATGTGAGAAAGCCTTCCAGCTGGCTTGCAGTAGGTTGGTGGTTCTACTTGGATGCCTCCTTGCATTTGGGGTCTTGCTCCACCTGTAATTAGCTGGACGTCACTATATGACTGATATACTGTCGAACCGACGGTAAACTGAAATAGTTCTAGTCAGTAGTCTTCCAAAAAGATTCTAAAAATCTTGACTGAGTTTTTTTCTGACTTTTTAGTATGATAAGAATCAATGATTGTACACTACAGATATTTATTTACCATTCTGTAATCATATGCACTTCATCTACTACTGTGCAGCAGACCCGCTCCTTGAAAAGTTTTGTTCGCAGCATTTTTCCGATGATTTTATTGTCAACCAATGTTTCAGGATGGGCATAAATCAAGCAGAATTTTCCATTTTGTATGTCCTCTAAATTTACATTTGTCACCACTGCAGGTACTTCTTCATTTTCATTGCTTCTGTAATGAAAAAGGTGAATAAGCAATAGATGTCCATATATAAACAATGTCTCCTATACAATTTAATTATTGCTCTTTGGAAGAGTATGACTAATAATTTTGTTATCAAACCATTTTATCTCTTACTTCATATAGACTTATTTTGACGCATTAACAATCAGAGGAGGCCCTGATCACACAGCTCCTGTATAGGGATCTCCTCTTTTTGCTCAAATGATATAGTAACTGACAGTCTGACCAGCACATAAAAATACAGCGTTTTCTATACAATTTAATTAATACTCAACATGTCATGAATTTATACATGACTATTCATGAGGCTAAGGTTTAACCATACAGCGTCAACAACTTTAACAGCACGATGAAGATTTGAGATCAAAGTTGTTGATACAAATTTGATTTTTTAAACTGCAAATATATTTTCAAACAACTGATCAAATCCCCATATGAAATGAGGCATTCTTGACTTAAATGAAAACAAAAATGCAAACAAGAAATTACACCGAGATCTTATGGTCATATTTAATATTTATATTTTATTTAATTGGGAGCGGGGATCCCACAGAACCCCCACTTCCACTAACAGCCTCTAGTACTGTAGTATCACCCAACTTGTAGTTTTCCAAACAAGTATTGGGTTAAACTATTTGTAAACATGGAAGTCAAAAATAACTAAGCACATAAATAGATTGGTTTTCTATTTCACACCTTTCTTGAATTTCTTAATTATTTGTTTGTGATGAAGATATCTAGAACTCTGAATATAACAAGCTCATGAACAAATAAGCTTTTTACCATCTAATGAAATATATGTTCATCAACTTTACCATTGGCTTTAATATTATTTGTGTAACTGGCATGACTGATCAGTTTTATATTTATGTTCTCTTAAGCATAATGCTCCTTTGAACTTGAAATAAACTGTTGAATCTATAAAATTTATTTATTTATTAAAATTCCATATTTGTTCACTCACTCTTCTGTGTATGTTGATCCACAAACTCCAGCTAAGTCGATATAACATGCAGGGATTCCTTTGGAGGACAGACTTGAAACCTATAAGAAAATAAATCAAATACCGGTATACTTGCATAATGGTATTTGATCAAAAATTTGTTTACTTGCTATATTTATAGAAGGAAAATATGTTGGCCTGCTTAGCTCAGAGGTTAGAGCTCTGGACTGTAAATGGACATTGTGTCTGGTGGTTACTTGTCCCTTATTTTATGGTGAAACAGGAAAACAATATGGTTCATTACATGTGTACCAAAATCAATATGAAAATGTGTAAATTGCATGAAAATCAAAAGTTTTGACATCATTAATATTTTATACTGCTAGATCTACTTAATTATTTGTTCTTTTTTTTCTTGGGTTTATCATCCCGCCAACAATCTTTCAGTTACTTTAAGTTGGTGTCTTCTTAAAGTGCTGCTTTCACTCCAGCACTATGATAGCATTTTGTGAACACCTGACCTGGTACCAGTACTGGGCCAAACAAAAACTACCCAAATATGCTGAGAGTAAGCAAGGGAGTTATACCACTACCATTTATATGACTTTGGTATGTCAATGCCTGGGATTGAACATAATGCCTCTCACAAATGGAGGCTACTATCAACCTACTGCGCTACCGTAGTGTAAATACCGAACGCAACCGCATTGCTCAGTGTTTAGATCCCAGGACACGTACTGTCACAGGTTCGATCCCCAAGGCAATTTCTTGCTGATGATTTAATGAATATGATTGTATACATGATGACAAAGCCTCAATCTGTTTTACACGGAAAGCACAACCGAAACCAACTGCTTTCCTCGCAAATTCTAGATCTTCTTCGAACTTGTTTACATCAACTAACGTGTATTTGTTTACATATTTCTTTGAATATTATTCTGTGTGTAATAGGAGTTAAAATCATTTGTGTTTACAACTGAAAGAGCTAATTTTGTTTAATGTACGTTTATTTATTCATAATTTGCTTGATTAAAGAAAATATCCTTCATTTAAGTTAGATCTATTTTATTGCCCTATAACCTCGAACCGTATCACAAAACTTCTCAAATCGGGAAGTATTCATACGCTTACCTCCGAGTCTTTTTTCGCTAGGAAAAGGGCGAGGTGTTCCGAAAGGGGAAACTACATGTACAAACATGGCGGACACAAGCTCCATGCTCACTGTCGGCGGAGACCGAACAACCGGTCAGTCCGTTAGGACACAAAATGGTATGGCTTTTTTAAGTATAAGATTCACTCAAAGATATATTTATCTATATATTCATTAGGAAATATTTCCGTAATTTATCTTCAGTCTTGAAAAAATGCTATTTTTGTTTCGGGCATGTCTGTCACATGGTCCAGAATCTTCCATGTGTTTTGATGGTGGGTGGGGTAAATATTTTGGATTGAATTGAATGTGTATAGTTTTGTTGAGGGTTAATTTTGCATAAAATCGTCCATGCATTGTGCAGAAAAACAAGGTTCTTGTACAAACAGTTTTCGCATACCCATAAAAAATTCTTTAAAATTAGAATGTATGACCATAATCCTGAAGTGAAGCACAGCAATATTTGCTTAGTTACAACAAGTTACCTCAGGAGGCCAAATGATGCATGTATATTTCCATTCATTCTTTTCTGTCAGCCACCATTATGCAGGGCACTTTGCTATGTACATTGATTATTTTATATACATTGCCAGTGTACAGGATAATTTTTATTATCCTGTCTGAAATTTTTAGAAAACCTCTGAGTGAGTGTGAGCATGTCTATGCCCAGTAATGTTTATTGAGTCATTTTTTTCCTCCCTTATATTAAAGAATTTCAGTTTGATTTTCAGCAGCAAAAAATAAAGCAAATCACTCAAATTTTGCCCCAAAATGACATCATAGTGTAGGCCTTCCAAGTATGTGTGGTACAGCATGCAAAGTTGAGCAACATCGTTGGTAGGTTTTATCCTTAGCTACCAACTTTGTAACTTTGTAAAAAGATATGATTAAGACATTTTAGTTTTTTTAGAATAAAATTGTTAACTTCAAGATTAAAGAAAGATTTTTAATGTAATGACTGTTCAGTTATTTTTTTTTGTTTTACAGTTATGGCTGCATCATCCATTGCCAACAATGTCAAGAGCAGTTTGGGACCAGTGGGTTTAGATAAGATGTTGGTGGATGACATTGGAGTAAGTATCTGCCTTGTTACTTTATAATTATAAACGTCTTTTAGTTTTACATATCTAGGCTTAGTCCAGGGATTATATTCATTGTCCTTGGAATAATGACAAATACCCTTCTTCACACTAGGGAAACCAGTCAAGACATACAGCAAATATAGGAAGTTGTCAGAACTTTGAACATCATTTCATTTGTTAAACTGATAAGCAAAAGCATTTTGTGGCAGTATATGCATGATAATATTGTGGCAGTTTGGTGTCGCATTGATTACAAGCTGAGAGCACATTGTATTATCGGTGTTTGGAGATTTTTTATTTCTATGGCAGGACGTGACAATCACAAATGATGGTGCCACAATCCTGAAGTTGCTGGAAGTAGAACACCCTGCTGCCAAGGTTTTGGTGGAATTGGCAGAATTACAGGACCAGGAAGTTGGTGATGGAACAACCTCTGTCGTGAGTGCAATGTTAATGTCCGTGTTAGTTCATATTTTTTAACACATAAATATGAGCATGACAAATTGGGTTATGGGGAAAATCTTGAAAAAGTACACCAGTATAAATTAAAGAATGGTTTTGTAACTGATGAATAAGATACAGTGTAACTTCTAAACCCAAACACCAACGGGACCTCATAAAAATTCCGGATTTTAGAGGTTAAATGATCTTGACCAGTATAAATGTCAAACACCAGTTGTTCCTCATGGCAGTGAATAAAGCCATTAATGTCATAACATTTGTAACGCTGAAACATGATGCAAATATAAATAAAAAACATTGATCATTTTATCATTTCAAGTTCCAGCAAGTTGTGGAAGTATTGCCAATTTACGAAAACTAAGACCCACTCTGATGTTGGAATTAATCTTTGACAGGAAGTATTGCCAATTTAAAACAAGATGTTGGAATTAATTTAAAGTAAAATTACATTCATAAAACATGAAATTTACGAAAATATTTTCAGGATATCAGAATTATGAAGGTCTGAAATTCAGAAAAAAATGATTTACATAGAAAACGGGAGAAAATTTGGAACCCCGAAAACCCTCCATATTTCAGAAGTTTCTGGATTTTAGAAGGTCCAAGATTCTGAAGTTACACTGTACATTAAACAACTGTCAAGTAATGATATGGCTCTTCTAATACAGTAGCTAATTGGAAAACTGATGGGAAATTCAATTTTTTTTGCAATTTGTCCCCCCCCCCTTTTTTTTCAGCAGACAAAATTTCAACTAGAAAAAAACATTTTTCTTTACTGGCAATTTACCGGTTGGCTAGTGTTAAATTTGAGCCCTGACTGAGGGAAAAATGAGCTGCATTGTATGTTGTTTTCAGGTTATCATTGCTGCAGAGCTGTTGAAGAATGCAGATGAGCTGGTGAAATGCAAGATCCATCCTACCTCCATCATCAGTGGATACAGACTGGCTTGCAAGTAGGTACCAGAACATCAACAATGTACTCAAGAACATAAAGATACTCATCATCAATCATGATTTTTCTGGGAAAAAAAATATTGATCGGGGAGTACTTGTGTATTTTACTGGGATTGATGTCTGATTTATAAATGCAGTTGATAAATATATGAGTAAGGTTTGCAGTTGATAACTACCTGCAAACACAAGTATTTACCCATTATTCTGCAGTTACTGCCCATTCCTTAGTAGGTTTATGAGAACTGTTTAAAATACTTGCACATCATGGAGAAAATAAGAATAATCCTGTTTGAAAAAAAAAATCTCATTCGGCCAAATAAGTGAGAACTTGCTAGTGTACCCAGAGAGATTTAAGTTGTATAACTACTTTGTAATGTTTTTGTTTTGTTTTGTTGGGGGTTTTTTTGTGAGGATTTTTCACATTCAGCAGATTTTCTTGAAAGTTTCAGCTACCAAAAAAAAAATAATTAGAAAGTAGCAAATCTAGCCTGACAGAAAAACTTTGATGCAAGTGACCTTGTTCTGTTCCAGGGAAGCCTGCAAGTACATCCAAGAACATCTGACAGCCAATGTTGATGACCTGGGCAAGGAGAGCATCATCAATGCTGCCAAGACGAGCATGTCCAGCAAAATCATTGGCTCGTATCCTTGTCACAAACCTCTTGCTGAACAGCTGAAGAATTTTTATTGCCATTACCAATTATCATTTGGTTTCAGGCCTTACTTAAGTTTTCTTGACAAAATGTGATAACCTCAGTTCTTATTTAGTTCTTGTTTAAAATTGACTGATAGCGAGTTGCCTGTGCCAAAAAATCTTCAATATGCTAAAATCTCAAGTCATTTTTCTTCTTTGTTAGGAGATAATAAGAACAATTCCCACTCAACTTGCTTCAAGTGAGCACACCCTCTCTTCTTGGAGTATATACACTGGGATATACAGACGTGCCAGCTAAATGTCACAGGGAGCGTATGTATTTCTCTGCGCATATGACTGACCCTACATTAACTAAATGTTTCTTTTTATCCTGAAAATATGTCTAAAACAAAAACATTGTTCTTATTAATTTTATTTCTTTTTAACAATAATAATACTGGAAAATTGAAATCAAATTCTCGAAAGTTGAAGATAAGAATGCCAGCATATTAAAAAAGAAATTGCAATGTATTTCCAAATTTGAACATGGAATTGTGTATTATTGCAGTTTCCAAATATTTGAATGTCAGATGAACATACGCAATGCATTCTTGGTAGTGCAGTTCTGCCAGCCTTCTAGCACTTGAGGACAGTCAGGAAACGCAGTTTTGGCTCCCATAGAACCTGTTAAGTTATTATTCTGTTCATTACACTGACAGTAAATATTAATTTGTAAAATAAAGTTTAAAATGTATTTCACAGAATAGATCTTCATTAGAAAAGCTTCGATTTTCATTCTAACAAAGATTCAATCTCTCCGAAGTTAATACCAAATTAAACATAATGTTTTGTGCAAACACTTTAGGATTTAAGGCATCATTCCCATAACTTTGCTGTGTTGTCACTACCATGATAAACATAGTTATACAAATGGGATAGATTAAGGTATTGTACCATGTTGGCTGACTCTTCTATAGGGCTGTCAATTTCCATGAAATACAACATGTTCCTTTTTATATACAGATTTTTTTTCTGTTTAATAAATTTGGTATGAGACCTGATCCTTCAGGGTTTTTTTCCTTCTATAAAGCTATATTTTTCCCCTCCGAGAAATAAAAAATTCCCCAAAGAATATGATTTCCCCACCCATAAACTTTAAAGAAAAAAAGAGTGAAAAAACAAACAAACTTGTATCTCTCTACACTGCATATTATGTAATAGGAGGCACTTGCTGTGAGCAGACAAAAAAAATGTAAAGGCAGAGTCATTCTTGCATGTTATCAAATCAAAACGCTTTTTAATGCTTCCTTATTATGCAATGATGCAGAATACTCTGATGGTATCGTTCTTAATGTCGGTTAACATCTTTCACCATCTCTACCGTCTATTGTTTTACTGCTAAAATTGCACAGTCATCAAAATGGCGGCCATATGCGATAAACATCAGCAAGGGTTGATGTCCACTGTATTTTTAAATCAATTTAATTGATTGATCGGTTTGCCTCCTGAGTTTAGGAGCAAAATTTAACAGGTAATTACATGGAAGATACTGATTTATAAACAGTGGGTTTATTTCAGTGCATTGATTCAAATTAACGATATTCGAACAATTGAAATTTCCTTCATTTATAACTGCACTGGAGGTGTTTTTTTCCTTGTTCGAATTTTTGGGTATAAATTCGGGTGCTTCAACTTAAGTATCAGTTGTAATGATTTCATTGAAAATATTTATGTGGCTGACGCCTATTATTGAAAAATTATTTAAGATAAGTTTTAAGTTAAGTACAGTGGAACCTCTAAAAACCGCACCCTCTGAAAACCGGGATACTCTCTAAACCGCACGATTTCAAAAGTCCCGATTTTTCCCCTATATATTTCATATTAAAAAATACTCTCTAAACCGGACCCTCCGAATTCCGAATACCGCACGAACATTTTGGGATATTTAGATAAATTGTGCCTATTTTAACCTCTGTAAACCGCACACAAATTTTCTGTCCGAGAAAAAAACAACGCATGATTAATTTGAAATTCTATACTATAATAATGTGTTTATGGCCGTAATATGGTTTGAGATTAATCGGTGTTGCAATTTTATGCACTATGTGTGAAAAATACAATTAGAGGTGCTTGTTTACAATGACTGGATTGATCAATTACAGAATACGGTAATAACAGTGTTAATCAAACTTAATGAGCATCAGAAGTGAATGATAATTAAATCAGAGATTAATTTAAAAGAAAACCGTCAACAAACACATCATTTCGTTTCCTTCATAAATGTTTGATGGTTACCGGACAAAATGAAGTTAAATAAATCGGCTGTCTCTGATGTTAATTCTGTGGAATGCATTTTGTGATAAACTTTGAGTAAATATGACGGCTGAGATATATTCAGGGTTCTTTAACTTCCTTGTCATATCTCTAAAAGGGCAACTTATTCAACACACTTACCTGCGCTTGCCGTGTGAAACAATAAGGTGTGAAGATTACAGGTGCCTTTTAGAAAGTTGCATAATACAACGTAGATATTAATTAAGTGTGCAAGTTAAAGGTGATACTTATCATTTGATTTCATTAAAAGATGTTTACTATTGTCTTTTTTTGAATAAATATCTGATGAATTTAGTACATGTACCAATAAAATATAATGTACAGTTATACATTGTTTTGAGTTTGATTCCCAATCTCCTTCTATTTGGTAAACATGTACTTATCTTGTAATTAACTCATTAATAAGAACATTTCACTTTACATACAATTAATACCATACACATAACATTTGAAGAATATACATTGAATCCCATACATAAAGCAAAATAAGCGCTGAAAGAGCAAAAACCTCTGTAAACCGCACACCTCTGAAAACCGGACATTTTAGCTGGTCCGAGCACCGTGCGGTTTTTAGAGGTTCCACTGTATTAAAATCGAATTTAAGTTTCTGCATTAAATAAGACGCTATCATGAAGTTTTGTTAATACTTTTGATTTTTTTTAATGATGTTAATGATACCTGCAGTACAAGTTGACTCAAACACGATTAATATAAGCCACATTGTGCTTGTTTTAAAATTGGACCAAAACAACTCGGAGTTTCTATGTTAACCAATACAAAAAAAAAACATTTACACTTTTTGCATTATAATAAGTATATATACTAATTATAAACAGCTTTATATTATGTTATAAACCTTTACTTAGTATGACTTATTTTTCCCCTAAAATGCTGAAACGACTCGAAAATTCCCCTCCTGAAGGGCGGTGGGCGGCTTCCCCAAGGATGGAAAAAAACACTTGGACACTTCATTTTGAGAAATTTTAGTACAACCTAAATGAATCATCTACATTGCACATTTTTAGTTAGTGCTTACATTGGTTTTTAACAGTGATTTTTTTTCTTGTCATTTAGATTTATAGTTTACTTTTAGGAGTAAAAAATATCATATTGGTTAAGTTGTAGTTGTTTTGACTAGCTTGGAGGGAATGGTGGGGGGGGTGGGGAGATTTCAGTAATTCTGGCGTGCGTTCAGTATGACAAACCGTATGCAACCATAAGCTTACAGTCCACTTTGAAACTATCTCAGTGTCATAAACCACGATGTTCACATATACCCATGTACAGCATAAGGAGCATGTGAACAGTATGCAATATGGTCCTAAGACAACTCCATAGCTGATTGTAAGCGACCAGTTGCATACGGGTTGTCATACTGAACGCAAGCCTGTTGTAAAGTTTGTTAAAAATAATCTGTTTGAGTCACTCAAAGAGGAAATTTTGATCAGTTTGAAGCAAAGAAAGACATGAGATTAGGAGATATGGTCCCATGTCCATCCAAAGTAGTTAGGAGTAACTGATATTGGGATCATTTTTACCCAACAATAATGGAACTAGGTAAATGATGAAGTTTGAATAAATGGAAAGATCTCTGTCAAAATGAATATGTTGAGTTATGAAATATTTTAAGTATTTTTCTAAAAGACTCCAGAATTGTGAAATGTGTGCTGCCTTAATTTTCACCAACTTAGTTTGATGGCAGGGGCTTAAGACAGAATATTTGTGTGTTTTATCATAAGCAGTGATTAAACATAGAACAAAAAGAGATAAACACACCCTAATTTGTATGGAGATATAATTCATGCAGTAGGTATTTATCTTTTGGTAATGGAGAAACACCAGTTACTTAAGTTCTGTGAGCTCACGGAATCATTCCCATAATTTTGCTGTGTTGTCACTACCATGATAAACATAGTTATACAAATGGGAGAGATTAAAGGTATTGTACCATGTTGGCTGACTCTTCTATAGGGCTGTCAATTTCCATGAGATACAACAGCTTTATCATTTGGTGACGATGATTTCCCTTTCTACCATATGCATGTATATAATATGAAAATTGTGCTAGACTGAAAGCTGTAAAAAAAAAGATGCCACATAGAAACAAAAGGATGTGGAGCATTGTTACAATGAGCCCAGGAATTATGTGCAGTGCAAGAAGTAAAAACCCTAAAGTTTGATTTTGACCAGAAGAAAAATGTATATGGCCTTTGGACCTCCAGTAGTGCCCTCCAAAAACACTCACAAGAGGTCAGTCGAGGGAACAAGAGAAAGTGACTGCTTAACGGAGGTGGCTGCTGAACGAAAGTTAAACATATAGCTAAATGCTAGTTTGGTAATATCAAAACAGGTCGCTAAATACAGGCTGGCCGCTAATACAGGTTTAACGGTATATACATATATATATATACTAAATATAAAATTCATTTGTAAATCATAGTCTATCTTGCTGTATAATGTTTGGATGGTACGTCTCAAGTCATATCAGTAGCATATGTGTCATGAAGGGTGAATATTTTCAATCCATATAACACTGTAACAAACAAGTATCAATGTATGTACATATCCCATAACCCATTACTGAGGTGATCTATATGTGGCACCTCAGCTAGAAGTATGGGAGATATCAAGAGTACACTACGGCTGGGGTTTGTCCTCACATCGGACTGCCTGTAGTCTGTGTCTGCAACATTCATCATAATATCCTGGTTCACACACTTCACGTCTCAGACTAATCCAGGTTTATTACAATAAAACCTCAAGTAAAGACCACCTCAATATAGGGACCACCTCACTATTAAGACCACGATTTTCAGGACCCCGTTCCCATTCTCATTGCTTTAACTTGACTCGATTATCAGACCACCTTATTATTACGACCAGCTGATTGCGGTCCCATGACCGGTCGTATTATTGAGGTTTTACTGTATATAGTTCTAAATTTATTGATAAGCAAATATCACAAAAATTCAACTTGTTTGAAATGGTATTTTCAAATGATTATTGTATCACAATTTTTAAGTAAATGATAAAGACTTCACATATCCCATAACCCATTACTGAGGTGATCTGTATGTGGCATCTCAGCTAGAAGTATGGGAGACATCAAGTGTACACCAAAGCTTGGGTTTGTCCTCACATCGGACTGCCTGTGATCTGTGGCCTACAACATTCATCATAATATCCTGGTTCACACACCTCACGTCTCAGACTAATTCAGGTATACTACTTAGTGCTTAATGTATTGATATGTAAATATCACAAAATTCAACTCGTTTGAAATGGTATTTTCAAATGATTATTGTATCACAATTTTTAAGTAAATGTTAAAGACTTCAAATGTCCCATAACCCATTACTGAGGTGATCTATATGTGGCATCTCAGCTAGAAGTATGGGAGACATCAAGTGTACACCAAAGCTTGGGTTTGTCCTCACATAGGACTGCCTGTAGTCTGTGGTCTACAACATTAATCACAATAGCTTGGTTCACAAACCCTTCCCTTGATCTTCACATCTCAGTTGTCTGTATATTTGAAGATTTAGTCTACTGGACTAGCCTAATTTATAGCTTTTGAACCTAAATGCATGCTGTACTAATGTCTATTCCAGCCCCAAGGTCAGGACCGCAGCCAGTATTATCCTGCGTGGTGCAAACGACTTCATGTGTGACGAGATGAAGCGCTCCATCCATGATGCCCTATGCGTGGTGCGCCGGGTGCTCGAGTCCAAGACCGTGGTGCCAGGAGGGGGAGCAGTGGAGGCAGCCTTGTCTATATACTTGGAGAACTTCGCCACATCCCTGGTACGTGTAGCATTCTGGTTGACACTGGGAAGCAGTCAGTCTCTTTATACCATAGCTTATTATAGTATAAACAATGCAGTGCTATGCTTTTATACAGGAACCACAGATCAGAGTTCCTTCCAAGGCCTTCAAGATGTTTGCTCTTACAATATTATAAGGTTCCTATATTTTATGCAGTCTGCACATTGAAGAGAAATCCATTATTTCATATAACAATTTAAATTTCAGTAAATCGATGTTCATGATCATCAGGTCTAAAAGTAATGCATGAATATTTGAGATAAAGGGTTGATGTACTTACGAGTAACAACCTGTTTATAGCTATTAAGCATGTGAGTTGGTTTCAAGCTAAATGGCAAAAGTGGGTGATTGGGGAATCTGAAAGGTGGTTGCCTTTTAAAAACAGACTGCTTAAGTGCATTTGTATTTTAAGGTCAGGAATTACAAAACAAAACTGAGATTTTTTTTTTCTCAGTTTGGGTTGAAAACCAAAAACAAAATTTGCATTAATATCACTGCTTCACAGTAGTGGCTTTATCCGAATCATGCTTGTTACGTCCTGTTCTGTTCTACTCACTTACTGCGGAAAGACTGTTCGGTAGTTCAGTTTTGAACATTAAACATACCTTTTCCGGGGCAGTTCAGTTTTGAATATTAAACATACCTTTTCCAGGGCAGTTCAGTTTTGAATATTAAACATACCTTTTCCAGGGCAGTTCAGTTTTGAATATTAAACATACCTTTTCCAGGGCAGTTCAGTTTTGAATATTAAACATACCTTTTCCAGGGCTCCAGAGAACAGCTGGCTATCGCCGAGTTTGCTCGCTCACTCCTGGTGATTCCAAAACAGCTGGCTGTCAACGCGGCCCAAGACTCAACCGACCTGGTGGCAAAGTTGCGCGCCTACCACAATATGTCTCAAGTCAAACCAGAGCAGAGAGATCTCAGATGGTATGTATTAGACATTGTGAAGTGATCAACCTTAAACATAAGTGGGAATTTTCCCCTTTCCTTAATTTTTCCCCCACCAAATAAGTTTCCTTCATTGGAAACGCGTAGTTGAATCCGATTGTTGTCTGTCCGTTTGTCACATTTTGTCCATCACACTTTGACCGTCAACTTCTTTCAGCTTTTGACACACACTTGCTGCTCTTTCTTTAGAAGTTAAGATGATTGTGTCATGTCCTAAAAACTTAATCAGATCTACTTAATACCAGATTTAGATTTATTAGTTGACATGACCCTTGGTTACCCGTTTACCATTGCAGGGTTGGACTTGACCTTCACCAAGGCATTGTCAGGGACAACAAAAAGGCCGGGGTACTTGAGCCAGCCATGTCCAAGATCAAGTCTCTAAAGTTCGCAACTGAAGCCGCCATCACCATTCTGAGAATCGACGACATGATTAAGCTCGCGCCTGAACAAAAGGACCAGAACACATACCAGAATGCTCTCAGATCCGGCCAGTTATAGACATGCTTGTTTATAGGAATAGGAAATGAAAAAATAACTGTTTAACAAATTGCAAGTGTTCAATTCATCCTGACAGTCGCTCCTGATGGGTACCAAGCCTAGCTTTGGTGTGACACATGCACAGACAGTGTATTGGTACGTCACAGTGAGATTGGGTTCGGTTGCATTTCTAGGATAAGCTACATGTAGAATTCTCTCCTGAGTACTTCAAAAGAGAGGGCATTCATGTTTTCTATAAATTATTTCGCTATCATTTGAAATAAGTTTTTGCTGTTAGGAGATTTAAAAAACCTCATTAAAACCCATTATTTATTTAATCAACAAATTCTTTTCATACCTTTTCCACCTCTTCTTTTGTCAAGGCACAAAATATTTAAAACTAATTTTCTGAGGTTCTCTTTTTTCGTCATATTGAAAATAAATCAGATTTGGCTTTATTAGGAAAGATATGGTGGTCATACAGCTTCCACTTAAAAATTTAATAAAATATTATGTTCCTATTCACATTTACTACGGAAAGAAAAAAGCATATTGGGAAGTTAATAAATTAATGTACATCCAAACAGAGATGGAAATTTTGTTGGTCGAAAAGCAAATGTTGCTTTATATGTGCTTCAACATAAAAAGATTCAGCTGTGATTTATATTTTTTGCAAGCTTGTAAGGAATTGCTTACTGCAATATTGTACTTATTTATTGTGAAAATCCATCTTACATGTGTTTTTTGTATGATCAAATGGAATTTTATATAAAAAAAAAAAAAGAAAAAAATGGCTTTGCTTCTTTTCTTAGTTATCTCCTCTATTCTTGAACCCTTAACCTCATGGGTATTCCTGTACTAATTTATACATGTATTTATAATTGAAAAACATTAATTTATTGACATTAAAATGGTATATGAAATACAGGATTTTTCCTCTGATTTTCAATATTGTATGATCAAACAGAAGTATATTCCAGGAGCCGTCTGCTCTGTTCTGCCATGGCACCAAAATTAGTCTTAACAGAGGTGAAGTGTTTATGTATATCCCACGTAGTTATAGTCCAGTAGTAGAACCATCATCCAGGAATTGTAGTTATATAACACCTTTGAAGATGTACCTTAACATTAATACTAAGGTAAAATTGATAAATCCTATATTTTCTGATTTTTTATCAACAGCCAGGACACCGGATGCAGGAATGAATATAGACTATTATATACAAATCCTGTCAAAATTAGAATTCTAATGCAGAAACACTCAGAATTCTCAACTTTAAAATCTGACTCGAGTTGCTTTGTGATTACAGTCCTAGAAGAACAGATAGACTGTGTATTTGCATAAGAACCAGTCCTTGTTTGAACAAAGAAATTATGAGGAATCATTCCCTTCTTGTGAACTAGAAGTTGCGATATATTTTAATGTAATTTTATAATTTTACATTAATGCCATTTGACAATGCAGTGAATATTGAATTCATTACCTAAAGGTAATCTATCCACCATTAAATTATAATCTTGGTCCTTCAAATGCTTAAAAAGACCAGTGCAGATACAAGCATCCATTGACCATGGGCTATTTCGCCTTCCATGTCTATAAAGGTTTGCATAACAATAAAATTCCCACTCTTGATGGACCATGAATGGATGAATGAATTCTAAATTGGGTTTTATTTACAAACAACATTATTAAATGTATAGGGTATTAAATGCCCTACAATTTGATCCATTTTTCCCGGATTTCTGCCAAGCCTTTAAGTAATCCTCATACAAGTATGGAAAAGAAATATTTCATATTGATTGCAATAATTTTGTCATGAATGGAAACGGACACAATTGTTTCAAAATTTACAAAGCCACCAGTGAAAATATCAAGTGTATGACTTAATAAGTGAAATCAAATAAAATCTTATAAAATCAAACTTGTTCAAACCACTTTATACTCTAGTGTATCAGATATACCCCTTACCTTATGAATTCATGTACACATTTAGGACTTGATTGAACTTTAAATAGTTTATGAAACAAAAGATATTTCTTTACCATACAGACTAGAATTGGAGCTACAAAAGAGTATGAGCAAACAGGAGAGACCCTGATCAGACAGCTCCTGGAAGGATTTGTCGGATCTAGATCTGCTCTGATTGTATGGGTAAAAGTTTTCAGGAATTTTCCTGAACTTCAGCTTTTTCTGATTGCCAATCTTATTCTATAACAAACTATAATTATAAAAAAAAGTGCTTAAATCAGGATTTTCAGGGTTTTTTTAAATTTCCAACTTTAACCAATGTGATTACCAATAAGTCACAATGTGTCAAGAGATGCATGAAGAAAATTAAAAAGTAAACATTTCTTTTTGATCTTTTATTTTTGGTTTGGTTTTAATCCAAGATGTGATGCAATCATCAATATAAAATACAATGTCAAAGAAACTCGCAACTCCTTACAATCTTACATTAAAAAGTGCCATTTGTTTTTTAATGTTTTACTTGGCAAATAGTTTTGTTTAACAAAAAAGCTTAATTTTGCCTCCTGAAATGAAGAAACGGTTATAGCAAGAGGGCCATTATGGCCCTGAAGTCACTCACCTGAGAAACCTTAACTTGATTACAAGTTACTACATGTATATTGTATCATAGTCCTACTTTATACATTATCCATACAGTAATACATCAAGATCATTTCAATTCCAGACATCAAACTGTACCTTTGGGCAAAATTTGAATGGCCATAGCTTAAAATTAAAAAGTAGGTCACTGCTCCAAAACTGAAGGTAATAGTGGTCCATTAGGCCATGTTACAAACCAAATTTCACAAACAAAACTGTTCCTGTGCTCAAAACTGAAGGTAATAGCTCCCTATATAAGTCTTATGTAAAAAAAAAAAACGAGAGAATATTGGGCATGTCTAATTTTGACCCCATGGCAAACTTGGTAAAGGACCACTAGACAATGACACAAACCAAAATTAATATCTAAGCTCTAGGCCTTGTTTCAAGAGTTTTTTGTTGGTTTTTTTTATGTTTTTTTTAATCCTATATAAGTCTATAAAATCAAGTGACTCCAATTTTGACCCCAGAGCCATGATTTAAACAAACTGATAGAGGTCCATCAGGCCATGTTACAAACCAAATATCTGGTTTCTGACAGCAAAATTATTCAGGTGTCTTTCTGTTTAAGTCTACATGGGCCATAACTCCTGACTAAATCGGCCAATATCAGTCATAATCAAACTTAGCCAAGAGATTAAGGCCATAAACATTGTCATGAAGTTTGAAGAAGATTGCTTAAGAAATGATGAAGATGCTGAAGTGTATACAAAAGTGAAATCTGGCATTTTCAATCATTCAAGGGAGATAAGACCAGACCTTCAGACCAGGGCAGTTATCAGCCATAATTGTACTTGGTCAAGAAATTATGTTTATAAACTTTGAAGAAGATTGATTAAGAAATAACAATACTGATGGATGGACATCTGGATGGATGGACACTGACTGACTACAATAGCTCACCTGAGCATGAAAAATAGAAGTTAAAAATAACATGTTTATGTTACTATAACTACAACGTTATTTTCTGTTGATCAGTAAAGGAATATTTCCTACATAAAAAATGACATATATAACCGAAACACAATTTGACAATAACGTTTTAAAGCACTGAAAACATTTACATGTAAACATGCTATACAACATACATGTAAGATTGGCAAGGTCCAATTCCTTTTTGTTACATTGCGAATGGACCATTACAGAAATTACAATTTCAAACATAATTATTGAATATCTGTAAAACTTAATAATAAACATTGTCTTAATACACATTGACATATACACATTTTAGCTATTGATAGCATATTATTCTAATTCCATTAAATAAACAGTCTGTGTATTAACCCAAATAAATATTGAACTATAAAACGTTGAATGACAGATCCAGTTTATTGCAATCAAAAACACCCGACTGAATCTTCTAGTCAACAATTCAAACATCCTTATTTTACGATGGAAATGGTACCTTGGACTGTATTTACTGTTTTCATCCAATTTTCAATATATTAAGACCTCCCTATTAAGACTATCATTATTTCCTGTAAAAAGTGGTCTTAATAGTAAGGTGGTTTTAATAGTAAGGTGGTTTTAATAGTAAGGTGGTCTTAATAGCACGGTGGTCTTAATAGTAAGGTGGTTTTAATAGTAAGGTGGTCTTAATAGTAAGGTGGTTTTAATAGCACGGTGGTCTTAATAGTAATGTGGTTTTAATAGCACGGTGGTCTTAATAGTAAGTTGGTCCAAAAAGTAAGGTGGTCTTAATAGTAAGGTGGTCTAAATAGTAAGGTGGTCTTAATAGTAAGGTGGTCTAAATAGTAAGGTGGTCTTAATAGTAAGGTGGTCTTAATAGTAAGGTGGTCTAAATAGTAAGGTGGTCTAAATAGTAAGGTGGTCTTAATAGTAAGGTGGTCTAAATAGTAAGCTGGTCTAAATAGTAAGGTGGTCTTAATAGTAAGGTGGTCTTAATAGTAAGGTGGTCTAAATAGTAAGTGGTCTAAATAGTAAGGTGGTCTTAATAGTAAGGTGGTCTTCATAGTAAGGTGGTCTAAATAGTAAGGTGGTCTTAATAGTAAGGTGGTCTAAATAGTAAGGTGGTCTAAATAGTAAGGTGGTCTTAAATAGTAAGGTGGTCTTAATAGTAAGGTGGTCTAAATAGTAAGGTGCTCTTAATAGTAAGGTTGTCTTAATAGTAAGGTGGTCTTAATAGTAAGGTGGTCTTAATAGTAAGGTGGTCTAAATAGTAAGGTGGTCTAAATAGTAAGGTGGTCTTAATAGTAAGGTGGTCTAAATAGTAAGGTGGTTTTAATAGTAAGGTGGTTTTAATCGTGAATTCTACCAACATAGTCAGAATAAGACTATTTGGTTCCAAAAATCAGTGGTCTTAATAGAGAGGCAGTCTTAAATCTGAGGTTTTACTGTATTCATTTTGTATTTTTCTGTTTTATGTTTACATTGCTTAATGTGGACCATATTGAGGATTGGTTTATACAAAATACAAATTCCAACTCCATTTTAAGTATAGTAGAACCTCGTTAAATCGAAGTCCTTGGGACCAAGCTGAAAACTTTGAAATAACCATTATTCGGATTAAATATCCGATGGAAATTTCAGTTTGTGAGCTTGCATGTATGCGTTTTCATTACTGGTGCATACTGTGGAAATCGTTATGCTGTGAAAACCACCTATTAGGTGTACATATATACTATTTGCAAGTAATGAAAAGTAATGAAAATATATCATGATCTACAGATGCTTCTGATGAACATAATCATTCTACCATGTCAAGCAATGATACATATATTAACGGTCGTTCTGCTGCTTCAGGTAGCGTCGCATGCTGGTGGCGAATGCGATGGTATGAAATGTACTAAAGATCTGACACCTGGGTTTATCTGCTGGCACGTGCATAGTATGCAACCTGTCAGATATCGATTAGCATAATCAACATTTCCGATGGGACACAAGTTGCCCAACCCAATCTCGAAAAAAGGTGTGAAAAACTTGCCTAAGCCATAACTCCAGGTGTCTCCACAAAATAAACTTGGTTACTGACCCGGATACGATTGATAATAAGGACGATAATTAGTTCACAAAAATTTATGAAATTTGACTTCGAAATAAAAATTGAAAAATGTACATGAATTGCGACCTCAGGACCAGGATTTTTACTTTGAAATAGATAAAAAATCGAAATAGTGAAATTCAGATTAAACATTTTATTTTAGTTAGAATAAGAAAGGAAAAATCGGGACCGAAAATAAACTTTGAAATGGCGAGGAATTTGGTTTAATGATGTACGGTTTGGTGAGGTTCTACTGTATATAAATCATCAACATTGCTATTTTACCTAGAGTAAACTAGAAATATCCTAGCCCACTAGAAAATGACGACATATAGGCAGAGGTCATATCTGCCCTCTGAATTTCAACTGGTTGGTAGCCGACCCTTGTTGACATTGGATAACAATCTTGGAATGCTTCACCTTCAATCTTCTCATTTCTTGCACTAATATCCTCCACTCTCATCCTTCCAATAGAGCCATGATCTACAACACTTGGATCATTATTCTGTTCCAGTCTACTGTCCAACATAATTAAAGGGTCAACACCAACAGTAGGAAACCTATGCATTTTCCCAGCCCTCTCCCTTAGATGGGTCTTCTCATGCCTTTTCATGTCACTTCTGGTAGCAAAACATTTTTTGCAGAATCCACACTCAAATGGTTTCTCCCCAGTATGGGAGCGCTCATGAACTGGAACGCTTTTCTTCAAAGCAAACATTTTCCCACAAAATCTGCAAGGATATTTTTTTTCTCCCGTGTGAACAGTTTGATGCCTTTTAAGATCTGTTATCTGCACAAATGCTTTGTCACATTCCATGCATTTGTGTGGTTTATCCCCTAGGTGGCTCTGTATATGCCGATCCAAGTTACACTTGATCATAAACATTTCTGAACAAATTTCACACTGGAATGGTTTTTCTCCTGTGTGGTTACGCATGTGGACCTCTAACCCTGTTGACTGTGTATATGATTTTGAACACATGGTACACTTATACGGACGATCCTCAGCGTGGGTCAACAGATGGCGCCGCAAGCAGTTGCGATTCTTTAGAACCTTACCACAAAGGTCACAAACAGAGGGATGTGTAACCTTGTCAATATTTTGATGTTTCAAAAGTACATGAGCCTTCAAATTCTGTGCATGTTTGAATTTCCTAGGGCACTGCTGACAAACATATGATCGAACATCTGTGTGAGACACAACGTGCCTGTCTAGCTCTACCTGATAAACAAATCGTTTACGGCATGTTCCACATTCTAATTTTTTACCCTCACATTTCTGCATATGTTTTTCAAAGTTGTTACTATCACAGAATTTAAACCCACATTTCTGACACTTTAACTCTTTCGTAACAAGGCCTAAATGTACCTTATCAGCATGCCAACGTAGTTTATACTTTGTTCGGAAGCTACATTCACACTGATTGCATTTAAAAGGTTTTTCTCCAGTATGGATGTACACATGTTTCTGATACCCAGCCTTGCGTGTGAAACACTTGTTACAAAACTCACATTTAAATTGCTTTGTTCCATCTGTGTCAACAATGAATGGAACATTCTTCTTCGGTGGAATGATTTTCAGACTCTTTTTATCTTGCTGGTTGTGCGATCTTGCGTGAGCAATGATATTTCTAGGCTGTGTTACAGTTTTATGGCAAATTTCACACAGATGGGACGTTACTTCCTTGTGCAGACGTAGCATATGGACTAAAACATGATATGGTCGACTGAACTTCTGTTTACAAATCACGCATTCCTCCACCTTCTCTCTGTGCGTGTCCATATGACGATCAAGACCTCTTTCACTGCTGAACATTTTATCACATAAAGAGCACACAACAGCAGTATCACCTGGGACAGATTTCTGGCAATCTTCCTTGGATATAATACCATCAGAGTGACTAGTCCCTGTATCTCCTTTACTGAAATCTTCATCACACCCTTTTTTATTCACACTAAAGCCATTCATCTCCTTCCAGGACTTGGCTCCACAACCATCTCTGTCAAACATATCACTTTTACCATCCTCTTTGATTTTAACTGTGCCCTGTTTAGAAGACATTCTATTTCCACTTCTCTTATCACTTACTTCATCCTCATCATCATCATCATCACCACCACTTTTGGTTTTACCATTACATCCTTGATCACCTGACCTTTTTACTTTATCTGTCAAAATCTTTACTTGTGTCCTTGTCCTTGCCGTGTACTTCCTGTTCCTCAACAACATGGAAGATCTACATTCATCTTTTCTTCCATTTTCTGTCTGTAATCTTCTTTGCTTTTCCAAACAAATCTTCACTCTTCTCTTAACACTGTTTGCAACAATATCATTCCAATGCCTACCATTTAAACCTTCCTCAAAATCCAACATTTCAGCATCACAGTCTTCTGTGTCTGAGTCATACATATCACCATTGTTGTCTTCATTATCAACATCAGAACCCTGTTTTCTTTCAGCCTTTTCATGACTGACTCCACAATCTGCCATTATTTCTAAAGGCTCTACTGCCTGTATGATATCTCTCCCCTTTATGCCAAACTGATTCACACTAACCTCATCTTTCATTGTATCATTTTCATCCCTATCAAAATTTGCAAACTCATTCTTCATATCAGCTGCACCATCTTCTTTCTTCCCTAAATAACTACATGGAGTTTTTATCTGAAATTTGTCTTGTAGTCTCTTCAATCTGTCTAAAATTGAAGTTTTCAGATCGGACTCGACCTCTAAATTTTCCAATGACTCGTTCAACTGAACCAATACCTCTGTACATCTGGCACTACCTTCCCTGTCAGTAAGTGAACCATCTTCATCCGCCATCTTTATCTTGTTTAGGAATTGATCAATCACCTGAAAATAGAATAGGTAGAGGCTAGTCACTTATTTTATTATAAGATTGTCCTTTCTTTCATGCATTATCATAGGAAACTATATTATCATAACAAGTGCAAGAAAATACAATATCTGTTTTATTCCTTCCTGCTATTCTTATGCATTTTTTCGTAATTTCTCTTGAGTCTTTGAAATTCTCCATTGGGAAGCTTCAATAATACTGTATGAAGTTATGTTTATGGATTTGACATCATAATTATTTTGAAACCCGGCTCAGTCAATGCAACATTTCTTAAAAAAAGTCATGTAGAAAATATTTATCATAATGGACACATCAAAATATTCTATGGTGAAATATATATATGATTATCATTCACAGATATTTCTCCATCTTTTCACAAAAAGCATGAAATAAACAGTTAAACCTGTATAAGCGACCACCTATTCTTAGCAGTAAACCTTTTTCAAACAGCCTGTCCTTGAACTACTGTAATATACCCAGCAAGGGAGCTATACCAGTACCATTTTTAACCCAATTATGTTGCAGCCTGGGATAGACTTCCCTCTCACATGACAGATATTCAAACTACTTGGCCACCATGACCAGTCCACATCCTGGGCAAAGGAGCTACTCACTAAAAACACTAGGCCTTATCCTGGTGGCATGGTTAAGTAGTAGCATGAACGATGAATGCAGATCCAGAGGTTGTGGGTTTGAATGCATTTGGGGGCAAGAATATTCTATGATCTTCTCAGGCACAAAGCACTGGCCCCGTATTCCCGAAAATAAAAATGGTACTTAAGTATGATTTTCATACTTATACTCAAACTGTGCGTATAAGTTTCAATAGGGATGGGAGTATGATACTCAAATTTGAGCCTGATATCTTACTTAAGTATTTTCTAGAGCACAGGACCAGGATAAACCAGGCAGCCATTGTGATGGATTAGTATAAGTTTTAAGACCTTAAATGCAAAAAGTGACAAGTTTAAACCTGTCCTGGACCTAACTTTAGCCCTTTACTTCGTACAAACACTTTGGCAAACAGAGTAGTCCCAGATCAAAAAAGATCCTGCTCATACAATATTGAAGCTCGGATTTTATTCAGTCAGCATGGTAAAGAAAAAATCCATTGTTTAATGGACTTTTCTCTACCATGCAGAAAGTGTTAGATCTGAGACACAATATTGTATGAGCAAACAAAGAAGACACTGATCAGACTGCTCTTTCTTCTTGATCTGCTCTGCTCTGCCAATGAATCAAAATACTTTTATATGAAGTACAGTGTTAAACATATCCCCTGTGCTAAACAGTCATCCTCTGTTATTCCCTTGGCTGGCCGCCCAAAACAGATTCAACTCTCAAACCGCACCTTGAAGAGGACAAGAGATTACCTCCAAAACTTCCGGACATTGATGCTTCTGAGAGTACATGAGCATAAAATGAAGGACTTTCTCTATGTTTATCCTATCAGCAGTAGAGTGGGACACAACAGGTAACAGATCACGGGCTGGAACCTGGAAATTTTCAAAACATAAACAAAAACTATCACTAAAGGTAATTAATATCCCAGTAGAAATTCTGTATTGTCTTCATGTAATGTTAATGTAGGAAGTGACATGACAAGCATGATTACTATAGAACCCTGACCTCTTAAGCGAAAATATAATAGCTATTATATGCCTGCATTGTGTATCTGCTTGTGGGTGTGAAGAAAGTTATTACCCATAAGTTGACAATGGATTTTGTTTAAAATGACATCTTTAAGTAAACAAAAGTGCATCCTTGGCAAGTAAAAAAATGTCACTTTTACCATTGTTTTGCAAACTGTGATGATTTTTTATAAACTAACACCAGTCCAGGAGCAAGGTTCTCCTAAGTTTTAGGCAAGACCACTTGCAGCTGGTAAAAAAATTAATGCAAACATTCTCACTGCCATGTATACAATAATTAATTAAAATTATTTATTATCAAATATATTTAAACATCTTTTAACATTACATGAGATTTTTACATTTTACTAATAGACACTGCCAACAGCCAGATTAAAAGCACTAGAATTAGCCATGCTGACATACATACCAAAACTGTCTCTGCCTGCATAATTACAGAATCCAACAGCTTTTGCTGCAGCATATCCCAGCATCTGTCGACCATCTGTCTGACCGCACCTGTCTTCCTCTCCCCGCCACGGATCCTCAACTTGTTCAGATCCAGGTACATCTTGAGGCAGCTCTCCTCGTCCAGTTCAGCCTCCAAGTATTCCACACACAACTCTAGAAGTTCAGGAGCGGCCAGATAGTCTGCAATAGCTGTCACATTCACAAGCCGATCCCGAGTCAACTTGACTCTCCCTACATACATGAACTCTATCACTTGTTGTAAGCATACCACGTTATCCACACTGTCAGACAGATCTAGTATTGCCAAGTCTCGGTTCTCTACAGGGGTAAACATCGTCTTGAAGAAAAGACTGCTGGCTGAGAGGAGCAATTTGTGAGCCTGTATGACCTTACCATGACAGAAGATTTTGATGTCAGTTAATTTTGACTCTGTCCTCAGTTGCAGAAGTTTGCTGCCAATGATGTTCCAGTTTAGAGACATTTCAGTACCAACAGCGACCATATTGCTGACTTACACGGTATACCAAGCAGCAGTTAACCTTGAACAAAAAACATATACAAAACATGTCATCTTCAAGAAATATATGCTCTGAAACTGAACAGCAAATCATGTAAATTCAATTGCTGTCATCAATGCCTGAATATAAAATGGTTACAGTTTTGTAAATTAGCCTGTGCATTTGTTGTCTTTTTTCACCTGTACATGGTATCCTCAAGTATTCAGCCATATTGGTATTCTCAAGCTATTTACACTAATGCAATGTTTCACCTTGAGTGTGATGTAATTTTACAGGGAAACCATCGGCAATTGGCAAAATGTTTGATCTTTGTTTTCATACTGTTTTTTCGTTGAAAATGTTTGGGAAATAGATAAAAACATTCATTTAATAAAGAAGTACCTATTTTATACCATTTTCACAAATGCTTCATTTTAAATCACCTGTTAAATCTACCAATAACACTCAGCAAGCAGACGATGACTGATTTATGTAAACCAATATCTGTTCTTAAAATAGTGTACGTTTGATTATAAATACACTTCTCAAGAATAATACTGAAGTCATTTAGAGCCATAGTTGTTATTAATCTGACAAAGGATTTCACACTTGATAATTATAATACAGTATGCCCATTTATCTGACCTATAGAGAGCTTTTTACCCTCAAAATTGGCCATGTACCCCCAAAATTGTATGGACTCTCTTCATGAAAGGATACGAAGTTAAGAACAAATAGCAATTGTACCCATAGTTATATAACTTGAAAGGCTCCCTATAATAAAATGGTCACTGGGAGTGTGATAAGTGTTTTTTGTTCTCAAGTAGTTAATTCATATTAAATTTTGCATGCTAATCTATGCTGTTAGGAAATACACAGAACTTCATTGCAACTGGTGTTTACAGATTTTGTCTCTATATGTGCACCATACTCGTGACAGACTCACTTTGAGCTCACTATCGAGAACTCAAGACGGCATTTTGGAAATAACATTTTTGACTGTTGTTGGATTTCGAATTATTTCTTTTAAATTTGTCTCCAATTACCATTGTCAATTTATTACATTTGAAGGGAAGATATTGATGCATTTGACAGTATATTTAATATAAAAGTGAGGGATTGTTTTCTTAATTTTTCTTGCAATAACTTCTTATGCTGGCGAGAACTGGACACTCTAGGATAAAAGAGTGAATACAAGACTTTTACACACCTACATCCATAACACCGCCAGTCAGGAAAAAGATGCAAACGAAATGTTTCCTTACTTGTCCGGAACTAGAAATATCATTCAGTCAATTAAAATAATTTATACATAATTTATTATGAATACACAGTGTAATATTATCACGAAACGAGTTAGTTTTCTCTCTTTAGATGTCTGTCTCTATGCGAAACAAATGGCCTAGTATATTCAGGGGAAACAACTCATGTTGAAAATATACATCTACATCTGTACGTTTTATCTGCCACACTTGGTCAGGGTGGCCATACCACGTGGTAAGTGACGTCATTTTAAGCTGTTTTGTATCAATTCGGAAGAGAAAACTGCTTGATCTTGATACATCTCGCGACATTTTCTCACCGCACGTGCGTCAAGTGTCTTAGAAGGTTTTACCAGCGATCATAATAGCAATCTGATTACGTTCTCTCCGCTATGCTACGCTGCAGCGTAGTATAACGTAGCGTCATTAAGGAGCTGAATTTAATTAATTGTGGTCAGTATCAGGTCAAACTTAGAATGTATTTGGATCGAAGTAATTTTGAAAAATCGTAAACGTTTATTATTTGGAACATTTTATTGGGCACTTAACACAAAAAAAATGCTGCTTACAGTGATAGTATAAGTGACTCGATTGCATTAGCTATTGACTCAGCAATAAAAGATGTAATTATTACTGGTGACTTCAATTACCATACTAATCATAATTCAGCTAACCGTAATATAGACAGTCATATTATCAGGAGAAGGTGATCCTTTCCTTCAGTATTGTCATCGCTATCACTGTCCAGTGTTTGGTATTTTAAAGTTTTCTAAGTTTAAATCAACTACATATACCCGCGAGATATGGGATTACGATAAGGGTGACTATTCTAATTTGCGAAACTTACTTTCTTCAAATAACTGGAACTGTCTTTAATATATATACTGATAATTTCACTAAATATATAATGCCCTGTGCCAAACAATGTATTCCAATAAACGCATAACTGTACGACCAAATGATGTTCTATGGATGTCACATGCACTTAAAAAGTTAATTCGAAAAAGAAAACGTTGCTATAGAAAAACTAGGATAAAAAAATACTACTTATCTATGGGATAAATTTAGGCGCATCAGAAATGATACAGTTTCGGCTGTCCGACAGGCAAAAACAAATTATTACTCTCAAATCTCCGAAAACTAAAAAATAATACTTTACAACCAAAAGGTTGGTGGGAAATACTTAATCTTTTCTAGGGTGAAATAAAAAGCAACTTATTAATGGTTGTATTGATCCAGAGATGGTAACCTATTCCTAGAAGACTTTGATAAAGCCGAAATTTTATATGCATATTTGAGAAATCAAACTATATTAGACTACAGTAATCACGAACTACCTAATATTAGTATCCCTGAACATATACAACTTTGAAATGTACACCTTTGTGACCAACAAATAAAAGACATTCTTGATACACTACCTATAAATAAAGCCTCAGGTCCGGATGGAATAAATAATCGAATATTAAAAGAATGTTCACATATCCTTGCGCACCCACTTTTTTATTGTCCAATGTATCACTTTCATCTGGTAAATTTCCAACCCAGTGGAAGGAAGCAAATGTGTGCGCTGTTTTTAAAAAAGGTGACACAAAATAATAGACCTATAGATATCTCTCTTAAATACACTGGAAAAAGTATTCGAACGGGCAGTTTATATGCATATTTTTAACTATCTCCGAGATACTAATTTCTTTACCCCTTTTCAATCTGGTTTTCTTCCTGCCGATTCTACAGTTAACCAATTAATGGTTTCTTTATAATACTTTTTGTAAGGCTCTTGATGAAGGACTAGAAGTCAGGATAGTTTTCTTTGATATTAGTAAAGCCTTCGATAAAGTACGGCATGTATGTCTTCTCCGTAAACTACAGGCAACTGGTATTAATGGTAATCTCCTTATTTGGTTTCAAGATTATTTAGCAAACAAAGAGTAGTGTTGCCTGGGGCAAATTCTAATTGGTTGTATCTCGAGAATGGAGTGCCTCAAGGCTCCATACTTGGTCCTGTACTTTTTCTGATTTATGTAAATGTCATAGTTGAAAATATTGAATCAAATATTAGACTATTTGCAGATGATACAAATCTCTTCATCATCGTAAAATGATCCAGTAACCTCTTCTAACATTCTTCAAATGATATTCAAACTATTTCCGAATGGGCTGATGAGTGGCTTGTTGCCTTTAACCCCACAAAAACTACTTCTGTTACTTTCTCTAGGAAACGGAACCCAAAATCCTATCCAACTCTGTATATGTAAAATCAACCTATATCTGAATCTCCTTCTTATAAATATTCAGGTGTTTTATTATCAAGTGGTTGCACATGGCATGTTCGTTTCCTAAGTATACAAGAAAAAGCTCTTAAAAGAATGTATGTTCTCAGAATAAATAAGTTTCCTCTTGATCGGAAGACACTTGAAATCATATATTTTTCTTTTATATGACCTATTTCAGAATATGCCGATGTCGTATAGGATAATTGTACTGAGCATGAAAAAGAGGAATAACCAAAGATACATCATGAAACTGGACGCATCGTATGTAGTGCAACTAAGTTTATCTCAATATCTAAACTGAATAAAGAACTCTGCTGGTCCACTCTAGCCGCAAGGCGGCGAAAACATAAATTATATTTATTTTTCAAAATGAAACACGAATTAGTTCCAGAATATCTTACATCTCTTGTTCCAGCCACGGTTGGATCTGAAAACTATCCACTCAGGAATGTCATAAATTCACAAACAGTTCTTCTAGATCTTCATCATATTATTCGTCTTTCCTCTCGTCAACGGTGCGAGAATGGAATGAACTTCCCCAATCTATAAAAGAATGCCAATCATTATCCACTTTCAAATTGTATCTTGATAGGGGGTCCAACCAGTGTCATCATACTTCTACTACGGTGACTGCAAACTTCAAGTTCAACACACAAGGCTAAGGAAACACTGTAGCGCAATTAATTCTCACCTCCATTAAAAAAGATTGTTCTATCACCATTATGTTCTTGTAGAGCCATAGAGGACACTTATCATTATTTTTTTACTTGTCCACAATTCACGAATATGTGTCAGTCACTTCTATAACATATGCGAAACAAGTCTAGCTGTTAACTTATTTGGGAATCCCATCTTAGATCATACCAACTGTAAAATATTTGACTATGTTCATAGATTTATTCGAGATACTAAACGATTTACATAGATAACACAGCCTCGCTTAAATTCAAATATGAATGGTTGTCACGATAAAGGTACCCGATTTCTTTCATCACCGGTTTCTCTTCCATCTTATTTCTTTACCATTTTCTTATCCAGATATATTCATTCTTATTTATATCTAATTGTTCAAACGAAACACTACCATGACATTATATTTCAGATTATGTCATTTCCTTTTTAATGTATGTATAGTTTAATAACATGAGTCATTTAATTCTCGCCAGTTGCATTTGTAATTTACATTTATTGGAGATAAGTTTTTGTAAGTAAATTACATTCACTTCAATCCAGTTATTTCATATAATTATGGCACTGTTCATATTGTTTGTGCCCTTTATGTTTGTATGAATGTGAATAATAAAATCTGTTTAAACTAAAAATATCAGGTCTTGATTTAATAAGGTGATAAATGTTGGAACTGGTTCTGGTGAAGTTCTGTACTTCTGGTTTAATCCCGGAGGAAGCGAATTCTAATTACGGATAGTATTGGTCACAAAACTGTGTTTGAAAAGTCCAGTTCTTGCGTAAATCTTGGAGTTGCTCATTGCTTAATTGTTAATAGGAATTCAGGCTTTATCATTCAATCCTTTACAAAATAGTATTATCTCTTCGCCTATGTTTTAGAGGTTCTAGTTATTTAAGATCTCTGCAGGTTCAAACTGTGGTTTGATGATATAAATCTCGCTGATCGTTTTTGCACTGATTAAATCTTTTACTGAAGGTGTAGTTGATGAGGATCCCAAACGGATTGGCATATTCTAGGATTGGTCTTACTAGACCTTTTTAAACTTGTAACTTGGCGTCCTGTGAGCACTAGCGTAGGTTCTTTCTTAATATGCCTAGTGTTCTGTAGGCTTTGTACAGGCCTCTTCAATATGTTTGTTCCAGCTAAGATTTTTCGTTATATGTACTCCGAGGTATCCAACTGAGTCTAGAAGTTTAATTGGCGTGTTAACAACGTATAGATATAGCATAAAGTAGATTTTTTTGTTAAAATCATCATATTACATTTAACTGGTTGGAATCTCGTCCCCATGTATTAACCCATTTCCCTTATTTGTTAATATCGTCCTGGAGGTTACGAGATTCATCTGAAGAGTAAATTTCACGATAACAAACACAGTCATCAGCAAAACGTCATCAGTAAGATGTCTTCTGACATGTTATTTATATGAACGAGGAATAGTATGGGACCAAGAACGGTTCCCCGAGGAACCCCTGATTTTTCTGATGCTAAGTCCGACACTGCACCAAATACAACTACTCTTTGTTTTTGATTGCCTAAAATGAGTCAGTCCAGTTAAGAATAGTCTTAGGTATTCCATACCAGTGAAGTTTAGATTTCAGTAATTCGTGCGGGACAGTATCGAAGGCTTTTTCAAAGTCGAGGATGGAGGTATCCACATGCCTATTATTATCTATCATTAATAACTGTTGTTAACTGTGTTTTACAACTATGGAATTTTCGAAAGGCTTGTTGTTTTCGATTGAGAATACCCTTTTCTTCAAAGTGCTTCTTGAGATTCGAACATATGACATGTACTAATATATTGCAACAGATGCAAGTCAGTGACACTGGTCTATAATTACTTGGTAATGATTTATCATTCTTCTTGTATATAGGGCAAATATTTGCCAGTTTCCAGTCTTCAGGTATAATGCCATAATCATTTGACTGTTGGGACATCTGATGTACTTGAACTGATTTCTTATAGCACTCTAGAATGAAGGGAGTCCGGGCCCATACTTTTACTAGTATTTAATCCATTTCATAGTTTCTCTACTCCTTTAGGTGTGACTGTAATTTTGTTCATTTATGTAATTGTTATTTGTATATGGAATTGAGGAGTATTCTGTTGTAGGGAAAACACTTGAGAATTGTTCATTTAATACTTTTGCTTTTCCCCCGTATGTGTCTACAATTTGACCATTTTTAGCTTTCAGTGGTGATCTATTCCAGATTTTTCTGATTTTTGACTGTTTATAAATTTCCAAAAAGGTTTTGGATCAGACTTCACATCTCCAATCAAATTATTTACATAGTTATAATGAGCATCTTTCACTTTCTGCTTTATGCCATTCTTTCCTTACCCTCATATTGCCAGTTTTCTCAGTTTCCATAAGTTTTATTCCTTCTTTTGATCAACAGTTTGATTTTGTTTGAGGCCCAGGTGCACCGATTTTGGTCCTTTATTTACTTTGGATAGGATGTTCTTTTTTTACAGAATCAGTTATTCCTGTTTTAAATATACAGTCCAACCTCGCTATTCCGAAGTCATTGGGACCGAGCTGAAAACTTCGATATAGCGATAATTCGGATTAAAAATCGATGCTTTTATGGTGACATACATGTATCGGTGTTTATTATTTTACCGGTGAGTGTCATGAAAACAACTACGCCGTAAGATTATCAAAATACAAGACACACAAATAAGAACAGATGCCATTAGGCAATGATTGACGATTAAGGCAAACACCGATTATTTAAATGCATAATTTAACAATTACTCAAACCTACATTCTCAGGTACTTTCTGCTGACGCGTGATATTTACTCTAACAGTCATACAGTACATCAATTAGCAATAAGCAATAATATCCGGTTGGGCCCGCGACAGCCTACCCCCACACCTCCCCAATGTCAGACGCCTGACTATGATGTATTAATCAACCCCTCAGGCATCAATTAGCAATAACCAGATATCCAGTCGGGCACACGACAGTGTACCCTCCCCTGTAAAAGGTGTGAAAAACCTACCTGAACTTTCACAACGACGCCGCAAAATAAGCGTGTCTGTTTTTCATCCGGGTAAGTACGAAAAGTGACTGAAAATTTGACTTCGATTTAACAATTGAAAAATGTGCATAAACTGCGATTTCGGGACCGAAAAAATACTTCGAAATAGGATTTTTTTCGAAATAGCGAAAATCGGATTAAACATTTTATTTTAGTTGAATTTTATAGGAGAAAAATCGGGACCGAAAAAAAAAATCGAAATAGAGAGGATTTCGGTTCAACGGTTATCGGAATAGCGAGGTTAGACTGTAGTCCATTTTTCTTTAATACTTCTACTGTTATGTCCATTAAAATATTTTCCTTTACTAAACTATTGCTGTATGTTTTTTTTTATCTCTTCTTCAATGTTATGAGATATCAAAAAAAAAAAATAATAATAATAGTGATTCCATTGTCAGATAGGCCAGCCTTACCTTCAGAAAAAAATATATTCTCCCTTGTTAATGTTGGTGAAATCTGTTTAATGACAAATAAACTCGGCATTCCAAGGGGAAACGTTTTGTTCGTAAACACAACTTCTGCGAAATCGGTTAAATATAGAATACGGTATCCCCGAAGCAGATTCATGCGCTACCACGTGACACTTTCTGTAACATGGTGTCTTCAGCTTAGCGATTTCGTAAGTTCAGCCTATGAAGTTAGCGCATGCGCAAAGAGTGTATGTGATCAGTCAAGTGACGGTAAATGAAAACAGAAAATACATTAATAGGTTTTATAATTCTAAATATAGTTTCAATATCGTCAGAGACGGTATTACCTGTGATAGGAAACCACCCATTACTTTTGCAATAATGTTTGGTTGCATTGGTTGACCGTGCGTCTGTAGTTGATACACACATAGAGTTTAAAACCAAATTCTTGGTCATTGATAATTTAAGCTTTCGATTTCATCCTAGTTTGTATTACATGTATGTGAATTG